>JAJOZX010001670.1:22500-622500 GCA_023014485.1 Bathynomus jamesi | reverse complement strand
TCTGTGAATACAGAAAATAAATTTTTAACAAACTATTAAAGCTTTAAGAAAGAAAAAATAATTTCCTCCTGCTATATACATGACGGCATAATATTTGTCCATAATATGCAGGAAGGACAAAGAATATTAATTCGTGATCAAAATGACTTCCGCAGCTTCCAGCAGCACCTACATATATAAATACCTTCTGCGTAACCCACCTGTTAAGTAAACCAATCTTAAACACTTCATAATTTTATAATCCTTATAATCCTATAATTCTGCTATTCCTCACTGTCCTTCAAATTCTGTAAATGCTGAGTTTAAAATTTTAAAAATATATAATTTTTAATTTAACTTCAATTTTAATTTTCAGCTTATATAGCCTAGTACCATAACTTATGAACCTAAAATTTTATAATCCTTATTATCTTATCATTTTGCCATTCTCACAATCCTGCTAATTCTGTTGTCTAATTCTAAGATTTTATAAGACAAACTTTATAATGACATATTTTACTTATATGTATGTATACATGTATATTAGGGTGGCCCACTTTTCAATTTCTTTTGAAAAGTATAGGTGATCGTGGTTTTTCCCATTATTTGGCACTATACTAGCACATTGGTACCATTTTTACAAAAATTGATCAATATTTAGGGGTCTCGCATCGACCTTGAAATTACTAGTTTTTTTTTAAAAAATGCGTACTTTTTAACTTTTTACTGAACCAAGATAAATTATTAAGTAGAGATGTTTTCTGAATCCACTTAATGAGAGAAGTCGTTTGGTGTGCCTGCCAATGTCATACGACTAACGGTTTAAAGGTTGTACCTGTATACAGGTAATACCAATGTGCTAGTATAGTGCCAAATAATGGGAAAAACCACGATCACCTATACTTTTCCAAAAAATGAGTCACCATACCCGGGCGGAATGTATAATGTATATAGGTAATTAGAAAATGCACTATGCCTGTGCCAGGTACCTAACCTATTTCTTTTTTTGCAGATCATAACATTTTGAAATTCTGTCTGAGTTCCTCATCCTTTGTCATGGACAAATCGATGGCAACCATAACTGGAAGAACTCTTGAAGCTACAAATAGAGTCATCAAAAGGAAAGGCGAAAATAACATCGCTACCTTCTCTAAGATCGGCCTCGGAAATTTTTTTAGCTGGCCAACCGTCGTCCACCATCAGTGGTAGCAAATTGCCAACAACACGGCAGGTTTTGCAATACTTCTTCAGTGTTATCCAGTACACTGCTAACAGGAAAGACGCATTCAAAGAAACCGTAAACAACGTCTTAAAGTTTTGGAACATGGCCGGCATTAAAACAATCAAAAAGCTCAACTGCGAACGGAAGCTAGAGGCATTGTGGAAAGAGTGGCACTTACTCCAAAAGAGCAGAAAACGAGAAACTGACGCCGGAGGAAAACGGCAGAAGTTTTCGGACAGTGTGGACAAGCTGTGGCATATCGGAGCATCTGACGCTGTCGAAGATATAAAGAAGAATCGACTGCTGTCCGACAAGGACAAGAAAGAAGACATTGACTTCTACCTCGATCAACGTGGTCCTCGGGTGGCAACGATGAGCGGGAACGATAAAGTTTTCGCTGTAAAAAGAAAGCTACAGGAAGGAAGAAAACGTCCTCGCCAGGAACCGCAAACCTCAAAGTGTGCATACGAAACCGGTGATGAGGCCATGGAGAATGATGATACTGGCATGTCAGGAGAGTCGGAGACAGAACTAGCGTTCCCCCTGCCGAAAGAGCCAAGTGTGTCTGTCAATCTTCCTCGCCGCATCCTTAATGCACCTGCTGTCATGGAAGTGGCTGATCGTTTCCGCATGTCCAATAATCAGGTGCGTATTGTGTATAGTATTCATCGATAGCGTCAGTTTTAAAGTGTCCCGTAACCCACATGTATTCTTGACAGTTTCCTTTCCACTTTCCTGATCGACGAGTCCTCCTGGTTCTTATTTGCAGGTCTGAAGATGTATGGGTCTTCGTGGCTCACCCTGCCAACTGATAAGTGGGACGAGAACGAGGACTTTTGTCGTCTGAAGGATGTGATCTCTAATCTCCAGGTCACCAATGACGTCGCTGAAAGAGGAGTCCAACTGATACAAGACTATGCGAACACGGTCACAAAGGACGAGGCACAGCTGCAGGATCTTCTGCAAGTGGTGGAAAAGAACCGGAAAGAGCTCGGCGACTTCAAGAAGTCATCACTCGCCACGATGACATAGCACAGAGGGACAACGTTGCAGCCAGTGACGTGTGATAGTGGTCAATACAATGCAAAAGTGATTGTTTAAGTTATTGTTTCTTTCTTCCTTATTTGTCTGCTATTTGCTGATTTTTTTGAAAAGAATAGGTGATCGTGGTTTTTCCCATTATTTGGCACTATACTAGCACATTGGTATTACCTGTATACAGGCACAACTTTTAAACCGTTAGTCGTATGACATTGGAAGGCACACCAAACGACTTCTCTCATCAAGAGGATTCAGAAAACATCCCTACTTAATGATTTATCTTGATTCAGTAAAAAGTTAAAAAATACACATTTAAAAAAAAAAACTCGTAATTTCAAAGTCGATGCGAGACCCCTAAATATTGATCAATTTTTGTAAAAATGGTACCAATGTGCTAGTATAGTGCCAAATAATGGGAAAAACTACGATAACCTATACTTTAAAAAAAAAATTGAAAAGTGGGCCACCCTAATGTATATGTCTGACTTTAAGTTTTAATAAATCTAAAATTTTATAACTTTTAACTCTATAGTTTCACCGTGGATACATATACAGTCCCGTAGCCAGGACTTCCCAGGGGGGGGTCGAAATTGTAGAAAAGCGGATCTTTTGGTGCAACGCCCTAGTCACTGCGGAGGGGGTTTAGAGTAGTTAAGTTTAAAGTAGTTTAGAGCAGATTAGAGTAGTTTGTGAAGTTTCAGAAATTTTTTTTTATTTACTAAATGATGTTATATATACAGGGTGTACTTAAAGTCAGGATCTATTTTTGTGAAGCACTTGGAAATTATATGGAATTCAATCATAAAATGATAAAGTGGTAACATTTATTAAATAATTAAGAGTAGGATTCGACGTGACAAGGAGCACCATCATGTTGATAGACGACGGTACTAACAATCCTATCCCCGTCGTCTATCAACATGATGGTGCTCCTTGTCAGTATGCCAAAATTGTTCAGGATTATCTAAATGGACGTTTTCCAAATCGCTGGATCGGACGCGGGACACAACAGACCTTGGCCAGCGAGATCACCAGATTTAACCCCTTTAGATTTCTTTGCATGGGGCTTTATCAAATCGCACGTCTATCAGACGAAGATTACGAGTCTTGAAAACTTACGTACACGTATACGAACTGCTGCAGATAACAAACCCGCAAATGCTCCAGAATGTGTTTAGAAATGCTGCGGAACGATTTGAGCTGTGCAGGGTACTGATGGGCGTCACGTCGAATCCTACTCTTAATTATTTAATAAATGTTACCACTTTATCATTTTATGATTGAATTCCATATAATTTCCAAGTGCTTCACAAAAATAGATCCTTACTTTATGTACACCCTCTATTATAATATTACATCATAAGTTATAACTATGGTTACAAAAGTGGACCTTTCCTGTCAAGGGGGTCGTTCGATCCCCTCGAGCCCCCCTCGACGGGATCGTACTTGCTTTAACCACAACGGTTTTTATTTTTTATTTATTTATTTTTTATTTTATCTCATTTTATCCATATATGTATGTGTTTCTCTGTATGTATATATATCTATATGTGTATAAATACATATATATGTTACAGTAATTGTTTTAATCAGGAAATACACGTATTTCCTAAAGCTTTCAGTAAATACGTGTAATTCCTAATTCACTCAGGAATTTCAAGTATTTACTGAAAATTCTAGGAAATACACGTATTTACTAAAATCAGGTGATTTACTGGAGGGGTTTCAGTATATGTATTAAGAAAGATCACTGGTTTGATTTCTGGTTCAGTGAATGTATGAAGTGATAGTGGCTTTTCCATAAATACTAAAGTTGATTTTGAACACTCCTGCAAGTAGGATGTCTACAGACAACACTGAAGAGGTCTTCAGACAGGAACTATTTAAAAGACACAGGGAGTGTAAAACTGTGTTAATACCAAAAGCTGAATACTTCACTCTCCTGGATAATGTGAAATCAGCAGCTGCACAGTCCAGCACAAAGAGCAGGAATGGCTATTATCTGCTAGCAAAGTAAGTTATTTCATTTCAACTTATTATACTAACATAGATTGTTTATGATCATTTCTAGCATATTTTCAAAACTTCGCCCGACCCCTAGAATATTTTTAATCATTTCCTAATAAACTTATTAGGAAACGAAAGGAGCCGACAGATTCTCTTATATACTTCGCTACCATTGAGGATACCTTCAATATCATTAAACGAGCCCACATATCTACTGGATATGGGGAGCATGATAGGATGATGAAAGAGTTGCAGAAGAAGTATGCCAACATTACTACAAAAGCCTTGGAACTCTACAAATCCCTGTGTGAAGAATGCCAAAAGAAAAGGAAGAGATCCATGACGAAAGATGTATTTGTACGGCCCATCCATGTAAGTTCTCATCCAGAGGTCAGGTGGATTTAATTGACATGCAGGCTATGCCAACTTCTACTCATAAGTGGAATATGGGTTATGAAGACCATCTCACAAAATTTTGTGTGCTGAGAGCTCTTACGACTAACCGAGCATCTGAAATGGCCTACCACCCGACGGATATCTTTCTACTCCTTCGTGCCCCAGCTATTCTCCATGTCATCACTGAATTGAAGCAGATGTCGCCAGATCTATCATTGGTCTATGGAAAGCCTCGACATCCCCACAGCCAAGGATCTGTCAAAAGGGCTAATGGAGATATCAAAGACATGTTGGTTGCTTGGATGGCAGACAACTCACAAGATTTGACTGTTAGTATCAAATTTGTACAGTACAATTTCAGAAAAACACTGCTTATCATGCTGGAATAAAGTGTTTACCATACTCTGCCATGTTTAGATGTGACGCACGAGTGGGCTTGACTTCTTCATCACTGCCAAGAGACGTAATTGAAAGTTTAGAAACTGAAGATGATCTCATTCGTCAGCCAGACTCCTTACTCATTCGTCTGCCAGACTCCTTACTCATTCGTCTGCCAGACTCCTTACTCATTCGTCTGCCAGACTCCTTACTCATTCGTCTGCCAGACTCCTTACTCATTCGTCTGCCAGACTCCTTACTCATTCGTCAGCCAGACTCCTTATTCATTAGTGGTGGGCAAAAGGTAATCGATTACAAATAAAAATTACGGATGTCTGAAATGTAACAAAGTATAAAGTACAAAATTACTTCTGGATTAATTACTCTTATAATATAATTAATCCAGAGAAGTAATTTCTAGTTTAGATTTTTAGTTACTTTTCAGACATCAGTAATTTTTATTTGTAATCGATTAGTTTTTGCCCACCACTGCTCACTGCTAGGGATGAGCGGAAGCAATTACTTCGATTACTTCGAGTATGCTTTTTATAAGTATTTGGAATTTAACTCATTTTCCATTTGCAAGCGAGGCAACACTGTTGCACTGCTCAGCGACTGCTATTTTTGTTCCATCATCTAGGAGTAATCGGTTGACAAATCGATTAGTGACGAAAATAATCGATTACTGGGGAATTTTTAAAGTAATCGAAGTAATCGATTATGCCCATCCCTATTATTCATTCGGCAGCCAGACTCCTTACTGATCGGACGCATTTCGGGCTGATATTTTTTCTACTTTTGGATATTGCCGATAGATTTACTGTTGGAAAGTTCTGAATTTTATATACTTGCGTTTATATTCACATTGTTATAGTTAAGTAACTGAATATTAGTGGTTTTTAGTGATTTAGAAGTCTTCAAAGCGTGCTGGCTTAATTTAACTTAAACTTGTGACGGTTATAAACGTTAACTACTGTAACTTGCGCGATGCCGACGCAGAAAGCGTCGTGTGCTAGGTGTTGGGGTTAATCGGTGGTATACTGATTTTAAAGATTACAACGGCTGTCCTATGGCGATTACCGAGAGATTGGTTTGTTTCTTTTGTGAGTTGGGTGAAGAGATAGTGGATTTAAAACGTAGTGTACGCGAGGTGACGGGAAGACTTGCAACGCTTGATGAGGGCAGGGATAGGCTTAGTTGACGAAGGCCGAACCTATACTAACATTGAAGACTTAAGTTGAAGGGTGAGGTTATGAACCTAGTTTCTTATATAGGTAGCTTATCGGGAAGGTTAAGAGTTGAGGAAAGGGTTAAGGTAGGCCCGAGATTAGTAGACTGGGAGGGATTTATAGTTGTTAAGGGTGGAGCTACGCCACGCACGTTAGGTGATAGGAATCGCCCCCCTATCGAGGTTTTGAACCTTTTCGCCCAGTTGGATAGGGATGTGAGCGAGGGGGAAACGATTTTAATTGTGGACTCCTTAGTGCGTCGTATGGATAAGGACTTCGTTGAACTGAATCCAACCAAGAAGAGGAGAGTCTGTATACCAGGGACCAGGGTTGACAGAATTAGAGACGAAGTACATAGGATTGATGTTGCCTCTCGTCACTTGATGTTGGTGACGATGGTAGGGGGCAACGACTCGTATAGGCCCGATACGAGAGTTGACATTTTGGAGAGATACAGGGGGTTAACTAGGTTCCTGAAGGCAAGGTCAGATAAGTCTATAGTTCTAGGTATTACTCCTAGGCACGGTTTAGGTCTTAGAATTACGTCAAAAACAATATTTTTGAACACGAAGCTAGAAGAGATTTGTGCTTAGGAAAATGTATCCTTCGTAAAGCTGTGGTCACAATTTAGTGATCCTAGCCTCTTTATAAAAGATGGGGGTGCATTTCAATGAAATAGGTAATGCTAGGCTAGGTAGGTTAATCGATGAGAACGTTTGAAAGGTGTATAGGTCGAAGCCCTCTTTAAACGTTGTGGGTCCGGAAAACGTTGACCCGACGTGAAAAATGGTTTAAAACGCCGACCCGTGGTAAAAAATAATTAAACGTCTCTTATTGTAACGCGCGTACTATTAGAAATAAATTGAACGAATTTAAGGCTACAATTCAATTTATTCCGGGAACTAAGATATAGTTGCTACAACCGAAACGTTGTTAAATACTGTGACTCGGGACTTGTTGGGGGAACGTGATATAGCGGGTTTTAAACTTTGTACTAATGATAGGTTACATAGGATTGGTGGCGGCGTTTTGTTGTACATTCGTAATTCCCTTAAGGCTACCGAGGTTAAGATAGATTTTCCGGCAGCAATTGATGAGATACGTGTTGAAGTTAGGGCGCGTAGTATTAGCTTTAATTTCGTTCTTGTTTATAGACCTCCCATTCAACCCCTCGATATCGATACTCGATTTTACACACTTCTTGGTAACGTTATTAATAATCGGGATAGTATAGTTGTCGGAGACTTTAACTGCCCTAACCTTAATTACGAGCCTTTTACTAGTAGTTATGAGGGTTTGAGACTGATTGAGTTCATGGAAAATGATTTTTACAACAGATGGTTACCGAACCAACGCGCGGTGACAATATTTTAGATGTGGTGATGACGAACGACGAAAATATGTCGAAGGTTTGGAAGTAGGTGAGAGTTTGGGAAGTAGTGATCACCAAATTATTAGGTTTAAGCTATTGATAGGAAACGGTAAGGATAGTAACGTAATAAAAGTGCCTGATTTTCGTAGGGCTAATTTTGATAGTTTTGCGGACAAGATGAGAGTAGTGGACTGGGATAATTTATTTATGGGTAATGACGCAAATTTTCATTGGGAGGCGTTTAAAGAAAGTTTTATGAATATCAAAGGAGTTTATTCCACGTAAGCCCAAGCGTGCTAGAAATCATGGTAGGCCCAAGTGGTGGACTAGGGAAATAGGCGAGTTCATAAACGAGCGTAATAGACCGTATAGACTTCATAAGCGCAGTGGCACGGTAGCTAACTTTAATAGATAAATCGAGCTTAGACGTCAGGTTAAAAGATCTGTTAGGAATGGTAAGCGTAATTTTGAGATACTTGTAGCTGCGGATAGTAAACAATCCGAAAAAGTTTTTGGACTACGTCAATGATCGTAAGCCGATAAAAGATAACGGATCTTTTCCATTTGGGGGCTAGCAGCGAATTTTAATGAGAATCGGTATACTAATGTAGTTTTGGTCACTGATTTCAAAAAACTATTTTTCGGAAAAATGAAAAACAACTCTGTTAGAGCACTTTAAATAATGTGTTTTTATCGAAAATATCATGACTTAACCTAACCAATCGTCAAGGGCATTCAACTGACCTAACCGGGCATTCAACTGACCTAACCGGGCATTAATTCTTGAGTTTTTTCTGCTACTTTTACAGATCTGCCGGGATCCTTCAAAAAACGTATTCTTCCTAAAGTTGCACTTTTTACCGTTTGACCGACGTCTTTGGCAACGAAAGATCTGGGTATTTTTATCAAAGGAACACACTTTCCGACACTCAGATCACTTTTTCATAAGCATTAGCAGTTTGTGACTCTGGTTAACTTTAACACAATCCTCTGTAACTAGTTTAAGCTAGTTAAAACACACATTAATTATTTAAAGTGCTCTAACGTGTTTGTTTTTCATTTCTCAAAAAAAGTGTTATTTTTGAAATCAGTGACCAAAACTACATTAGTATACCGATTTTCATTAAAATTCGCTGCTAGCCCCCAAGCGGAAAAGACCCAAGATAACATAGGCCCTCTAGTGGACGCTAACGACGCTTTGGCTTCCGACGCTCAGGCGATGACAGGTATTTTTAACAACTTTTTTGCGGTAGTTTTTCCCGTAGAAGACGTAAATAATGTCCACGACGTGGTCGATATCGTTCCATTTAGTAGCGAGACTATTTTGAATGAAATAACTGTTTCCTCGTAGAGATTGCGCATTATATCGATAAGCTAAAAGTTAGCAAGGTTCTAGGCCCTGACGCGCTTTATCCTAGACAATTTGGAATATTTGAAAGAAGTTATCGTAGGCCCATTAACAAAAATTTCCAATAAGTCATTGGAAGCGGGATTATTCCCGAAGACTTCAAATTAGCTAACGTTACGCCCATTTTAAAAAAAGGCGACCGCACAGTAGCTGGCAATTATAGGCCTATTAAGCTTAAGGTAAATTGTCGGTAAACTTTTGGAGCCCGTAGTTAGGGATCGTATCGTCGATCACTTAGAAAGTAGCGATTTGATTAATAGTAGTCAGCATTGGTTTCGACGCTATAAATCTTGTTTAACTACTTTATAAGTTTTATAACGAAATAGTGGGCGAATACGATAGGCATAGAGCGGCTGACGTTATTTATTTAGATTTTAAAAAGGCGTTCGATGCAGTTCCGCATAGAAGATTAATTGTGAAGGTTAAAACGCACGGTATACGCGGTCAGGTAGCTAACTGCTTAGAGGAATGGCTTCGTGCCAGGAAACAGAGGGTCGTTTTTAATGTAGGGAATGGGGGTGGCTGGATGTAGGTAGCGGTGTCCCTCAAGGTTCAGTGTTAGGCCCATTGCTATTCGTAATCTACATTAACGACATAAATGTAGGCTTGACTAGTAACGTATCAAAATTTGCGGACGATACTAAAATCGGCGGTAAATAGGCTCCAAGACGATGTAAATAATATTATGGAGTCGACGGATAAGTAGCAGATGCAATTTAACGTAGACCAATGTAAAGTTTTGCATATAGGTTGAAGAGGAAGTCGATTTAGGCGTACGCCTATCTGGGGATTTAAAAGTTAGGAACCAGTGCCTGAAATCTTGCGTAAAAGCTAATACGATGTTAGGCTTCATAGCGCGTAATTTCAAATTTAAATCGAAGAATATTATAGTGCCCTTTTACAAGTCCCTAGTCACGCCTGACTTAGAATATGCCGTTCAGTTTTGGTGCCCATATTTGCGTGAGGATATTGATAGGTTGGAACGGGTTCAGCGACGCGCCACGAAACTAATTCCGTCACTATGCAACAAGTTTTACGAAGATAGGATTAAAGAGTTAGACTTACATTCAGTCGAGACTAGGGGATTAAGGGGGGGAGCTTAATGAAATTTTCAAAATCGTTAATAAAATCGATAACGTAAATTTTGACAGTGTTCATTTTCAATAATAGCAATACTCGTAATAACAGATTTAAATTACGTGGCAGACGTTTCATTAATAACATCGGTAAAAACTTTTTTACGTTTAAAGTAATTGATAAATGGAATAATCTTCCCGCGTCCTTCGTGAACTCTACCAGCGGTAATACTGTATGTTTAAAAACTGTTTAGATAGGCTTTTTAAAAATATCAATTTCGTTAAAAGTAATAAAACAATAGCAATAGCAGCTCTGGGGGTGAGAGTCGAGGTTTGAGTCTGTTGACGATTAATGCCACCTTGTGACATGCCAGCCAGTGATATACCAGCGATAAATTTATTGAAAATAAAATTTAAAAATAATTAGACTAACACGAGCTTTGATGTAGCTCGTAACGTAAACTAACCCACTTTGTTATACTCTTCATACTTTTTTCTTTTCTCATCCTCTCTTTACTTGCATGTCTGTAGTTTGCATGGTATGACAGTGTTTCTTAGAGTTAAGACTGTTTGCATGGTTTGTAAGCGTTCTTATTTTACTTTTCACCTTTCACCCCTTTCCTATTCTCTCCGACTATTTTTTCAACTTGTCGGCAGTGACCGGCGGTTGCTGGCGAGTCTCTCTCTTTTCCTGAATGAATTTTAACCCACGAATCATAGGTTTTGCTACTTACTTAACCCCTTATTCTCTTCTTTTAACCCCCCTACTCTCTTCTTTCTCTCGGGCTAACCTTAGAGTGGATCTTAGGGTCTCTGTTAGCCTTAGCTTCTGTAGATCTGTAGATCTCCATGCTCTTGTGACTCAGCCTAATCAGCCAATCCAGCCACTTCCTGATGAGGTCAGCCAACCAGATCGACCCAGCTAGCCACTCCCTGATGAGGTCAGCCAACCAGATCGACCCAGTCAGCCACTCCCTGAAGTGCAATCTCCTGCCAGTTCTGCATCATATCAGTAAACAAATACTGATATAATTTTACTATTTTGTAGTGTTTTTATTCTGTGCTTTTTATTCTAAACTAGATTCAATGATACATTTTAATATAATTTTTATCATTTTATGATTTAATAAATAAATGTCAAATATAATCATATCACTGTCCATGCTTTTTGATATCAGTGAATGCATGAAATTCCTTGCCCTTAATTTTAGGAAATACGTGTATTTCCTGGAATTTTCAGTAAATATATGAAATTCCTGAGTGAATTAGGAATTACACGTATTTACTGAAAGTTTTAGAAAATACGTGTATTTCCCGATTACACACACTTACTGTAACATGTATATCTATTTGTGCAATACGTATATTCTTACTTTTTATTTTTTCTCTTTTCTTAACTCTATGATTAACACTTTACATGCTCTTAGATATGAGAATGAAATCATTGACTCTCGAAATACAATAAATAGTAACTACGTGTCAGTGGATACCTTCTGAAACGAGCGACGCAGTAACGGAAACATATCTATTTTGAACTTAAATATCAGAAGCCTTCCTTATCATTTTGATGAATTGGTGGCCAATCTAAAATTGTTACAAAATAAATTCACATGTATCATATCAACCGAGACCTGATTAAATGATGATAATTCATTTTTTAATATACCGGGATACACGAGCCACCACATACGTAGAAATAACAGAGGCGGCAGAGTAAGCACTTCTATAGACACTTATCATAATAGTAAGAGTATTGAGCAATTGACAGGCATAAATGTTCATTCTGAAACCCTAGCAGTTGACGTGTATATAAATAATAATTCCTATTCAATGTTGGGCATTTACCGACCACCAAATGGTAACTTGCCAACGGTTATTGGGAGTATAGATACAACTTTAACTTCTAATTATATCAACAATAACTGCATCATGTTAACTTCTACAATTTCTTTACCGCAAATTGCTTTAATTTAACAATAAATAAACCAACAAGACTACATAGTACCATAGAAAACTCCACTTTAGTAGACCATATCTGGGTGCGATCTCCCATTGACTGTACGTCAGGTATACTTCTATTACATGTTACGGACCATCTACCGATATGCACAATGCTAATTAACCATTTACAAATAAAGAAGAAAATAATAATTGAATATAGACACTACACCTATAATAATAATTTGAAAATTATCAGAGATTTCAAGTTTTGACTGGTCGAGAGTAACTGAAGGTAACTGTGAAATAGAAACAAAGTTTCAAACATTCTCAAACACACTAATGGATATACCGTATTTAATCACAATTTTCCTATAAAGTCGAAACTCGTGTGAAAAAAAATCTTAATCAATGGATCACTTCAGCCCTCATTGTAAGCATAAACCGTAAGCATTCTCTCTATAAACTATGGAAGAATGATATTATCAATGAACAAACCTATAAAAATTATTGTAACACACTAAATTCGCTCATAATAACCGCAAAAGCGGACCATTATTGTTCTAAAATTACCGAACAAAAATCTAATCCTAAAGGATTATGGAATGCTGTAAAGGTCCAAGTTAACGCCAAAAAAGAAAAGACAAATCCCGTAATTTCGTTAACAGGATGGAATTTCCTACAGTGATCTTAAACACATGGCCAATTTATTAAACAATTTCTTTTCGAAAATAGGAAGCAATACGGCAGCTGCCATTCCACACTCAAACAGTTACTACTAACAATATATGCCACAACCTACACCAATTACTTTCTTTGAACCAATTCTTCCAAACGAAACATTAGCTACATTAAAAAACTTAAAAAATAAAAGTGCTGATATCAGTTTAATTCCAATGAAAATATATAAACTAATATCAGGTGATGTAAAAACCCCATTCACAAGATTTATGAAAGAGTCAATAGTACAAGGTGTATTCCCTGATCACCTAAAGATAGCCATAGCCAGGGTTTGCCCAGTATTCAAATCAGGAAGCCCTGATTCTCCATCCAATTACCGACCAATCTCCGTCATACCAACTCTGAGTAAAGTATTTCAAAGAGTCGTATACAATAGATTATCCAAATTCTTAGGCAAATAGGACATCCTAGGAAAAACACAATTTGGGTTTAGAGAAGGCCACACCAAAGAAGTCGCCATCAACATGCTATTAGAAAACATCTATAAAAACCGAAAGTACAAAAAACACACCATCTCAGTTTTCCTTGACCTGTCGAAAGCCTTTGATACACTCTCACATGATATCTTACTCGATAAATTAAACAAATATGGCATAAGGGGAAATATACTAAATTGGTTTTGTCATATCTCTCTAATCGCACCAGTATGTTCAAGTAAGTAACATTTCATCAGAATATGCTATATTGGAAAGTGGGGTTCCACAAGGATCAATCCTTGGACCTTTGCTCTTCTTAATGCATGTAAATGATTTTTATCGATCAACAACAACAGACTGTATTCAGTATGCAGATGATACATCATTCACTTCTACACACCACGATATCAATTACCTAATGAAGAAGTGAACAGGCAATTAAATCGTTTCTATAAATGGGTGTGTGCAAATAAGCTTTTATTAAACTTGACAAAATAATCATATGTGATCGTAACTAAAAAAACCGCAATCATGCACACACTATTAATAATAATTAGAAACATCCCTCTTGCAAAAGTAATTAAAGTTGAAGTTCTTGGCATCAAGTTAGATGAAAAATTGAATTTCAAAAGCCACACACAACATATCAAATAAAAAATATCTAGATTTCTCTATAATGTTTAAACTCGTAAAAACAATTCCCAAAACTGCCCTCCTCACACTGTATTATTCATTCATCCATCCACACTTGCAATATGGAATCACAGCATGGGATAGTCCCAAGTATTATCATACATACAATACCCGCTAGAAGTAATCCATAAAAAATGTTTACGAACTCTCTCAGACAATGATAACAAACGATCTCATGCCTCTCCAATGTTCAGAAACTTAAATATTCTAAATATTCCAATAGATTTCATACATAAACCAAATTATTCATTACAAATTGTTGGAAATGCTCTCTCCTACAAAGTGGTAGATATCTGGAAAGTTATACCCATAAAAATCAGACAAGCTCCGTCACTAATTTCGTTTCGCAAGTCACTGAAGAAACACTTTACAAACTCCAACTGATGTATTTGTATATATATATATATATATATATATATATATATATATATATATATATATATATATATAATATATATATATATATAGCATACATATTGCAACTTGTAAATATTACGAAACAATGAAAATCACCTATTATATATGCAAAATTCACAATCTTAAAATGGGTGCAATCATAAACCATATAAATTAGATGTCAAAAGTTTCCACTATATTACACTATAGTTATAATATGCCTCACTCAAGGTTGTATCATCATTTGTATTGTCCACCATTTTTATTTTCTCTTATTTCTATTATTATTGTTCACCATTTTTCTTTGCTATTATTTCAAAGATTATTTAAATTTTCATTTATAATGACAGAGTTAACTAAATGCAACATTATTTTATTTTCCGCAAATTCTATTTATATTTGTTATTTCCCTTTGTGGAAATAGAAATGAATCTCAAAGACGTTTGCCTGAAAAGCTGTCATGATTCCGAACGGCATATTCACATAAGAATACCGTAATTATTAAACTACAAAATTAAACGTTAATTCCAACATCATGTAAAACAGTACGGATGTAATATATAATTGTATATCTTATGTGATGTGTTCTTTCTAAATAAAGATTACTATTATTATTATAATTATCATGAGATTGTATGTTTGTTTGGCCTGTAGGTGATTGTGGAGTTGCCAGATATCCCCATACAAATCTGATGAATATGATTATGCTATCTTTGGTCGAAGAGTTATTTAAGCTTAATCTCTTTGGTTTCATATTGAAGAACTTCAAAGGATATTGTAATTAGGTCTACGATTATGTTTGAGAGTTTTTGGTGCTCTTTTGTTATGTTACCTGTAATGTATGATTTCACGATGTTAATACCAATGTGGTATTTGTATATCTGTTGCAGTGGCGGCTCGTGACTAAAAATTCTAGGGGTGCTGTCTCTAAGAATGGGTTGAAATAATTACTGAAATAAAAGGATGAGCATTGAGCAATGAATAAAAGTTCCAAAAGTTATTGAAAAAAGTTATTCAGTGAGCTCATCCTTATATTGTTCTTGATTATTTCAATTATAAATAAAAAATTTAGGGGTGCTGCAGTTCCGCAGTGCCTACCGACGAGCCGCCACTGATCTGTTGGTTAAAGTGACTAGGTAAGGTTAATGAGAAACTGTAAAGATAGCATCATTTATTACGTGATTTGTGAACAGTGGGTAGAGAATTGCTGGTAGTTTTTTTGGAAAAGTGTAGTTTACGTCCCCCTGACGCAAAAGGGGACAGAAACTACACTAGGTCAAAGTTAGGGAACGTAAACTACACTAGGATCTTTAGGAGACATTTTTTAAAAGAATCCATCAAATAAAATGTTAAAACTAATGAAAATATTACGACTTGGTAAATCTCTAGGAGCGCTCCATTTTTCAATATTAACCATACATTCATAAAACATACCATTTGAAAGCTCACATTTTTCTGAGTCTAAAAATTTAGTAATCCAAAAGTATCAATAGCAAATAAAAAGTAACTAGGTTTAAATATAAAACCCTATACCGATCAATTTGTGATGCGTGATCTTTACGGGGGCTCCGCCCCCGTACCCCCGAAACCTAAATTATACAAATGATAATGTAATAACATATTCATGTTAGGTTAGGTTAGCGTAACAATTACCAAAAATACCATCTTACAACACAGACTGAAGATTTATAACTTAGCCAACCTTTATAATGTAGTTAATGACGTCACGCGTCAAACAATTAATTAAATCTAGTTACTTTTTATTTGCTATTAATACTTTTGGATTACTATATTTTTAGACTCAGAAAAATGTGAGCTTTCAAATGGTATATGTTTTATGAGTGTATGTTTAATATTGAAAAATGGAGCGCTCCTAGAGATTATCCTACAACTTAACCTAGCCAATCGTAAATTTGTGTAGGTATATTATATATATATATAATATATTATATATATATATGGGAATGAACTCAGAATGGTTCCCTGAGTTTTTTATGATACACACAGACCGTACATGGAACGAGGAACTCTTCTGGGATAATTAAATCCACTATAGTCCGAATAAGTAATGGTAAATGACAAATACCATAGTTTTTCTTTTTCATGATGCTAGCCCGACGTGGGCAACGGGTCACTCGCAAAGAGGTCCCATAAATATAGCTTCCCTCACCAGCTATCTGCAAAGCAGACAGGATCCAGCTTTGGGACATGGATCTAGGGTTTAAAGCAGCCTAGCCCTGCTACATTTAGAACCTCAATATAAGCAAAAGACTCGCTGCCTTCACGTCGGATTGAATACATCAAAGAAAAACGGGTAACTATTATATATTTAGCCAAAAACCAAAACCTGAACCTCAACTGGCAGAATTGAGCGTCCACTTTTCAAGGCACATAACATGTCCGTTTCAAGATGGGAATGTGTGTATCATAAAAAACTCAGGGAACCATTCTGAGTTCATTCCCATCTTGAAACGGATATGTTATGGGCCTTGAAAAGTGGACGCTCAATTCTGCCAGTTGAGGTTTAAGTTTTGGTTTTTGGCTAAAAATATAATAGTTACCCCTTTTTCTTTGATGTATTCAATCTGACGTGAAGGCAGCGAGTCTTTTGCTTATATTGAGGTTCTAAATGTAACAGGGCTAGGCTGCTTTAAACCCAAGATCCATATCCCAAAGCTGGATCCTGTCTGCTTTGCAGATAGCTGGTGAGGGAAGCTATATTTATGGGACCTCTTTGCGAGTGACCCGTTGCCCACGTCGGGCTAGCATCATGAAAAAGAAAAACTATGGTATTTGTTATGTACCATTACTTATTCAGACTATAGTGGATTTAATTATCCCAGAAGAGTTCATGTTCCATGCACGGTCTGTGTGTATCATATATATATATATATATATATTGACGATTGGTTAGGTTAAGTCGTAATATTTTCGTTAGTTTTAACGTTTTATTTGATTAGATATACGCGGACAAAGTTGGGGAACGCAAACTACACTAGGATAATGTAGGGAAACGTAAACTACACTAGGATAATGTATGGGAACGTAAACTACACTAGGCACCATATGGGGACGTAAATTACACTTGCTCCGTTTTTTTTAATAACTCAGTCTTAGGGGTCTAAAAGTAACTGAGACGTATTTTGAGGAGAAATCTTGTAAATAGCTAGGATTTTTTATACAATTAAAGTACTCATTGGCCTACATATGCATTTTTAAAGAGTTTTTGTACTTTTGATGGTAAAAAGGTAGTAATGATAGATTACTGAAACATTTGATCATGTCAATCAGACAGGGAACGCTGAAAATGTAATGATAGCATCATTTATTACGTGCTGTGTGAACAGCTGTCAATTTAGAGAGATTATTATTGTTACGGTACGTAAATTAATTACTGATGAAATATGTAAATAAAAATTGGTAAATATTCGTTTTAACACACATCGGTATTTTTTTAGGAAAATATATTTTTCTGGTCAATTTTTAGTCGTTTTGAACGAATCTGACATCCATTTCCTGTGCAAATGTGTAGTTTTCGGGAGATCTTCACCTGAAGATATCGGAAAAACTACGCGTTTACACAAAAAACGGATATCAGATACGTGCAAAACGACTAAAAATTTACTAGAAAAATGTTTTCATCTTTCCCTAATAGATAACTTAACCTAATCTAACCTTATCCTAATATAACCTTAACCTTAACTTATCCACGTGTTCTTGAACAGAGACACACTAAAATTACACGTGCGTTTATTTTTGGGGTTAACTTCTCGGCAAACAAACATGTTCTGATTGTTTGTAATATTTATTACACTGGTTATTACATTTCTGGCATCTTAAGGGTCCAAGAATTACTCCGTGATTACTAAAGACTTCCAGAGCTTTTTCGTCTTCACGGTTGATATGGCGGACCAGCTCCTCAAAATTAAGATCACAGGAAGGGCACAACATATTGCGAATACGTATGGCTAACTAAATGAAGAGCGAAAAAATCAACATATCGCGAATACGGCTACTAAATGAGGAGCGAAGAATTTAAAAAAATGGTGAAATTACTGCAGTATATAAAATCTAAATATTTTCAAGGGAAGATATCTAAAAAAAATACACGTTTGCACAGGAAATGGATGTCAGATTCGTGCAAAACGACTAAAAATTGACCAGAAAAATATGTTTTAATCGAAAAACACCGATGTGTGCTAAACGAATATTAAACTAAAAATGTTATTCCCACAAATTCGACATCTAATTTTCTTTAATTGCATATATTAAGAATGGAATATTTTGCACAAATTTACTTATCTGTTTAATGTGTTATATATTTACAGTATATACAGGGTGGGCGGAAAGTAGCTCCCTATTTTGGATTGGTAAAAAAATACGTATATTATCCATTTATTTCAGAAGAAATAATATGAAAAGGTAGGCATACATGGTAGGTTTTCTCTAAAATTCAATGTGGGCTCCAACTCTTTCCACCAGCTTCTGGAGCCGCCCAGGAATGGCGTCCACTGACTTTAGCAGGAACTCCGGCGGGATGGAGGACATGACTTCCCGAATTCGGTCCTCCAGTTCTTCCAATGTCCTCGGTTTGGTGCGGTAGACTTCTTCCTTTACCCACCCCCAAAGAAAGAAGTCGCACGGTTACCGCTGAAAAACGGCAGAATCGGTTCAGTGTAACGGTGTGGTGTGGTATGACCTCAGATCAGGTTGTGGGCCCGTTCCTTCTGCGCAACACCATGAATGCTGAGCGGTACCTTGCTATGTTGCGAAACGAGGTCTGGCCGGTTGTCAGCACATGGGAGAACATCGACGATCTGATATTTATGCAAGATGGCGCCCCTCCGCACTTCGCTCTTGTTGTCCGTGAGTGGCTGGATGCCCACTTCCCTCGGCGTTGGATGGGTCGTCGTGGTCCACATCAATGGCCAGCCAGGAGCCCCGACTTGACACCGTGCGACTTCTTTCTTTGGGGGTGGGTAAAGGAAGAAGTCTACCGCACCAAACCGAGGACATTGGAAGAACTGGAGGACCGAATTCGGGAAGTCATGTCCTCCATCCCGCCGGAGTTCCTGCTAAAGTCAGTGGACGCCATTCCTGGGCGGCTCCAGAAGCTGGTGGAAAGAGTTGGAGCCCACATTGAATTTTAGAGAAAACCTACCATGTATGCCTACCTTTTCATATTATTTCTTCTGAAATAAATGGATAATATACATATTTTTTTACCAATCCAAAATAGGGAGCTACTTTCCGCCCACCCTGTATATATAATATATGTGTGTGTGTGTGTGACTTGTTTTGTTGAAATGGTATGGTTCCAGTTTCCATATATTGTACATATATCTTGGTTGTTATTTTCTCTCAAAAATTGCGTTTATCTATTCGTTCGATATGAACTCTGAATTATACTCGGTAAAAAAAACTAGTGAAAAGAAACTAAACGGACGTTTGGCGCACATTTAATATAGTTTGTCATTTCTTAATAATGGAATAATAATAACCGAACTTGTGCTTGTGCTACTATATAATAATAAACAAGGTAAATAAACAGTTATGATAATTAAACTCTTAATTATAAGACGATCTCGTTATTTGTTGAATTACTCGAATTTTTATCACATTTTAGTTGAAAAATATGTTACCCCAAGAATAAAAAGAAATTAAATGTAGTTTATTTAAAATTGAAATAATATTTGAGGGATCCCGCGTCTTACGGTACCTAAGCGCCAAAATTAAAATTCGCCAGAAATCGCTTCCAAAGTTCAGCAATATTCTCGCAATAGTATCTGTTATTAATTGAGCTAGAACGTTCATTTTTTGCTAAATTAGAGTTTTAAGTATGCTAATGAAGATGTTGATGAGTTTTTGGAATAGAGGTGAAAAAAGTAGTTCGCTTCATAAGGTTTTCAACCATACTTCTAGTGTCATAAGGTCATTATAACTCAAACTACGCGATAGAGGAAGGGTGAAAATAGTGATATCCATCAAAAACACATTTTCGCCTGTGGTGGCGCTTAGGTATCTTAAGACGCACGACCCCTCATTTCTTCTTTCTACTTTTATAATATGAATATTAAAACAAATTGTTTTGAATTTAAAATGTATTTACCCTGATTCAGTTTTTGTTATTGAAAGATTGGATCATGCGACAAGAGGATAAAACCAATACACTCACTGGCATATTTATTTTTAATGCCTTTTGAGAAGATAATTGTATGTCAATTATCTGCTATATTTTCTGAGACCTTACTATGTCTATTAGATTAGGTTGTATTTTGTGCGCTGGTGGTGGTTTTATTGGGTGTGCTAAGCCTTACTTTAAGGTTTGTGATGTGGTATCGTGTTACTGCTGGAAGTCCCTAAAGTCTATACTTAGACGTTCGATGCGGCCTCGTGCTGCTGATATGGCCCGTAAAATCTAAACTTAGATGTTTGTTGCGTCTTTGTGCTGCTTCGGGCTCGTAAAGTTTGTACTTAGACGCTTAATATAGTATGGTATTACTGATGAGCGCTAAAATCCATCATTATGTTACAGGGCTCAGGTGGGGCTTCTCTGGGAGACGTAAGGTCCTTTATTCACTTAATTTTAAAGTTCGACACCCCTTAACCCCGCTAACCCCTTCCCAAGGGCTGGCGCATCTTTTCCACCAATGTTGCAATAGGTTATATTCCCTTTATTTTAAGGTTTGGCACCCCCATACCCCCGTAACCCCATTTTCTGGCCCTGGATCATCTTTTATTGCAACTTTTTTTATGCAGGAAGGAAGGGCCAAGGGCGAATGCGTATAAAAGTGCCCCCACCATAGAAAAATAAAAGGGCCAAAATCAAGGTCCAGGGTTTTGGATATGACTCGACTCTGCGTTTGAAAGATTGGATGTCACAGATAACGGGAAAGATTGATTCAGAAAGATTGTTCGAGAGTTAACCGGTTGAATAGATGAAAGATTGAAAACATCAATTAACCCTTGCTGCAAGCTCTCCTTGAAGAAGGAGGCATGCAGTTAGAGAGTTTAGGAGAGCAATGTTCGTTATAATAGCGATAATAAAGAGAGAGTGAGGCAACATTGCGGCGAAGAGAGAGGGATTGAATACAGTCAATAAGGGCGGGGAATTGATGAGACGAAAAGCCTTTGATTCTACCCAGTCAAGTACAGCTATGTGGGTTGACCCACCGATACATGAGAAGCATACTCCATACAGGGGCGGACAAGATCCCTGTAAAGAGAGCGCAACTGAGCGGGGGTGAAGAAACTGCGGAGGAGGTACAGCACACCTAAACTGTTAGAAGCTGTTTTGGAAAGAGAGTATACTTTATGTGATCTTTCAAGGAAAGATCACGAGAAAAGCAAACGGCAAGAATGTTAACAAAAGAAGAAGGATTGAATTGTGTGTTGTTGAAGTAAATGGATAGTCGTGTGGAAGATTGTGACGAGTTGATAGATGGAGGAACTGAGTTTCTGAGGCATTGAAAGCCACAAGGTTTTCTCTGCCCCAATTAGAAATGGCAGAAAGACCAGAGGTCAGGTGTACCATAGCCTTCCTACACAAATCATACAGTGACTGTTGAGAGGGACGCTTTGAGAAGCGGATGTAGAAGTGAAGTGTGTAATCATCGGCATAGAAGTGGATAGGGTAGGAAGTGCAACTTAATAGATCATTGATTAAATAAAAGGAAAAGAGTAGGTCACAGGACAGAACCCTAAGGAGCACCACTGTTAATAGCTTTAAGAGAAGAACAGTGGCCATTTGCAACCGCAGCTATAGATCTGCCAGAAAGGAAATTAGAGATGAAGGAACAGATAGAAGGATAGAAACAGAAGGAGGGCAGTTTCGAAATTAAAGATTTATGCCACACTCTATCAAAAGCTTTTGATATGTCTAGCGCAATAGCAAAAATTTCACCGAAATCACCAGTAGAGCCTCCCTTGCGGAACCCATTTTGACGATCTGAAAGAAGATTGTGGCAAAAGGTGTTTAAGAATCTTTCTATTAAGGATAGATTCAAAAACTTTAGAAAGGCAAGTAATCAAAGCAGTTGGACGATAGTTGGAGGGTTGAGAGTGGTCACCCTTCTTTGGGACAGGCTGAATGAAAGCGAAGGAAAAGGGAAGGAAAAGTACCAGCGAAGGAAAAGTACCGGATGAGAGACAAAGACGAAAGAGTTTGCCTAGAAAGGGTGTCAGCACAAAAGGACAGTTCTTAAGAAAAACAGGAGGAACACCATCAGAACCCTACCCCTTCCTACAGTTGAGTCCATATAGAGCAGAAAAAAACATCTTTGGAATAGATTCTAATTTCAGACATAAGGAAGTCAGAAGGAGGAGGAGCTGGAGGAACAACACCGGAATCATCCATGGTTGAGTTGGAAGCGAAAATCTGAGCGAAGAGTTCAGCTTTGTCAAAAGAAAGACGGCAACTGTGCCGTTGGACTGGAAAAGAGGAGGGAAAGCAGAGGAAGTAAAATGATTGAAGCGGTTAGTAGCTAAATAATAGAAAGTGCGAGAAGAAATAGAATTGGATGAGTTTTCACATTTTTGTCGGAAGAAATTTTTGATGAGTTGAAGAACAGATTTTGCACAATTCTCGGAAGAGTCAGGAGTTGGATGGCGACGGTGCCTTCCGAAAGACTCCTCTCTGTTGTGGATAGCATTAGAACAGGTAAAGTTAAACCAAGACCTTTTACATTAGTAGTCGAAATATAATATGGAATGTAGGCCTCCACGCCCGAGAAAATCACCTCCGTGATGCGCTCAGCACACTCGAAATGGCCCTGGCCACGGAATCAGTAATTATTCCATTGGAAATCCCAAAAGTACTGCCTAAGGGCCTCCCAATCAGCGCGCCGAAGTGCCAAAGGCGCCTTCTCTTGGCAGGATCCAAAGGCTGAATAGGAGCGTTAGAATGTTTGGCCTCTTTTCAAGGCGATCGGGGATACGAGTAGGGTGCTGTACAGTCTGCTCTAGGTCATTCAGGAAAAAAAGTTGCAAGCTAATTTACCAGGAATGTTAGTGAAATGGCAGGAAAGCCAAAGGTGGTGGTGAACTTTGCAACGTTGCATGCAATTGTATTCCACGCATACTTTTTGCACGCCATGCTACTAAATCAATGTCAATATGAGTAAAAAAGTACGAAACTTGCAGAAATTCGTTCACATAGTCAGTCTTTAGATCAGTTGTATATTTCTTGATCAGCTTGTCAATATCACTCATTAATTTGTGAATGTCGCTTGCAGCTTCCGATGCAGAAAAGTAGTCCTTTGAAATCTGGTGATATGCAGTCTTACGCTGATGCAGAGCTGTGAGCACCTGGTCGATAATCACGAGAAAAGTGTAGACTTTGAATTTTTTAGAAAGGTTTAGTTCTACCTCCTCGGAACCCGGTGTCATCATCGTGTCGTTTGCGTCTTTTCCTGCTCTGATTCTCAGAATATGTATCAGATACATCAGGCATGATAATTTTTGCCTCAAATTTTTACTTAATCAAAGTTCTCTCATTTGGTTGATGAAAGTCTCCAACGAAGAAAGCAATGAAACTGTATTTTGAATGTTTGTACTGGTGTTTTGAAGTTGCGTGTTGCTTTTCTGAAATCTCTGCAAGATTTTGTTACACAGAGTGCACATGATTGCAGTTTTCAGACTACACAGTTTGTTTGTTTGCAAGACTGTCAGTTGTGTGCTTGGTTTCACCCTTTTCATCCTCATCTTTTAACATGTCAACCAGCATGTTGTCATACTGCTCATAGTTCAAACGCATCGCTCTCACTGACTGTGCATGACAGTGCCATCGGGTAGTTGACGAGGATTTGAATGGCAGAATGCGGCTATCTCTGTTTTTTGTAATACCTGTTGTCGAAGAATTCCATCGCTTTCTTCAGCCAACTGCAAATGCATATACATATATATATATATATATATATATATATATATATCCTGTAGCGTGCCAAAGAAATTTATGGCCTCCAGACAACAACTAAGTTGCGACACCAACTAAGTTCAACGAATGAGCTGCACAGGGCATGTAGTCTGCAAGATGGTTGATCTCCAGTAAGCGAGCCTGGAAACCTGCATATCTGCCCGACATATTGAAGGCATTGTCATAACTCTGGCCTCTACAATCAACGATGCTGAGATTGAGTTGGGCTAAAGTGTCCAGCACATACTTCTACAGGCTTTCTCCCGAATAGCTGAGAATGGGCAAACAATTCGCTGTACAGGTCGCTGTACAGGTTCCCCACTCAAACTCATGTACCTCTCAATTAAAGATAATCTGTGTGACTTATATCGAAAATGAAATCCATAGAATTCGAGACGTACTTCGCTGTTTGTACTTCATCACACAAATTGTTCACAACATGCTGACCCATAGCCGGATCAACTCATCACAAATTACAAAAGACAAGTACACAGCTTGTCTATCCAAGACAAGGATTTCCGTGTGCTGCAATTAGCTCAGTAAGAAATGAGTCAAAATGATCTAAGAGTTCTGAACTCCAAGAAATTTTCTATTATGTGGCGATCCGATAATCTTGTTGCTCCCTCTGAAAGCCAAACTCCGCTGTGCCAAAACTGTGCACCACTGTAACAGCACGTTGAAGCACTAAACGCAGTAATTCTTTTAAATTTCTTGCTGCTTTCTAGTTCAGCTTCAATGCAATGTGTGGGACTTGTTCTTAACATTCATGCCACTTGAGCTTTGCGATGTTCTTCACTCCTTTCGTATTGTTTCAGAAGTTTTTTAGCATTACTCCAGTCACTAATCCCGCTCCAGCAAAAGCAGCAGCTCTGGAGGAGAGAAGCTTGCAGCAGAAGCAGTACACGTTTCTTGATGAGGGTGAGTATAGCAAATAGTCCCAGTGGTAGAGCTTGCTGTTTGCTCTTCTTCCATAAAATAATGTCTTAGAGAAATAACTGTTTCGATTACTATGTTCTCTGCGTGAATTTTTCATCGTACCATCTTCATTTCGGCAGTAGGCAGGACGCTTTTTGAACAGAAAGTCAACTGTGCTTTGTTTTTGCGTTAAAGTTTTCGAACACAGTCAAGGATATGCAGTAGGGTGGGGTGAAACGCAATTCTTTGAGGAATATTTATTTGCTTCACGTATAATTTGCTGTATTGGGTTCTATAGATGACATAAAGTGATATAAAAGAAAAATAAATTTTGCCCTACTTTTTTAGAAAAACAAAATGGCCGCTAGTCAAACATATAAATGCTTATAACTTGAAAAATATGCATCCAATTAAAAGATAATATAGATTAAAAATGATTCAAAATAAAAAAATACATTAGGAAGTGCCCTTTATAAATTATTTTCTCAAATTTAAATTTTATCAAAATTTACCTCGGTAAATGATATCACAAATAAATAACTTTTTTCTAAATAAATGAAAAATTCTTTGATGAACGAAGTATATTACTTTGATAATAGTTAATAACCTTATATAATTTTGAATATTCAAACTATAATCTACAACAACACTAATCAACGAGAGAAATTATTGACATTTTATTACCACAATTGTAGAAACATATAATCAACACACTTCAAAAAAGTTCCCTTTTCAAAAATCGTGAAGTGTTTGCTTTTATGAAATTTTGGTGAATTATTTGAGGGGTCGCGCGTCTTAAGGTACCTAAGCGGCACCACAGGCGAAAACCTGTTTTTGATGGATATCACTATTTTCACCCTTCCTCTATCGCGTGGTTTGGGTTATAATGACCTTACGACACTAGAAGTATGGTTCAAAACCTTATGAAGCGAACTACTTTTTTCACCTCTATCGCCAGCCAAAAGTTCACCCAAAGTTCGGCATAATAAGAAAATAAAAAAATAAAAAAAATATATATAAAATATAAAATATGAAAATCTATTCCAAAAACTCATCAACATCTTCATTAGCATACTTAGAACTCTAATTTAGCTAAAAATGAACGTTCTAGCTCAATTAATAACAGAGATACTATTGCCAGAATATTGCTGAACTTTGGAGGCGATTTGTGACGAATTTTAATTTTGGCGCTTCGGTACCTTAAGACGCGGGACCCCTCATTTCAGTCTCGAATAAAAGCTAATTGTCAAAAAGTGAAGTCATTTCTTTCTTGGTTTCCATACATGGCAGCAATGAACGAGACCTAATTCTTGCTCTTATAAATCCATCACGGGATTCTTGGGAATATACAGATGAGGCCGCATCAGTGACAAGTTTTATTGCCCTCTCGACACTTTGTGAATGAAGTGGATAATTGGGTAGGCACAGTTTTTTAACTCTAAGTGCATTGAGTTCAATATTTGTGAGCGCCATAGTGAGGGGAGGTTCAGTCAGCATTTCTTTTGACCAGTAAATAATATCATCCCATGCGTTTGCGTTGAAATTTATCTCAGGAACCTTAAATTCTCTGATTTTGGACACATTTTCCGTCTTTGTTCTAATGTTCATGATGAAATCAACTGCTCTGTTTCGTTTTTGTTCTGATGTACCTGATAACATTGCTCTCAGAACATTTTCGCAATGAGCAAAATATGCGTTTCGAGCAATGTAAGGCTTCACTACATTCTGAACATCCTTTGGAAGAAGATGAAATCTTTTAATTGTTCCAAATATGTGATGTGGTCCATTCAATGCAGAGTTGATATCGAACCAGCTTGGTCCATAATTTGTAACAATGAAAAAAATTATTGAATAAAGTGCCAATGAAGGAGTTTTCTCTGCAATGTACGTATAGGCGGCAGACACGATTTGCTGTCAGCCATCGAGAATGGTTCAGTGGTCCAGGTTTTGTATTCCAAATCTTTTGGGACATTCTCACTTCTTATATCCACAATAATTTTTGTACAAATACTGTTTATCTTGGCTAAGATCATCGATAACCTCTTCTGATATGCGTGTTAAATCAATGCCTTCTCTAATTGGTTTGAAATTGACTGCAGGCAGTTTTTCACATTCTTCCAGTGCTACTCCGATTTTTCCAGTGAAACATGGTGGACCTTTTGTTTTACCATCAAAATGTTCAAATATTCAAATACTGTAGGTGTCGAAGGGGAAGTTTATTTGTATGCAGCATACAAATGCTCCATTGTAACGGTTTCTTTAGTTTTTATTCTATGAGGTGGATGATCCCACCCTTGACACCTGTGTTGGTATTTGTACTGTTACATCCTATGAGACGAATGCTCTCATTAATAGCTGACTCTTGAAAGGAGAACAAACTATCAGCTATATCTTGAGCTTTACCAGAAGAAGGAATTACATGGGTTAAATATTCATTTCCTGGCTCAGACACCAAAACATGGTGTTCCTCTCTAATGGAGTCTCCGTACCATTTGTTTCCTTTCTTCTCCTCCACCAAAGTCTTGTCCTTTCTTCCGTCAAAAAATATAGCAGATATGACAGCAGGATTAGCTTTACTCTTCATCACCAAACTTTTTCTAATTTTCTCTTTCCCGTCGGATTTTGCTCTTGTCAATCAAAAGTGTACTATCTTCTTTAGTGATTGCTCCATAATCAACTAAAGCAGCTGAAGCCAAAGCAGCTGCTGCTCGATCCGAAATTCCAAATCTATCGGCTTCCATCGCTACAGTAGGCAATGGAATTCTCATTTGACCTTGTATGGCAACTGACTCATAGTCTGATTCACTCTGATGTGGGTCTAATTCATATTGGATGTACTGTACATCTGAAGAACACTCTATTTCGGTTAAAATATGAGGGTCCTTCATTTCTCTTCTTCTTTTAACCATTCCTTCTTCTGTCCGCAATTTCCTAGACTGCATTTTTTTAATTCTTTTTCTCATGACTTTATCAACGCTCCGAATTTTCATTATGCGCGTCGATCGCTGATCCTGTAAAAACAGAAGCTCTCTTTTGGTACCTTCAGTTCTCATCGACAGGTGCATCTTATGTGAACATCTTCGCAGCTCTCAGGACAGCCAAAGTTTTGATGGGAGATAAAAGGCCATTTACAGGCACTGATATCGAATAATTCTTCCAAGGTGTCATTAAAATTTTCTTTCATTTTGACACTACTTTTTGATCTACTAAGATCGTTTGCTTTGCCGATGAACCGCTTTAATTTGATATAAACTGATTTGTCATCTATTGCAGGAATTGAAGCTTTTCTCCAAATACAGAGTATATCTTCAGCAATTTTGTTGAAAATTGCAGAGTTATGTGAAGTCACTGAAGTGACTTCTTTTAAAAGAACATAGTATTGGCCCACCTGTTTATTTGTTGGCAATGTTGTAAGAGGAAGCTCTTGTGTGGCTCCAAATATAAAATTTGGTTTTGATTGACTCCTTGTAGCTCTAATGTTTGAAGTAGAAGCCATATTTGTTACTAATTATCAGAAATTACCAATTCCAAATCCAACAAAAACCTGAAAAATAAAAAAATTTCATTAAATATCTGAAACATTTATATGACGTAGAAAATGTGAAATAAACAATTTTTGCTTCAGCAAACGTTTTTGTAAAAAGAATACTTTTATGTTATGAAGCGTATAATGACTGGCTGGCGGCCATTTTTTTTTGGGGGAAAATGGGGTACTTAGGATGAATTGAAAATTTTTTAATTCTCATATTCTTTTTTATCACCCTTCTATCCACCTTATTACCAGTGAAGCAATAGTTGAAAAATTTTTCACCCCACCCTAATATGCAGGCACAATGTCGAATTCCTTTCTCTCCGCTTCCTCCCCTCTTGGATCTGCAATTTCTTTTAATTGTCCTACTGTTGCTCTTGCTTATCAAGCGATTACAAACCGATTCTAATAATCAAAATTACGATTTAAATAATATAGCCTGAGAAGTACTTTGCAATTTAGCTTTGAATTTAAAGTAATCGGTACACTTTTTATCTTTTCTTTCCGCTTGGATCAATAGGACGAAAGAAAGAAAAAAAAGACACGTAAACCATTTCTTCACAAGCTTATCGTTTTTGGCATTTTTTTAACCTCTCAGTTAAATTACCCAATATACTTTTTTGGTTTTCTATTGCAGAACTTTTATTTCTTGTTCACTTGAAAAAAAATGAAAAGGAAAAACAAGTAGGGAGCGAGTGATTCCCCTTTTCACCCCTGCATATCCACACACACACACACACACACACACACACACATATATATATATATATATATATATATATATATAGTACTGTATATATAAACTGTATCACCTCCCCAACCAATCTCATCTGCATGAGAAGAAAACTTGCAAATTCCTGGGGTAAATCAATCAGTATAACTATTTTTAACACGAACTTTCCTTCGCTATCTAATATACTATTTCAGAAATGAAGACTTATATATATATATATATATATATATATATATATATATATATATATATATATACAGTTTTTTTGCGCACACCTACAGGTCGCTACAATTGGTGTAGAACAATGCGGTTTTCACCATTCGATGCGTCTTTTTATTGTGCAGTGCCTATGCTAAAAAAAAATTCCCTAACATAATTCCTTCCCCCCTTTTAGGGGTACAGTTCTTCCCCCATGCCTGTACACGCATTTTTTTAATTTTTCATTTTTAATCGTAATTTTGGCACAAAATAAGTCAATATTTACTAAACATTTAATATCATTCGATTCACAAAAGATTTTTCGATTCACAAAAGATTTCTTTATCGATTCAATACAAAAAATTACATAATTAAAATGGGCAATTTAAATAAACACGAGTTTAAAGTTAAACGAGCCACACTCGAAATTATTTACCGTGACTTTTGTGCGTTTTATTACTGTGGCTTTTGTACAAATAATTTTACGTATACACAAACAATTTGATAGGATATTGATTTATCATTCTATTTTTTAGTTGTCATAGAAATACGTTAATTAAGTTATCTCATTAGATGCGCTTTTATAGTTGAAGATCAATTTTAGAAAATTATTTATTTTCCCCACTTTAAAATATTACAAAATTTCTATTAGGTATCCTAATATCATTATGCCTGTCGCTGTAAGTAAGAAAATAACATTTATTTTCCATTTTATGAAAATTTCGGACCCCCTAGGCCAGTGGTTCTTAACCTTTTTACTACCATGCCCCCTCTAGGAATTGGTCCTTCCCTCCACGCCCCCCTTCAATCAAAATAACATTTTCAATAACTTCTCAATATTAGCCCATGCTCTCGTTAAGAGAATAACAAATACAATTAGAGAAATTCCTGTTTCTAGGGGGGCGCGCCCCCCTGGTTAAGAACCACTGCCCTAGGCCTACAAAACCAATTTTCCCCTTTTCTTTATCAAAAGTTGTTGATTTTCGGAAGTCTTTCGGTTATAAATTTGTATCAGTCTATTGTGTACCTATAATAATAATAATAATAATAATAAAAAGACGTGTGTGTGTGTGTGTGTGTGTGTGTGTGTGTGTGTGTGGTGTTCCAGCCATCAGCCATAACTCCAAAATGGAAGCAGTTACAAACATGAAACTTCACACACATATTGATTAGGTCCCGAGGTTGTGCACGTGGGTGTTAATAAATTAAATAATTAATTTTAAAACATTAAATGACGTCAACAAGCTCATTACGAAACTTATGGTAAAATTATTGAATACCCGGTTAGGTTCATTGAATGCCAGGTTAGGTCATCTCTACGCCCTTGACGATTGGTTAGGTTAAGTTAACCTAACCAATCGTCAAGGGTGTACAATTAACCTAACCTGGCATTCAATTAACGTACCCGGGCATTCAATTAATCTAATCGGGCATTCAGTTGACCTAACCGGCCATTTAATTAACCTAATCGGGCATTCAGTTGACCTAACTGGGCATTCAATTAACCTAACCGGGCATTCAGTTTACCTAACCGGGCATATATATATATATATATATATATATATGCCCGGTTAGGGCAACGCCGGGTCGCTCCGCTATTATTGAATACCCGGTTAGCTTCATTGAATGCCAGGTTAGGTCATCTGTACGCCCTTGACGATTGGTTAGGTTAAGTCGTGATATTTTCGTTGGCTTTAACGAAAATATCATGACTTAACCCAACCAATCGTCAAGGGTGTACAATTAACCTAACCGGGCATTCAATTAACGTACCCGGGCATTCAATTAATCTAATCGGGCATTCAGTTGACCACACAGTTTTCTCTCAGTTTCTACCAAGTATGGAGGTTGATGTGAACATTGTGTATTTACCAGTTGAGGTAATTTTAATTTAATTTTAATGATTTTAATTTTTTGTAGTGATGTAATTTTAATGATTTTAATTGTGTATTGATGTAATTTTCATTATTCTCATTTTTGTTTTAAGGTTTTAAGACTTATAATTCACTGATGATGATAAAAGATTTGTCAAAACGTCTGAAGTATAAAAAATAAACGGAAATGTTTGCTGTTGTGTTGGTCCTTCTTTTCATATATATATATATATATATATATATATATATATATATACAGGGTGGGCCGAAAGTCTGGATCCATAGGAAAATATTTATTTTAATACATAAATTACAACAAATGGTAAATACTTAAAATGAATATCAACTTTAACTCGTAAATGCGTATCCGTGATACTGTACAGTAGTTCGTACTCCAGTATAAACACTCAAATACTTTTTTATTTCAGGCCAGAAATGGCTTCGAATCTAACAACAGAAGACCGGGTAGAACTTGTGCTCATGTACACAAGACAGGGCGCTACACACAGAGAAGTTGCTACTCAATTCAATAAAAATCATCCTGATAAACATCCAGTAACACATGCGACTGTTGGCAATTTGTTTAAACGTTTCAAAGAAACAGGAAGTGTACATGATCGACGGCGTTCTGGTCGTCCAAAAACTGCAACTGATGAAAATACCTTTGCATTGGTATGTGAAACTTTAACGAAGAGTCCAGTAAAGTCAACAAGAAGATTATCAAATGAAACACGCATCTCGAGAACGTCAATTCGAAGAATATTAAAAATCATAAATTCCATCCGTAAGTGTCTCGATGTCAGAGGCCGACAATTTGAGCATTTGTTATAATTTGTTGTTTATACTGGAGTACGAACCACTGTACAGTATCACGGATACGCATTTACGAGTTAAAGTTGATATTCATTTTAAGTATTTACCATTTGTTGTAATTTATGTATTAAAATAAATATTTTCCTATGGATCCAGACTTTCGGCCCACCCTGTATATATATATATATAAATATATATATTATACATTTTTTACCTTCCTTTAATGAATCTACTACAGTTAACATTAGTAGTATGACCGTAAAAGGAGAAGTAAAAGGTACCGTAAAAGGTACCAACCCCACTCCCCTAGTGCCAACCCCCCAGAGTGCTAAAAAAAAGGGGGAAATCCCACTAGCACGCTGGGGGGGGCTGTCCATCATTGTTGCTTTGTACTATACAATAAATACGATTTAGCATTATTTCACCACTGAAGGGGTACGGGTACCTACACTCGATGTAAAGGGCCCTCATTTCGTTCAATACTATTTTTGTGCCCACTTTACACTTGATTGGCAAGTTATCTTTGAATACGGACAGAACACAATCAAAAGCACGCACAAAAAAGGGCGTCGTTAGCCACAACATCATTATTATATTCAAGTGTAAAAATGAACCATAAATAATTCCCATATTCCTATACTATCTTATTCTTCATGTAATTCTTGTATTCATTTATATAGTTCTTGTATCCATTCTAAGAAAAAGTATCCATTTAAAAAAAATCATGTGTTATATGGTTCATGTATTTATATAATCCTGTATATTCTTATATATTTAACTTTATATAATGCCTATACTCATATGTATGTACGTGTGTGTATTCATTTTTACATAAGGACCAAAATCGCCCAACGCGAGTTTGGATAAAATTTTTGATTTGCTTTCTACTTTGCAAATAATTGGTGACCTGTTGTTTTTTAAAATCTCATAATCATTTTTTTAGATTTCGCTTAATAAGGAATCTGCTTAAGCTTTGCAATGTTCATATTTTGTATACATTCTCTTTCGTTATAAAAGATGAGATCATGTCTTGCCTAAGCATTAAAATTGTACATCTTAAACCTTAAAATTTTACTCATATGCATATTTTAGTGTAAAGATGCATAGTCCGATTTCCACTTTTAGTTAACTTGGCAGATCATGATAACATCAGATCTGAAAAGTCGCGGTTTAAGATAAAAATATGGTTTCGTCTTCAAATATTTTGTTTACTCGTTCAAGCCTTACCACAGCTAAAAATTTACTTTATTTTCGAATATTGTGCAAAAATAATACAGCCTTTTTAGCATTTAATAATAATGATGTTAGCAGTTTTTGGGTATATAAACCCACTAAAAATCTTCCATTGTCATTCAGAAGCTAATTCAGAGGCTGAGCACTACCTGTACATTTTAGCAGTAAATTACAGTGAAGATAGTTTTTATCTTATCCTTCGAGCCTTGCTCTCTTCAGAAGAACTTAGTCATTAAACTTTCCGGATACGCTATAAGAAGATCCGGAACCTTCAGCATTTTTAGTAAGTCTATCAGAGTCCTCCGAGCCACTATAGAAGAACTCGGAGAGTAATATAGAAGAAAACTACTGCAAGTCACACATCCGTTGCTGCCACCTAACTAGAACCCCCGTCGACTTCGAACCACCCGGGCCATAGACGGAGGGGTTAACAACTGGCGACCCTTTAACCAGGATCTTCACGACTCCAGGATTCTTCCAGTCTTCCAGACCCTGGAACCAGAACCAACACCCAGTTGACCGGCGTGTCACGACTTCTAGTTCGTCACATCCACCCTTGAACCGGTGCGTCACGACTCCAAGTTCTCCACGCCTAGTTTTCATCCAAGAACAAGTGGCCAGCAAGACACGTCTTCAGGACACGTCTCTAAGGATTTCGCCGTAGGAATCTTGTTAAGTACAAAACTCTTTTTTAAATAATCTCTAAACATTTGAAAAGTCAGTATTATTAACAGTTAATATTTATATTGAGCCAGAATTAACACAAAACACAGTGAACACTTCAGACACCAGTGATACATTTTTTTTATTGAAAACAGTATTTCACAGAATTATTGTCACAGAATTATTGTCAGAATTATTACAGTTATTTTCAGTTATTTTCAGTTATTTTACTATTCTAGTTAGTATAGTATAATTTTATTTAATGTACCAAACATAGTATTACCATACCTTCACGTACATTCGAGTGAAATTTGTTTACATTTTTATTTTTGTTTGCAATCTTTTCAAATTTTCCCCTAGTTAGGCAAATTGTTGTGCATTTATTTTTAGATAGTGTAGTTAGGAAAACCCCTTAAGTGATCATTCCATAAATTAAGATCGGTCAAGCAGACCTAATTAGAACACATTAATAAGTACCTTCACATATGAGCGATTCAGACGGTGCGCTTTCTGACATCGAAAATTTACCTACACCCATTTTTCCACCTACCCCGCGCCCTTCAAACATACTCCCAAACACACAAACTTCAGATCCAGAACAAGCCAATATGTCTCAGTCTCAAACCCCCGCCCCAGCATACATTAACTTAGGCAGACTAGTAAACCTTCCTCATACTGTTTTAATTTTTAAGGGGACCATAGATAATCGTTTTGTTGAACCACGCGTAAGACCTTGGTTGAATCTTTAGAGCAACATTTCTTACGCGAAAATATTACCGATGATGATATAAAAATTAGGGAAGCAAAAAGATTTATCGACCCGAAAGAAGGGAATGCTCATGACACAGTCACCTACGTCCCATCAATTAGCGAAGCTACAACATGGGACGATTTTAAACAAAACTTATTAGAATTTTTTAAAGAAATAACCTTGCACAACCCTTAGCCACGTTAGAAGCAGTCTTCCAAGCTAAATGGAAGAAAGAGGAACACGAAGATTTAAACAATTTTATTACACGTACACATAAACTTGTAGGAGAAGCCCTCCGGCCGCAGAAAATGCATGTGGCATAACTTTCACTTCGAAACAAAGAAATCTAATAGTAGCCACAACCATTTACCAAAACCTACCCGGAGCACCTAAAAAAAAGTTTCAGGAGTTTTTAAATGTTGACAAACCTGTAAGTGTAGCCATAAACAAAACACGGGAACATTACCCCGATTTAGCAAACCAAAACTACCGAAAGGTAGAGAAACCCCTGTACATTATATTCAGCAGCAGCAGCCACAACACCAACAGCAACAACAACAACCCTATAAATCGAGGCCAATGCAGGGAACCACCCCAGAAACAAGCCCCCCAAACCCAGAATACACGCCCTCCTCCACAGTGTTTTAACTGCGATAGCTTTGGGCACATGATAAGTCATGTAATTACCCTCTTATTGCTCCCACTGTCACGAACATGGTCATCGCCGTGGCGATCGCCAAAAGTGTGCTGATAAAGCCCCTGCAGGGTATAGACCCCACTTTCAGAAACCAAACCACCACGTTCCCAAAACGTATCCCAAAAGTCATCCAATCCCCAGAAACCAGTCCATTCCCAGCCTCAGTCGAACTACCAACCCAATAGATTACGACCACAGGGTCAACCACACTCTTACCCCATGTACAAACCTCAGTACAACCAGCAAGGTCAACTAGTTCGGTACGTAGAAGTACCCGTGGAGGAATCATTTTCCCCAGAGTACAGTTTTCAAGAACACCCTCCAGCGTATGTAATCCCGTAGAATATGACCCAGGTCCTCCCATAGAAGACCATTCGAGCCCTTTTTTAGACCCTACATTGGAGGCAGCAGTTCAACCTCCCCTCCTAAATTACAGTAATGAACCCAGATACGCACACAAACTCCCCATCAGGATAATAGGTGCGGACCTCCTAGATTTAATAATAAATTGTAGCACCGATAACCAAGATTTAACTGCTCTCCTAGATACAGGAGCACACGCGACGTTAATTAAGAAACAATGTGTAGATGAATTATTAGAGATACAAATTACAAATATGAACTTAAGGCACCATCCTGCCAACTCAGAGGAGTTACGGGCACACCCATACCTACATACGGAGAAATTGAGTTATATTTAGAAGTTGGAAACGCGGTATACCCCGCGAAATGTTGTATAGTGGACACAGTCGCCACCTTTCAGACAGACATCCTACTAGGTATGGATTTTTTTAACCGGAATCAATGGGAGATTTACCCAGCCGGAAAGTTAGTAAAGTGTCGAAATAGGACACACCATCTCCGTGAGAATGACAGACAGCTTAATGCTAATAGAATTAGTTCAGTTCAGATTTCCGAAAGAAATAGGAAACCCCCTCCACTTGATAGCAGTTCAAGTCAGCCGGTTGTATCCAGAGGGACAACCGCTCCAGAAATCAGACCCCAGGGTAATCAGTTCCAGTTGTTGAATCCAGTTGGATCAACACAGTCAGTTTCCAGTCAGTCAGTTTCCAGTCAGCCAGTTTCCAGTCAGCCAGTTTCCAGTCAGCCAGCTTCAGTTCAGCCAATAAGGCAAATTTTAGTCGCCGAACCAGAATCAGATTCACAATTTTTCATATGCCCTACCGAGCATATAACAGTAGCACCTTATGAGAAGATTTGTTTCCTAGCAAAAGTAGTTAACAGTCAAGGAAAATTATTAGAGTCAGAGCGTACTCTGATTACAGAGAAAAGTAATTTCAAAAGAGATGTTCTTATTGCCCAAGTCCTTAGTCAGAGTCAGAATTCAGCTATCCCTGTTGTTTGTTTAAACAAAGGAAAAAGTCCTATAGAATTAACTTCAAATCAGAAAATAGGAACTGTTTCCACAGTAGAAGTAGATTCAGATTTCCCCATCAGTATGATAAATCGTGTTTCCAGTTCCTTAGAGTTAAATCCTTCAGTATTAAAAGAAGAATATAAGAAATGTCTGGAGCACTCCCTTCAGGAGTCACCAGCTTTACAGGATCCCAAACTAATGGAATCACTTCTCGATTTCCTGATAAGAAATAGAGATGTGATTGCCCTAAAAGGAGATCCTCTGGGCCGAACTAATTTGGTCCCTTTTGAAATCAAGTTGGAACCCAATTCCAAACCCATTTTCATTCCTCCCTATCGGGTTCCACATTCCCAATTAGTCACTATTGAGGAACACATCAAGGACATGTTGGAGCAGGATGTCATTCAGCCTTCAGCTAGTCCCTGGTCCGCTCCTATGATTCTCGTCTCCAAAAAGGACGGAACATCTCGCCCTTGTATAGATTTTAGACGCCTGAACAACATTACCATCCCAGACCGTTTCCCGATTCCAAACATGCAGGAAACAATTCTGAACGTAGGGAAAGCGAACTTTTTCATCCCTCGATTTAGCATCGGGTTATTGGCAAATGGAGGTCAGTCCCGAATCTCGGGCATTGACTGCTTTCTCCACTAACCGAGGCCATTACGAATTCCAGGTTTTACCTTTCGGAGTCCGAAATGGGCCTGCTAATTTCTCTAGGTTGATGAATATAGTCCTTTCCGACCTATTAGGTGTCGAAGCTCTCGTTTATCTTGACGATATTATCGTCTACAGTTCGGACATAAAAACACACTTTCAACGCCTTCAGAATGTGCTATCACACTTGAGAAAAGCACACCTTAAACTGAAGCTTGCAAAGTGCAATTTTTTACAAGAATCCCTGGTATACCTAGGATTCCTACTCTCGTCCACAGGAATTAAACCTGATCCAGCCAAACTCGAAGCCCTGGAAAGGTACCCTGTACCCAAAACCATCGACGACGCCCGTGCATTTATTGGTTTTGTCGGATTCTATCGGAACTTTATCCCCCAATTTTCAAATATTGCTAAACCCATTACTAATTTGTTCCAGAAAAATTCGAAATTTAACTGGGAATCCGATCACCAACATGCCTTTGAAACTTTAATTAATAAACTAACCTGTCATCCCATTTTACAATATCCTGATTACACAAGACCCTTCATCATAGCCACAGATGCTTCCTCCTATGGACTAGGAGCCGTCCTGTTACAGGACGTAGACGGTGTGGAATTACCCATTGCTTATGCCAGTCAACTTCTCTCTGCACCTCAACGGAATTATTCCACTACGGACCGAGAGGCCCTAGCGGTATATTGGGCTTTGAAAAAATTCCGAAATATCGTCTATGGCTACGATGTAACCATCAAGACTGATCATAAGCCACTCACGTACCTCTTCAAGGACAAGCTACTTGAAGGACGATTGAGTAGATGGGCTCTGTTGATTCAGGACTTTGCAGCAAAAATCGTATACAAACCGGGAAAACTGCAAGTTATTCCAGACGGATTGTCGAGACTCAAGCCCGACGCCCAAGTGAATAAAATAGGAATTCTTCCTGTGTTCGACTACGAGTGTCTGCAATACTCCCAACAACAGGACCAACACACCCAAAACCTTCGGGCGCGCCTGGAACAAAAGGAACCATCGAAGGTAAAAGAACAGTACAACCTCAAAGATGGGCTCGTACATTTCAGGAACGAAGATGGAAACGACCTCGTGGAGATACCAAAGGATCTCGTCGATATAGCCATTGGACTTTGTCACGACTCACCTTTGTATGGACACATGGGGCCGGATCGCACCATCAAGAGTCTTTTGGAGCGATACCACTTTCCCGAGATGAACAAAAGGTACAAGAATACATCGCCGAATGTCCGTCGTGTTTAAAGCATAAGGGCAACGTACCATCCACAGCTCCGATGCATAAATATCCAGTATGCCAAAGGCCCTGGCAAAGAACTGGAATGGATATACTGGGACCATTTCCCAAAACGTCAAAGGGAAATCAGTACATCATTGTGTTTACGGACCACTTCTCGCGTTACAGCGAAGTAGCCGCCATTCCAGACCAGACCTCGGAAACTGTGGCAAGAGCCCTAGTGGAACGCGTCATCCAAAATCATACCACTCCTTCCATCCTAATCTCGGATAACGCCCTTAGTTTCACTTCCAAACTGTTCGAGTCACTCTGTAACATGTGTAAAATTAAAAATACACACATTGTGGCATACCATCCGCAGGCAAACGGCTTAGTGGAAAGGCACAATCGAAAGATCTTGGAAGCCCTGCGCCACGTTGTCGATGCATCCTCCCGTACATGGGATGATTCCCTTCCCATGGTACAAACAGCCATCAACAATGGCTATAATGTGTCCATCGGGGACACCCCTCATTTCGTCCTCTATCACTACGACAAGCGTCTACCTTTTGATTTGCCCGACCAAACCGACCCGGCAGTTCTAACATCTTCCGAAATGGCAGAAGCAAATCAGCAACTAGCTGAACGATCTTTCAAGATTTTTGACATAATCCGCTATGCCCTCGACCAACGAAACCAACAGATGGAGCAAGAGCAACATAGGCGTCATCCCCGTCAACGGACTATAATCGTCGGTATGCGATGTTATCTGAAGAGCGTGAAACCGCCAGGTGCTCATCGCAAATTATACCCAAAATGGGATGGCCCATATAGGATTATGAAAAACCTCGGAAAAAATCGTTATGAAATCCTCGACCTCCGGGATCATTCCAAACTAAAGATCATTCACGCTGACAATTTGAAGATAGCTTCCGAACAACACCTTCCCAAAAAACAGCTGCCAGGCGTTCGAGCCGCCTATCCTTCAAAAGGTCAAGATATTAACAAATCGGGCAGGGATCAAAAAACTGAAGTGGTCACCGCGGGAACCGCTACCCATGACGAAGATTGGTACCTCGTAATACCACCAGTACTCGAGGCAATCTCTGAACAAGAGGAGGCCCCAGAGCCAAGCGTCCCATCGGACCCAGACCCTGGAGAAACCCCTTCGAGAGGATCACTCAGTGGAACTCCACCATCTCCTCCAACTCCACCATCTCCTCTGTCACCACCCTCACCGATTGATGATCGACGCACGGACCCTACATACCGCCCGCAAATGCATCACCCACGTGAACTAGAACCTTCACATAAGAAACGAACCCGCTCAGAATCCGAGCTCAACGGTCGACCCCCATTGCCACCAAAACGAGGCCGACCCCTTCGCCCACAAACACAAGTATCCACACAAATCCACAACTACCCCAGCTCCGTATAACCTAAGGCGTAGAAATGAATAAAATTGTCCCCCTTATAATTTTCCAAATTATTTACTCTTGTAGACCTAGCATTAAAATTTCTACCGGAGTTGTTATAGAAAAACTTGCAGAAGGTAAATTTTTGAAAGGGCACGCAGACCTTTATATAAATTTGCAACCCCCTGCTAGAATTAAAATCAATCTCCTTCAGATACAAACCCAATTAAAAACGTTTGAAAGTAAAGTCCAGAATTCTTTCCAAGGAAAAGATCAGATTAGTCGCGTTCTGTTAGAAAATACCCTCGAAAATATTCAAACTACAGCACGCGCCCTATCAGAAATATTAGCCTTACCATGGATACAAACTGAAACTAAAAATTCAGAAAACTTTAACCAAAGAAGTAAAAGGGGACTGATAGATATAGGAGGGAAACTGTTCAAAGGTTTATTCGGATTAGCAACCGAAGAAGATATTAAAAGAATTGAACTTAAATTGAATCTCTTCGCGCGAAATCGACAATATAATGGACACATGTTAGAACAAACTATTAGGTCATTACACGAAAACAATCGCTTCCTCCACTCCCTTTCGGACAGATTCACATACCTTGAATCCATGTTAGCTCAATACAAAGAACACAAAAGATATCTAGAATTAATAGAGATAATGAACCTACAAGTAACCCTAATCGATAAATACTTACAACGAATAACTACGATTCATTCCAAGGTTTTGCGTGCAACCCAGCTAGCCCATGGAAAAATCACTCTTTCCACCCTAATACCATGGGAAATACTTCAGTCCTTGATTCACACCGCCCAGTCACAATTAAAATTATCACCCATATTCCCACTCAACCACACTAATTACCCTCAATTTCTAGAATACACCTGGACTGTACATGGACCACGCCCCTACACATACCTCATAATTATACCATTTTTCGATGTCCTCACTTATGACGTATATAAATTTCACCCTTTCCCAACACCCTACCAAAATAACTCTAATGTCTATCGATTGTATTTACCCACCGTACCACCTTACCTTTTCCTCACCAAAGATCTATCAGCTTATTCTATGATGTCAGATAGCGACGTCCGGCATTGCCGATTCCCGCAACCAAATAAACAACTCGTCTGCCCTCCACTCAAACCAGTTATTCTTCCAACTACTAGGTCTTGCTTTATCGATTTAATTCGTGACCGGCATGCCCCGTATGTTCATTTAAAAAATTTCATTCCCCTAAAACCATCCAACTACGAATTGGACCAGACATCTGGGTTTCTTCGCGAACAGGACTGCCGCTACTCTCGAGTGTCCATCGAATTATTCCCTCATACAATCCCTATGGTTATTCGGCTACCAATTGGTTGCTCCTTGCGTTCAAAAGCCCTCCAAATATACAACCCGTAAGGTTACCCTTAATAACTCATACCCATTCCCGTCGCAAATTAAATTTAAACCCGTCATAGAGATCTTAAATCTCTCCATAAAACCTGTAACCATCCTACCCGAACTACATGCCCCTGAATGGAATGATCAATTGAGCCGGTTTAAAATTTCGGATGATAACCAAAATAACCTCTTACAAATACTACAACCGGTAACCATTTTCTCAACATCTGCCGTTAGTTAGTTATAATTATTGTATGTATGTGCTATTATCCTCGGTATATTTGTGGTGAAAAGATCATTCTGGGAACAAAGAAAACCAAGTGACACGGAACATGAAACTATTTATGCACGACCAAGAGTGCGTACCCAGACCACGTGAACTAGACTTAACCACCCGACTTACGTTGTATATATACTCTGTATTATAAAACCCATAGTTATCATCTAGTTAGCATTAGTTAGGATGTTCCATTATTATATTAATATCATTCTAGAGGGAAGAGCCCTGTAAAAATGAACCATAAATAATTCTCATATTCCTATACTATCTTATTCTTCATGTAATTCTTGTATTCATTAATATAGTTCTTGTATCCATTCTAAGAAAAAGTATCCATTTAAAAAAAATCATGTGTTATATGGTTCATGTATTTATATAATCCTGTATATTCTTATATATTTAACTTTATATAATGCCTATACTCATATGTATGTACGTGTGTGTATTCATTTTTACATAAGGACCAAAATCGCCCAACGCGAGTTTGGATAAAATTTTTGATTTGCTTTCTACTTTGCCAAATAATTGGTGACCTGTTGTTTTTTTAAAAAATCTCATAATCATTTTTTAGATTTCGCTTAATAAGGAATCGTGCTTAAGCTTTGCAATGTTCATATTTTGTATACATTCTCTTTCGTTATAAAAGATGAGATCATGTCTTGCCTAAGCATTAAAATTGTACATCTTAAACCTTAAAATTTCACTCATATGCATATTTTAGTGTAAAGATGCATAGTCCGATTTCCACTTTTAGTTAACTTGGCAGATCATGATAACATCAGATCTGAAAAGTCGCGGTTTAAGATAAAAATATGGTTTCGTCTTCAAATATTTTGTTTACTCGTTCAAGCCTTACCACAGCTGAAAATTTACTTTATTTTCGAATATTGTGCAAAAATAATACAGCCCTTTTAGCATTTAATAATAATGATGTTAGCAGTTTTTGGGTATATAAACCCACTAAAATTCTTCCATTGTCATTCAGAAGCTAATTCAGAGGCTGAGCACTACCTGTACATTTTAGCAGTAAATTTACAGTTGAAGATAGTTTTTATCTTATCCTTCGAGCCTTGCTCTCTTCAGAAGAACTTAGTCATTAAACTTTCCGGATACGCTATAAGAAGAATCCTGAACCTTCAGCATTTTATTAAGTCTATCAGAGTCCTCCGAGCCACTATAGAAGAACTCGGAGAGTAATATAGAAGAAAACTACTGCAAGTCACACATCCGTTGCTGCCACCTAACTAGAACCCCCGTCGACTTCGAACCAGCCCGGGCCATAGACGGAAGGGTTAACACAAGTTTATAAACACTCCTTTCCAATCGAGGGTTTTTTCTTACCGATCCGAGCTTTTCAATCGTGAACTCTTCTTCACAACGCATAGCGGCAGTTGAAATAATCTTCTAAATCGTAACAACAGCTGCTCATTATATAAAGGTACAACTCTTCAGGGTGAACAGTGTAGGCGAGCTCTGCCCTGTACCGCTCAAGTCCTTTGTACCAAAGTTCAAGATATTTTGAAGAGACAAAACCTTTTAAATGAGCATCCAGCTCTAGACCATTCTCGCCATGTTCATTCCTACATTCGATAAACCCGTCCAGCAGAGCAGTGTATGTGTATTCAAGAACCGTATCAAAATAAATCATATCCGTAACACGGTCGTCTAATATAGGTTTTAGTTTGCGGAAACCAACGATTTCAAACATTCTGTCGAAATTGAAGCGGTTTCGCGTGGGGACAAGAACGTTATTATCAGATGCATTCTTTCACATCAGTCGTATATCAATGCATGGCTGATCGTTATTTATACACAACGTACAAACAATGGCATATGAGGAGGTATCACTAATTTGTTCTCTACTTGTACCTACACCTGCAGGTATTTATAACGATCCTCACCCCACTTCTCAACTATCACGAAGACTTTATTCATCTCCTCAACACTTAAATAAACAACATTACGTTTACCAGATTTTGCTTGTCTACAAGTCGTTTCAAGTACATAGTTAATGGCACCGGTTTTACGTCTGAACACACGCAATGACTTCGTCACGGACACGTCCTATACGGCATTGAGAATGCTGCTCAAAGGAAGCTCCATCTTTTTCTATTGTGAGAATGCACAACCAGTCTGGTCAAGTTCTGAGATGACTATGAGCAGACGGTGCGCTGTTTTGCTCGGGGACAGGTGTACGGGTTTGTTCCAGCATGAAAAATTCATGCAAGTACTTGTACCCATTATACCGGGCAACTTCCGATACATGGGGCAATATTGGTTTTAATGTTTTATCGGAATGCGCACAAGACGTTCATTTCCACAAACTAAACACATTAACAATCCTGCGCACTATTTGAGAGAAACATGTGCCCGTATTTATTTTTTTTGTTTAACAGTCGATACTCGTCTCTAAATTCTATTAAAAACTCACACAGGCCTTTAGCCACAACCTCACCCCGAACCTCATCATGATATATATGAATGTAGTGATAAAAGTACTTTAGCTTGTCCATAATGACAAGGTTTACATTCTCAGCCGCAGGGTACGCGTGCTTCGTATGGTGCAGCATGACATAATACCGCCTGTCACACCAGTCATCAACAAGACTCACTAACCATACCCATTGCTTCTCTTCTGCACGCGTTGTTTCTTTCACCTCACGATATATGTACGCTTTTATACAGTTTAACCTTACAACGTAGTCCATTACATCGTTTGTGCCGCGAAACCTGGCAATGCTCTCGACAGAATATCCATAGAGTATTTGAACATCTTGTTCCTCAAGCTTCGCACGGTTAAATGTAGCCTTAAAAGCCTCAAAGGAAGCGGGGGTGGGCTAAGCCGTCTTTCAGTATTCACCACATCTTCAGACTTTACCGAATAACACTTTATAAACGTCGAACACGCAACGCAATATCAAAAGTAGCCATCACTATTTTTCGTCTACGTGAGAATTCTTCAAATATACGTCTGAGATCCAGCGCTTGCAGCGACCAACTGAGCAAGCAGGGGCAGAGATATGCCCAGGTAGTAGCAGGAATCACGTGACTCTTTGATTGGTCTTAGAGTGGGCAGAGCTTAGGACTTTTTCCTGTACATACGCACACACACACAAACAAAGGAGAAAATGAAACCCTAATTGAAACATTTACATATTCAAATATACTGTACGTAATAAATAAACATATCGTTAACAATAAACATATATAACTTTCAGGTACTATGGTACCCAAATGGTACGGTATCATAGGTGTCAGGCACCTGGTAACGTTTCCTATAGGTGTTACGACACACCTTTGTGCCCCTAAGTTCCTTCACACACCCCAGTTTGTGCCCTAAAATTGTGGGTTCCTACAGTCAGTTGGCGAGGTTGGTCACCCTCATCTTCTAAGCACACTAGCTCCTTCATCGAGTCAAATTAACGACCCTTCGGTTCACTAGGTTAAGCGTGATGCCCTTCGCCTTCACGATATATTTCAGCTCTTCCCTCACCCTCCTAAAATAAGTAGAGGTCTTGCGCGATCTCACACAGCTTTTAAAAATATACACAGTCCTACGACCATCATTCATTCCAAATACAACTATTCGAACATTCATTTCCTGCTCTACCCTTCTCAGCTCTTCAGGGCCCATAGTACACTCAAACTCAAGCTTGCAATCTGCAGTCAGTTTACGAGCACGCTGCACAACCGTAGGCAGCCAAATTTTTGGCGTCCATGTATTTAGCACAATGAACATATGAGCTAAGAATATTGCTATAAAGCCGCAACCACGATCGACGTTTATGTGCTTTCGGTAAATAACCGGAGAATTTAAATTAAGAGTATAAGGTGTGGCACTATGAACCGCAACCCGGAATACTCTGTCAATATCTACCGTGAAGTTGTCCATATTGAAGGCTGTACTACTTTGAGAGGCCTGCATTATACGCCCCAAGATATATTCTATATCTACATCGGGCAAGCGTCTGAATGGTATTACTACCCAAAAATCATATACTTCCCCGTCAACTGACCCGAACCCGAAGGACAACCTCGTCCGGAATTCACGTTCGTCGCGGTTCTGAAGGGCAAACTCCACAATACGCTCAACTACGCGCCGCAGTCCGTGTTCACCACCGTTGCTATGCAGGGTTCAAGGGTCAATCCTGACTACATACCGATTTCTAGTCAGGGTAGGGGTGGGGTTGGCGGTGCGCACCAGTTCAAATATTATACCTTCCTCTACAACACGAGGAACAGCTGGTGTGAAGGATGTACCCGGAATTGAACAGAAATAAGGGGGTACAAATTTAATTGAGGAGGGAGCTAGTGTGGAGGTTGTGCTGTAGGGCTCTATTACTGGGGGTCTAGCAACCGGTGCAATCCTGGCACGTTTTATACCTAACGTGGAAGATTCTTCATCATCGTGCCTCCGCTTTGAACTGCCACGTGGTGGAGGTGTCGCTGGTGATGGTTCGTCAGCGAGGGTGGAGTCTGTAACCACAACTACACTGTCATCTGGGTCGTCTGTAATATCGATGATGGGGTGCTGTACCTCATCGTCATTCACGGTTCTGTGGAAGAAAAAGAAAAACAAGAATCTGAGGAACATCATTTAAATTTTGTTATATTTTGTAAATGTTCCACTTAGGGGTGTGACGTTTTAGAGATGGAATCTGTAGAAAATTTCATGTACACAAGCCCATCCACATGTATTATATCTGGCCCTACAGGATGTGGTAAAACTGTGTTTATGCTTAAAATCATTAAAGATACTGTAATGGGGAGATGTTCTCAAAATTTGTGCATAAAGTAATATGGTGCTATTCGACGTACCAGTCAGTGTTCAACGAGGACCAAGATGATATTTTGTTCCACAAAGGAGTATATGACATTAATTCGTTAAAGGGAAATGAGCATAAAGTCATTGTAATTGACGATCTCATGTTGGAAATGGATTAAACGTTTGCCGAGACATTCTTCCTAAATCAGAATCTATTTTTCAAAAATAGATACATGCGTGATGTTTCGTTAAATACATTATCTAGTCTTATTCGCGCAACGTAGAGATGTGTCACAAATTGGGGTATTATCCAATCAAATGTTCTCGAATGAGCGTAAGGAGTTTTTGAAAGTTTATATAGAAGCCACAAGTCAACGTTACTGATATTTGCTTTGTGACCTTCACCCGCGAAACACGTTTAGGCTATTTCTAAGAACGAATATATTCCCAAACGAGCCTGAAACGGTGTATATTTCAGAATGACAAATAGGCTAAAGAAATACCATGAATTAATAAAAATCTATCATCGATTGCCCCGGGCATTGCAGCAGATGTTTGTTAAAAGTATCGACTCGTACTTTTTAAAATGCATCTGTGAAATCTGCCTTAATGTTATAAAATGTAATGTGCCAATGAAATCCCCTCCAGAAGGCTCACCTACGTCGTTACAAGAACATAATATGTACACTCGCTCGTTAAAGTCAAACTGTGGGGAAGAAAAAGCGAATTATTGGACAAAGAGGAGGGTCATTCCTCTCCATCTTATTTTCAGTTTTGGGACTTTACTGACTAGATTAATATCATGTAGAAAGTGGTAGTGATTCCGCACGAGGTGTATGCTTTAGTGCAAAGTTGAAAGAGTCCAAACATGATTCTAGAACCCTGTAAAAGCAAGCTTAAACGAATGGAAAGCGAATTGATAGACCTATTAAACAGTGAAAAGTCACCTGCTGAGAAAAGGATATTGTACCAAGAGGCTTTGCAGAAATTTCTTCATGAGTACGAAGATTATAAGAATCCGACAGAGATCCCTCTGGTTATTAGGAACAGCGCGGGCAACCTTGAGCATGGCGACATAGGATCTGGGGCCGACGTTAGAAATTACCAACCAAAGAATGACTGAACGCAACACATCGAGCATGTAATAAAAAGCAGTATCCCACATACATTGAGGAATAAAGGCTTAACTCGTTATAATCTATTGATTGAGGACCCGATCATACAGTGAACCGATACAGGCGAGGTCATTGTTGAAGGAACAAGTGTACTGGGATCCAATATCGTCGACATTGTCCATGATCTGGTGAGAAAGTGGGACAGGCCCTCACCATCAGGATGGAAGCATATTAAAGGAAGACTACAACAAATAAATGTCCCCAAGACATTGATAGGAAATCTGAATAGGTTAAAAGACCGAGCAATTATCGCATGTGCCACAACTGAGTACGCCATCACCACCAACAGTAGCATCTCTGAAGAAGAGAAAAAAGAGACCAAACAACAACGGCCAACCCTATCCAAGTGTCTCTAAAATACGCAAATGGCGAACATATTAAGAAAATGCTATTATGACATTTCTAGCCCAGCCTCCTATGGCGGTGTTGATAAACTGTAGAGAGGTGTTTATCAATGATTATGTTAAGCTATATCGTTCTGGAAATAAATTCACGAAGGGATTTCAGCATGATGGACACGTGAGATTTTTAAAGTTAGGGCTATGAGACCTAAAGGCGAGGTGATGAAGTATTACGTTGAAGATTTAAATGGGGAAGAAATCGCAGGAGGCTTTTACCGCGAGTAGTTGCAGAAAGTGACATTTAATTTAGGAAAAAATGTGTTTAAAATTGAAAAGATTTTAGGCAGCAGAGGTTTAGGAAAGAAAAAATGTATCTAGTGAAATGGCTGGGGTACCCAGAAAGCTTCAACACCTATGTTAAACCTGATGAAATAATGAAGCTTAAATAATAAGCAACATGGCGCTTAACCACTTCTATATCACACTCCCGTCCTCTTCTGTCTCTGTACTTCCTAACAACACACCAGCAAACTTTGTAATAGAACTCCATGGGCCCATTGAATTGGAAAGTGATTCGTATGAGATGGGGTTATGCGAAATTCAGCTATCCAACAGCTTCTTAAGTATTGATTATAAGGAACCCGTTTTTACGGTTCTCAGAGATCGTGATGAGTGTGAAAAGGCAGCGGTAGTTAAGGATGAAACCATGCGTGTCGCCCGGATTGGGGAAGCCCTGTTTTACAGTACAGTAGTAACACCAGGCCCGGGTCTTTATGGTCTGCCGAGGATGATGTGAGAGACTTAAACGGAAGTTTAAAAAGCTCAAATCTTACGGCTGATTTAGTATACGAAATCATAAACAAAGAAACCCCTGCACATACTCTTACCCTAAAATCACAGGATAATAGAAATATTAAAGACAAAGGATTGTTCCAAATTATAACCTAGGGCGGATATGGAGCAGCGTTCCAAAGAGATACCTTTCACGAGGCACAACATGACTTGTCCAGCTTACTGTAATGTATCAGTTGAAATTGGAGAAATTGGATGTTGGCTATCCATCCCCAAACATGTGCTATATTTACAGCAATATCGTGGAGCATCAATTTGTTAGGGTTACCCAGTGCGTTTGCTGCGCATTGCACACATTCCCAACCATAGAGGGAAGAGCTTGAGCATTACATATGACAAGCCCCATTATGTGAATCTATTAACCAATATCTCATTATATATAAGAACGATTGAGGAAAAAAATTTCCCATTCGGTGATTGGAGCTTAACAGTGAAGCTACACTTTCGTCCTATTCTGTTAAATGACCCGAAAGCCTTTCACAGTATATCGAGGGGTGAGATATCAGCGTGGGAATGGGCTTGGATCCATTTTTTCAACCATACTACGCACGGCTGTCCCATTGTTGAAGAGGGGAGCCAGATACCTTGGGAGGAAAGCATTCAAATCAGGTTTTAACACGGTAGTAGAAATAATGGGTGGAGCTAAACCTAAAGAAGCTCTAAAACACATCTAAAACGTACACGAGACAAAATCATCAACAATGCAAAGAGAAAAATGCGTGGGATTGCGGGAAGAAGATGAGGGCTGTCGGAGAGAAGGGGTTACCAACACGTGGCGTTAAACGTAAAAGGACATCAAAAAAGAAATGTTCTAAGCGAATGAAACCTATGGTTGACCATTTTTTAACTGATATAAGCTGAGGACATTGCTCTCACGAATCATCGGCTGATTACTACTTGTCGAGAGAGGTGGCACTATTTCTGACTTGTCATGGCACGCTTCATCTATCCGTGTAGCTCACAATGTTGTAAATCGGAGCTGTCCCTCTTTGATATGGCCCCAACACAAGTTTCTATTGAGCAATGAGCATAGTGACTTTATTAAAATTAACCCATTAAACACAATTAGTTCACCGAGTGCCCCTATAGAATTCGTGATACCCAGCTCAGGCCATACTATTTTGAGCAAAGATGCATGCACATGTACGCTAAACTGCGGATAGCCCATTTTGATCGAACGGAGTGCGATGATAATTATTCTGCATACCCTAAAACCAACTTTCTACACTTTATATTCAGTCAGTGTGAGGTATATTTAAACCAGGTCAACATTTCCGCAAGAAATGGTTATTATCACCTACAAGCCTATCTGGAAAATGTCCTCAACTTTTCAAAAGAAGCGAAGGATGCCTTTTTAACTGCCGAGGGCTATTATCAGACTACAGACGAAAGTAATATAAAGGATAAATTTAAAAATTGTAAAAAGAAGATACATGAGTCTTTCGGACGTCTGCATACAAACTTCACATTCCAGGAGAAAATGCTTATGAATGAGGTGGATATGAAATTAAAGCTCACCCGCACGAATCCTGAGATCTGCATAAATCTTGTGTCTGATCAAGGAAAGGGCGCAAAGCCCTTTGTGATTCACATTATGGAAACATATCTCCGCGTGCGTTGAGTGAAATTAAGCACTGCTAAACAATTAGATATTAAAAAAAATTTAACACGCAACAGTAAAATACCCAATTAACAGATTAACAGATCAAAATATACACGGTGCCTGCAAGGTTGGCCTCGAAGCAGCTAGAAAACATGACCGTGGGAGTTCTGCTTAAAAAGTTATTAATTCGAATGCACGATCACGCTTTGACGAATGGAAAATATAAAAAGAACGCCTTTAAATTCGAGAATTTCTGTCTTAAATGTATAACTCTATAAGTCAATGGATGGCGTTGCGTTGGGTGGGACTACGGATACGGACTACTCATCAGACGCTGTGTTCCCGCTTTGCGCAAGAGCTTATAGTAATCTGGCCCATATTGCAGGTGCTTTTGATGAGTTCGGGATTAGGGTAACGCAGAAATAATTCATCGATCAATTTAACCTTTACCCGTTTGATATCACACCCGACTTATTTGCTAGTGTAAAAACACACTTAAGTTCACAACAAAGTGGGAACGTCTCAGTCAGATAAGAATTCGCCAACCCGATAGACGCGCCTATTAGTGTACTAGTATACCTAGAATCACAAGCTCTAATAGAAATTGACCGCTTCAGGAACGTAGTCAGTGACTTTTAAAATAGACGTGAATACACTCCAGAGAGTAATGAAAAGTAAACGAATCACACGTTCCAATTTTATCGGTGTGTTCCGAGAAAATGCTGGAAAATTATTGTAAACACGGAAATTGTTGGGGGGCGAGGTGATTAATTAGTTTGCAATATACTTTAAAAATAGGGAAATAATGTATTATTTAATTCACTGTGAAATTTCTCGGACAGTTGCATATCCCTGAAATTGAATGGAATCCCCACCGATTAGAAGAATATTTTAGTAATACTTGCGGGATGTATTGTCTTTCATTTCTCCTGCACATGTCACGTGGGAAGGGATTTATAAATTTTTTAAAATTATTCGATTTGTGCGACCCTGAGCTGAATGATGAATTGGTATGCGTGCAGATAAAATAAATGTTCCCATTTGTCCGCACTCGATGTATTGTGTAAAGTTTTACTCGTGTGTATATATAATATATATATATATCACGCTTTGTATAGGAGAATTATCCGCGCAAGATGAGAGCGAAAGAACGAAACAAATGAAAAAATGAGGTACCCACCCGGGAATCGAACCCGGGATCTTCCGATTGCCGGTCAGATATGATAACCACTACACCACAGGCATCACCCAAACAAATGTCGTAGAGGAATTACGACATTTGTTTGGGTGAGGCCTGTGGTGTAGTGGTTATCATATCTGACCGGCAATCGGAAGATCCCGGGTTCGATTCCCGGGTGGGTACCTCATTTTTTCATTTGTTTCGTTCTTTCGCTCTCATCTTGCACGGATAATTCTCCTATACAAAGCGTCGTTCTTTACGTTAATTATACTGCGTGTTTGCAGTTATAATATATATATATATATATATATACTTGTAACTATATTGTGTAAAATATAAAATGTCCCCAATAATGTTAGTTTTGTGCTCTGCAGCTTATTTATTGGATGTTAATTCTCTAAGCTGAATTGTACTAATTTATAAAACATGATTTCTATCATTTAATAAATTGATGAAAATACACTGTGTCTTGTTCTTAACCAAAAGAAAAAAGGCTTACATTACTTCCCGACGACCTGGCAATCGTTGGACCGGATGTGAGCCAATACTTCGACCTCCGTATTCAGGTCACTGGGTTGACTGCGCTGTGAAACCTCCAAATTGCCGTCGACTATTTGCATTTCTTCAAAGCTGTCACGAAAAGTAGCTATAACATGATCGAGTTTCGCATCGGACCTATAAGGAGAAAGGATACGGTTGTAGACAGGAAATTATTTTGACAGCTCACACATTTTTCTAATAATGATCATATTCGATGACTAAGCACCGTCACAGCGTACCGAACACCTGGCAGATATTAAATGAATCATCCACATTGAATCTGTTTTTATAAAAATCCATATACATATACATATATATATATATATATATATATATATATATATAAAGTTGAGGACACATGCTATTTTAATGAAACATTTCACAAACTAATTTTAAATAAATGTTAACAAGTAATTACTGTATTTGATAAACAAAATTCACTCTCTAAATACTTAATAGAAAACATTAATTACAGAAAGCCTAGAACAGTAACCTGTAGTAAACATGCATTTATATGTCAGGACACCGCGATGTATATATGAGAGGGGAGAGTTACAAGGAGTTACAATAAGATAAAATGCCGATTAGGGCGCCCGGATCGAATAATAAACAGCAAGCAGCTGGCCTACCCGAGTTGTTAACATATACTTCCATAAACATATATATATATATATATATATATATATGAAGAGCGAGTTACAAGGAGTTACAATAAAAATGCATGATCGGGTACTCGGATCAAATAATAAACACAAAGCAACTAGCCTAACTGATGCAAAAAACCACTTTTTTCTACGTGAAGGTCAAAATATGAAAATAAAAACCCACTCTAATAGACAGAGTTCATTTCCACGACAGTTTCGACGCCCACTGGCATCCTCCTCGGGTGGATACAGAAACACGAATGAACCAAAACAAGAGGGAAAAACAGTCCAGGGACCGACCGTTAAGAAATTCGCACCTAGGTTAGATCCCATTCTCCGGACACCGGAAGGGCATTTTCATTAAGTACATTCGCGCAAATTTAAAACTATCTTCCTGTTCTAAACATACAGATTCTATTATATTTTTGTACATAACTATTACCTTTATTATTAAATTTATTACATTTAATATTGCATAATTATTTATTACAGAAATTATAAATTTATTATTACATTGGTTATTACATTGTTGTTTATTATACAGAACTTATAAACCGAAAAATGAATGAAAAAAGCCGATTAGGAAACACTCCAGAGACCATTGAGAAATTCGCACCTAGGTTAGATACCGTTCTCCCGACACTGGAAGGGCATTTTATTACAGGGTCCGCTTATAAGTACATTCCCACAAATTAAAACTATCTTCTTGTTCTATACATACAGATTCTAATATTTTGACATAATTACTGCATTTATTATTACATTTACATTTTTTAACATTTATTATTATTACCTTTACCCTAATTATTAAATTTATAATATTACCTTTATTATTACATCTGTTGCATTTATATTTATTTCCACATTTATTACTTCCATTATTACATTTACTAAAAGCGAGTAAGGAAACATTCCAACCCAGAGATATTTAAGAAATTCACACTTAGGTTCGAACACGTTCCCACGACTCCGTAAGGGATTTTTTGACCAAGAATCTCATTAAAGGGTCTAACTTATAAGTACCTTCGCACAAATTAAAATTATCTACTTTTTCTATACACACAGATTCTATTATTTTTCTTTTGACATAATTATTACATTTATAAAGTACCTTACTTGATTCCCAATCTATAGCATGATTATTTTGGCTGGCGTGATAAAAAATGGCATTATTAGTATTACAACTTCTGAAGGCATATTTGTGTTCTTTAATACGGGTTTCAATATTTCTTCCAGTTTCTCCCACGTATACTAAATCACAACTTTTACAGGGAATGCTGTAGACACAGGCTTGTTCCTCTTTTGCCACGTTATTCCTAACCAATTTACTTTTCACGGTAGACGAATATTTGAACGCCATAGCAAACTTAAAATCTTTCGTCAACGGTTTTACTCTTTCTAAGCCGGCAATGTAATGCAAACTCACATATTGTTTTTGGTTAACTGAAGGTTCCCGAGGGGCATAAAAAGATTTTCTGGCTTTAAAATATGCCTTTCTGGAACATTTTTAAGGATTTAAAATATCCCGAGTGGTTTATCAGAAAGGCATATTTTAAAGCCAGAAAATCTTTTTATGCCCCTCGGGAACCTTCAGTTAACCAAAAAGAATATGTGAGTTTGCCTTACATTGCCGGCTTAGAAAGAGTAAAACCGCTGACGAAAGATTTTAAGTTTGCTTTGGCGTTCAAATATTCGTCTACCGTGAAAAGTAAATTGGTTAGGAATAACGTGGCAAAAGAGGAACAAGCCTGTGTCTACAGCATTCCCGGTAAAAGTTGTGATTTAGTATACGTGGGAGAAACTAGAAGAAATATCGAAACCCATATTAAAGAACACAAATATGCCTTCAGAAGTTGTAATACTAATAATGCCATTTTTTATCACGCCAGCCAAAATAATCATGCTATAGATTGGGAATCAAGTAAGGTACTTTATAAATGTAATAATTATGTCAAAAGAAAAATAATAGAATCTGTGTCTATAGAAAAAGTAGATAATTTTAATTTGTGCGAAGGTACTTATAAGTTAGACCCTTTAATGAGATTCTTGGTCAAAAAATCCCTTACGGAGTCGTGGGAACGTGTTCGAACCTAAGTGTGAATTTCTTAAATGTCTCTGGATTGGAATGTTTCCTTACTCGCTTTTAGTAAATGTAATAATGGAAGTAATAAATGTGGAAATAAATATAAATGCAACAGATGTAATAATAAAGGTAATATTATAAATTTAATAATTAGGGTAAAGGTAATAATAATAAATGTTAAAAAATGTAAATGTAATAATAAATGCAGTAATTATGTCAAAAGATTAGAATCTGTATGTATAGAACAAGAAGATAGTTTTAATTTGTGGGAATGTACTTATAAGCGGACCCTGTAATAAAATGCACTTCCAGTGTCAGGAGAACGGTATCTAACCTAGGTGCGAATTTCTCAATGGTCTCTGGAGTGTTTCCTAATCGGCTTTTTTCATTCATTTTTCGGTTTATAAGTTCTGTATAATAAACAACAATGTAATAACCAATGTAATAATAAATTTATAATTTCTGTAATAAATAATTATGCAATATTAAATGTAATAAATTTAATAATAAAGGTAATAATTATGTAAAAAAATATAATAGAATCTGTATGTTTAGAACAGGAAGATAGTTTTAAATTTGCGCGAATGTACTTAATGAAAATGCCCTTCCGGTGTCCGGAGAATGGGATCTAACCTAGGTGCGAATTTCTTAACGGTCGGTCCCTGGACTGTTTTTCCCTCTTGTTTTGGTTCATTCGTGTTTCTGTATCCACCCGAGGAGGATGCCAGTGGGCGTCGAAACTGTCGTGAAAATAAACTCTGTCTATTAGAGTGGGTTTTTATTTTCATAGCCTAACTGAGCTCAAAAGGAAGATTAGGTGGATGTGCTACGCATCATCTGTCAGCACCAGGTCGCGAACCCGGGACCGCAGCAATTCCCTACCTTTAAAGTTTTAGTAATTCTAAAAACCAACCTGTAGAACTTACTATAAATTTTTAAGTTAAGACGTACAGGGAATCAAGCGCGTAATAAAACTTCACTTTCAATGGATACCTTCATCACATAATAAAATTCACTGTCTAAATGACATTCTCAGGAAGGAAGATTAGCTGGGCTACTAAGCCCCATCGCAGAGTCTCGAACCCCTGGTCAGATATCCTTTCACTTCGTTTATTAATGCTTTTTATAAATTAACTAACACTTGCAAGGGTTAAACACTGAATGATACGTTGTGTGTATATATATATATAGCCCGAGAATGAATCACAAACTAAATTATTATGTAATTACTCACATTTCAAAGGCCTCTTCATCCGCTGGTTCTTTCTCGCCATCACAAATTTCTGCAATGGATTGCGTTGAAAGTAGGGCGTTCCGCTCGGCCGCTGCGAAAAGATAGAGTGTAGTTACTGCAGAGAGGTCCCCGTCTTCAAACAATTGCGGGGAGCAGTAAAGCTGATGTGTCTGACTGGAAGTGTCCATGATGAGAGAATGTGTAGTTACTCGTTGATAAATCACTGGTGTGGATCCAGCTGAAAATGTTCCCTCTTATATACGTGACCTCGATTGGCCCCACCCCCAATATTCGATTCGTGAGTTTCCTGTGTGAGAGGGAGACTTTCCGCCAACCAAAGATCCTGGATTCCTTCTCATGCCCCGCCCATTGGGTTGTAATTGGATGAGCCGCGAATTCTGGGGGCGTCTTTACGAAATATAACTTACTCATTCCATAGGTTGTTTTGTTTTAAAAATTATATTAACGTTTTTATGTTATAATTTAAGGATAAATTTGTATATTAAAGGTAAATTTGTATTGAAGCAAAATAGTTGTGTAAAAGAGGAGAAATGAATAAGTTACCCCGAATTAGAATCTATTTTTATTATAAAGTTATATTAATATTTTTTGTAATAAGGTTTAAAGATATATTTGTATCTGAAAGAAAAATTTATGTTGAAACAAAATAATTGGATAAAAGATGAAAAATTAATAAGTTACCCCGAAATAGAATCTATTTGGGCGAAAGACGAGAAATGAAATAGTTATCCCGAAATACAATCTATTTTTATTATAAAATTATATTAATATATTTTCTTACAGTTTAAGGATAAAAATGTATATTAAAGATAAATTTGTATTGAATCAAAATAATTGGCCAAAAGAAAAAAAATGAAAGAGTTACCCCTAATTTAATTTCTATTTTGTTTTAAAAATCATATTAATGCTTTTTATGTTATAAGTTAATGATAAAATTGTATATTATGGTGGAAATTTGTTTTGGCATTAAACTTAGTTTATCTTATTCGATTTTTTATATAAAAGATCGCCTACCAAACGAATTAATAGTGAAACTATTAGCGTTGCTCTTTTTTGAGACCTTGTCGGTCTACCCCCTGACTCCATAAACGTATTTGTTTTTGCTTAATATCTCTGTCTATTGGGTCGTATTTAGAGACCTTGTTGGTCTACCAGGAGGTGGTAAGTAAAAGCGGTAGGTTTGGTTAGGTGATGATAAGCTATACTTTGACGACTGGTGGTTGTGGTGCTTTGGTGTTTTTTTTGTGTGGTGGTTATGCTCATATATATTTTGCTATTGGAGCTTTACATGCATCTGTTTATATACGTTGTGTGTGTGTGTAATAATAGGGGATCTATGGGTGCATATATAGTAGGGAAGTTTGTGTGCGCTTTTTGGCTGTTCAACCGATATTTACACTGTGCCAACTGGTTGATAATGCCTGGAGGCACTGGCTTCTACCCCAACTGGCGGATTTCGGGTTCTAAGTCAAGTGATGCTACCCTGAGCTCCCATTGTGCACCTGGATCTTCCAGGTGTAGGATGCCCTGTCTTCCGCTGTCTCTCTCTTAGGCTAGGTATACCCCTTTGGGGGGGTGAGGCCGTCCCACTTTCTCCACCAAAGAGGTTAGGTGGACACCCCCCAGCTTGCTGGGGTATTCCCCCCTTTCTTTGCACCCTGAGAGTTGGCATTGGGGAGGGGGTTGACACTTTGCAACAAGGGGGTGGAGTGGGAGGCACTGGCACTGATTTGATCAACAGTGCAATTGCTCTGCACACTCTCCTTTTGGGGTCATACTACTACCATTCCACCTCCGCAGGTGCCTTATAGTCTATGCATAGAATTTCAGATTCCTACCTGACTAAAAATAAATCCTCGGATTTCGATTCGCTTCCGTGTCGCAAATTCGGATTTGAATTTCAATTTATTTACTTTGTATAATAAAGTAATACCTGCATTATATATATATATATATATATATATATAATATATATATATAGGGTGACCGGTATGTCCTGTCCCATGGGTAAAGTGAAAGCTACTTCTTAGGTTTACTTGAGAAGTTGTGCAGTCAGAAGCAAGGAAACCAACAATACATCACACCAAATATTACCCAGTATATCCACTCTTGTTGTTGACTGCAGTGCGGAGTCAGTGTGAATCTTCCATCACCCCGACGCGCACAGTCTCCTGAGGGATGCTGGACTATCCCTGAAACTGACACGAAACTGGTTTGGCGCAGGCGCAGTGTCCTCCAAGATGGCCCACACGAAAAAATCCGTGGGGTTCAAATCTGATCTAGAAGGGCGCCATTCCTCCTTCGATTTGAATTATGAATTTTGCGCCGAAGCCACTCCTGTGTCGTGTTCGCTGTGTGTGCAGACGCATAGTCTTCCTGAAATAAAAATTCCAAACTAGAGAATATTGTGTTGGTTAAATTCTTAGCTTCTGGCAGGCTCGGAGTCTGATTTTCACACCCTCAGGAACGAGGGTGCATATATATATATATATAATATAGTCATGTTCCTCGGTGGTGTAGTGGTTAGCATCGCTGACTACGAATCCATCGCCCCAGGTTCGAGACCTGGTGACGAAAGTCGGCGCGCAGCAAAACCCAGCTGTTCATCCTTCCACACAATAAAAAAAAGAAAGTGGCTGGTCGATAAATGGGTACCCTCGGTGGCCTCGTGGTTAAGACGCTGGGCTGCTGGTGGGGCGTGGTTCGGATTCCTCGTTAAATTGTAGGTCTAAGGTGGAGCGAAAAGCTTGACTTTCGTCAGAATGAACAATTCGGGCGGAAGCTAGCCAAAGGTTATATATTAGGGTGGCCCATAAACATAAAGTAAAAATAAATATCAGATATATATCATTCCACATGGTTGGTTCTGTTTCATTCGAGTAAAGAACGATGTCTGCCAAAAATTATGCAGATAGTAGTATATTTAGAGGTCGCTCACTTTTTGTTAGTTTTTGGTATAGCCCTGAAATCTCGCTGTTGTGTAGAGGATAGGTGGTAGTGTTGTAAATTATTACATATATAAATCGGTTTGTTTGTGCTACGTTTTGCATTCATTGTCATTAATTAAAAATACTCTACTTCCTGAGTTGTGGATTAAATTAGTGCGCCGATTAGAACGCGTGGACTCTAGCGAAAACATAATTAAATGAATAAACGTCTTTACTCTCGTGGTGTGCGGTTCGCTTCTTATCCACCCAACTCCGTCAGCTGTCCCCATTGCTTCAGTTCTTTCGTGTCTTTCGTAGTGTGAGTATCGCCAGACAGTTACTGTGTATAATAGTTGAGTTCACGTTGCACCTTGCCTGTCATACATACTATAATTTACTGTATTTTCCTGGTCAAGATTATTGTTAATGCATATACGAAACATCTGAAAAAATCAGAACGAAGAGACTGTAAAAGAAAACAAGAGCTTTAGCCTAACTTGAATTACATATATACAGTACACCCACAGCTTTGTCCAGAGCTGAAGGGCGTGTGCCCCTGCGGTGAATGGGAGAATGCATCTTTCTCTGATGTAAGGGTTTTTTGCACTCGCTGACCAAAGAACCCTTATACTGTAGGTGGTCGCTAAACGCTGTCGTGTTTTTATCCGAGGAAGTTTCATAATGCACGAACCCAAACTTAATAATTATATATATATATATATATATATTTTTTTTATTTTTTTTTTTTTAGTTCGGGAAGAACCGATTCGCCTCTATTTAAAGGGCATATCTCAGCGGAAAAACAAAGAAAAAGTGAGAGGAAAGACAGAGGAAAAAGAAAGGGTGGAGGGGACAGTCGAAGTGGAAAAAGACCAAGGATGACAAGGACTGCAGGGTCGAGCCCCATCATCCTTGGGTGCTAGGGCCGGGAGGGCGCACGTGAAACCTCCAGGAACAAGCACGTACAAACGAGCACAAAGAGCACTCAAGAGCACGAGCTTAGAACCCCCTTGCGGGGCTATATATATATATATATATATATATATATATATATATATATATATATATATGTGTTGCCGCTGTTTGAGTCGAGTAATCATATTTACATGGGATTTTGTTTGCTTGTATTTGTACAAATAGTAATTTCATCTTTAAGTTAGGTGAAGCCTTTATAATTTCAATAATAAATTTTAGTTTTAAATAAAATGATCGTTAGAAAATATTTTAGAATTATTCGAATGTTCGAAGTTTTTTAAAGATATTTAAGGGATAATAGCAATCAAAATATCATTACTAATCGCATCATCGTTAAACAGAGAAGACGTTTTAAAAATAACTCCAGCTATTTAGTTTCTTACTGTACTTTGTAATTTTCTTAAAAAAGTGTAAGTTTATTGAATGCGAAACTAGAGAAATTTTAGTTCCGGTTTCTTATATATATATATATATATATATATATATATATATATATATATATATATATATATATATATATATATATATATATATATATATATATATATATATATAGAAAGAGAGAGAGAGAGAGAGAGAACTGCTTAGAGAGCTGCTTCAGCTCCAACACGTTTTCCTTGGGGGATCCTCCAACAGAAGACCATACTTCCGCGCACCCGGAGCGATGCACCACGCGCGGTGGATAGCCAAGGCCATCTACTCACTAAAGATCTTCCTATTCAAGGAACAGAAAAAGCTAACGGCGCATGAGAGTGCTGGCATAACAAACATTTGTCATTTTGTCTCTTTCGTCTACGCTCGCTACTGGCATGAGTCCCCAGTCCCAGAAAAAGCACTCTTCAATGACATTAACCTACTCGCCCTCTTGCACGAGTACCCTCTGCGTTCCGTCAAGGATGCGGCGGTCAAGGCGTCCTGCCGCCACTTATGGTACTATTCTGAACACCTCGCGCCCCTCGCACTCTTCGACGATCGCATTAAAGAGAAGACTAAAGCAGCCATGGTCGGCAACTTCTCACTTTCTCCGAACCCTAAAGCTCCCAAGCGGGTGGGTGCAGGGGCGTACCCAGCATTTCTTAAAAGGGTGTGTGTGCACACACACACACACACACACACACAACACACACACACACACACACACACAAAATATATATATATATATTGTGTGTGTGTGTGTGTGTGTGTGTGATGATTGATTTGGAATCAAAATGAATTGCATCTTGGAAGGCTTCAGTTGTATTTTATTTCCAATTTATGGGCAAAGAATTAAATTTGCACAAATTAATCCCACGTATAAAGATATATATATATAAACGTTCCTAAGCAGCCAAAATTGCTTTTGAGTTTTGAGTGAATAACGTCCTGGTAACCATAAAATAACTGAAATTCCATATGACATCAAGATTATTTTGTCGTGAATGTTGCAAAGTTGTCGATTTTTGAAACTTTCTTTTTCAAATATCTTTAATGAGAGTAGTAATAATTTTTACAATGGGGGCGGCCTATGACCCCCACTTATGTATGCCACTGGGTGGATGGGAAGGAACTCGACCATCGCACTCCTTTAGAAGCGTACATCACAAGCCGTTCGTTGAAATTGTTCAACCTTCTCTCCATGAACGGCCAAGAAGAAGCTAAGGCATTCTTGTCGAAGCCACCAGCCATCTGGCCAACGGACCCAATGTATCAGGCACTGAAGGCCAAAGTCAAACTCCTCAAAGTCGTCAATGGTAGTGCTGAACGTGCTGTTCTCTTATCACATCATACAATGCCGCACTGACGAAAGACGAGACTCAGAAACAATACTTGTTGCGGCTCATCATCAGTCACCGCAAAACCTTACCGGCTTCAACGAAGGCGGTACTGAACGTCAAGAAACAGGTTGTTTGAGATGTTTTACATCTCATGAACGAGATTGAAGTTCGTCTGTATTATCCGATGTGATACAAGTATTGTTATTATTGTTTTTCATTTCATTGCTATTCTACAAATAACTTAATAAGGAATTATGAAAAAGTAAAAGTTAATTTTTTAGTTTTGTTTCAAGCACCAGAAATGTAGCAAAAGTGAGCGACCTTTAGATATTCTCCGATATGCCTAATTTTTTGAATGCTTCATTAGTTTTTTATATTTAATAAAGAGAAACTTGTGGAAATAAACATTTCTGATTTTATATTTTTGAAGCACTTTAATATATATATTAATAAATATACATATATATACAGGGGTTAGACAAAATAATATGAACACCCGCCGATTTCACCGGTTATCTTTACGGACTGCTCAGGCACAAAGTAAACGGTCAAATGACTGGCAAACCTATTTAAATGCGTAACAGAGAGTGTATACGTCATGTTATAACCCTCACGTTGTTTTTACAGATCTGAGTGAATTATGAATTAGCAGTTATGAAAGACCTGTCAGACTTCCAAAGAGGGCAAATTGTCGGAGCGCGGATGGCTGGTGCATCGGTGACGAAAACCGCTCAGATGTTCAATGTATCCAGAGGAACTGTCTCTATGGTCATGTCTGCATACCAAAACCATGGAAAGACAAGCACCGACAAATGCAATAGTGGACGCAAGAAGAAGCTGTGTGATCGAGACCGCCGGGTGCTAAAGCGCATTGTGACAAAGAACCATAAGACCATAGCTCCAAAAGTGACTGCAGAGCTTAACCAGCATCTTGCAAGCCCGGTATCGACCAGAACTGTACGTCGCGAGCTCCATGGAGCTGGATACCATGGGAGGGCTGCAATTGCCAAACCTTTCCTTTCGCACATCAACATTGAGCGGCGCAGAAAATGGTGTAATGACCATAAGAATTGGTCAATGGACCGGTGGAAGAATGTAGTCTACTCCGACGAATCCTCCTTTACGCTATTTCCATGTTCCGGTCGAGTTTACGTCTGGAGACAGCCTAAAGATGCTTATGACCCCGACTGCCTGATCCCAACCGTTAAGCATGGAGGCGGATCTGTGATGGTTTGGGCAGCAATATCGTGGAATACTCTTGGCCCAGCTGTAGTACTGCATGGTAGGGTTAACGCCCATGTCTATCTGTCAATATTGGCTGACCAGGTCCATCCCATGGTCCAAACGCTGTTTCCCAATGGCGGCGCCGTATTCCAGGATGATAATGCACCAATCCACACCGCTGGTGTCGTTAAAAACTGGTTTGAAGAGCATGTTAGTGAAGTAGAACGCTTGGATTGGCCTCCACAATCCCCGGATCTTAACATTATCGAGCATCTGTGGTGTCAGTTGGAGCAGCAGGTCAGAAGCCGATTCCCACCGCCGGCGTCTTTGGAGGAACTGGAGCAGGGTTTGCTCGAAGAATGGCTCAGGATTCCTCTAGCCACTGTCCAAAAGCTGTATGAATCAATTCCCCGCCGCATTGCAGCTGTTATTGCCGCTAAAGGAGGACCAACTCCATATTAAGAATAAAAACCGCCATTTATCAAGGTGTTCATATTATTTTGTCCAACCCCTGTATATATAACGTAAAGAACGACGCTTGTATAGGAGAATATTCCGCGCAAGATGAGGAGGGAGAACGAAACAAATGAAAAAATGAGGTAACCACCCTGGAATCGAACCCGGGATCTTCCGATTGCCGGTCAGATATGATAACCATTACACCATGGGCCTCACTAGATCAAATGCCGTAATTCTCCTACATACGCGCAGAAACCAATGCCCCAAGGGGGCACCTCCCGCATGAAGTACATTATATACATTTTAACTGCAAACACGCAGTATAATTAACGTAAAGAACGACGCTTGTATAGGAGAATATTCCGCGCAAGATGAGGAGGGAGAACGAAACAAATGAAAAAATGAGGTAACCACCCGGGAATCGAACCCGGGATCTTCCGATTGCCGGTCAGATATTCTCCTATACAAGCGTCGTTCTTTACGTTAATTATACTGCGTGTTTGCAGTTAAAATGTATATAATGTACGGCATGCGGGAGGTGCCCCCTTGGGGCATTGGTTTCTGCGCGTATGTAGGAGAATTACGGCATTTGATCTAGTGAGGCCCATGGTGTAATGGTTATCATATCTGACCGGCAATCGGAAGATCCCGGGTTCGATTCCCTGGTGGTTACCTCATTTTTTCATTTGTTTCGTTCTCCCTCCTCATCTTGCGCGGAATATTCTCCTATACAAGCGTCGTTCTTTACGTTAATTATACTGCGTGTTTGCAGTTAAAATGTATATATATATATATATATATATATATACACACATTTAACTGCAATGACCACGCAGTATATTAATGTATAGAAACGACGTAAGTATAGAGGAGCGTTCTGCACACGAGGAAGAGAAATAACGAACAAATGAAAAATGAGGTACCCGCCCGGGAATCGAACCCAGGATCTTCCAATTGCCGGTCAGATATGCTATCCACTATTTCCCACTATTTCCCTTCAGGGTTGAGGATGTTCCCTGTCTAGCCTTTAACTTGGGAACACGACACTTTTTCCCGTTTCTACTTTTCACTGTTTGAGTGGTTATAAAGTTTAAAGTAAGATTAGGAACTAATCCCTCCATTATTTTCCAAGTGTAAATAATGGTGTACCTCTCACTCTTCTTCTTTCCAGTGAATATAATTTTAATTCACGTAACCTTTCCAAGTAATTTAGTTCTTTGCATCCATTGATCAGCAAAGTTTTTGAAAAAATTGTAAAAAGTAGAATACAGCGATATTTAGAATCCTACAATTTATTATCTCCATCCCATGGTCCAAACGCTGTTTCCCAATGGCGGCGCCGTATTCCAGGATGATAATGCACCAATCCACACCGCTGGTGTCGTTAAAAACTGGTTTGAAGAGCATGTTAGTGAAGTAGAACGCTTGGATTGGCCTCCACAATCCCCGGATCTTAACATTATCGAGCATCTGTGGTGTCAGTTGGAGCAGCAGGTCAGAAGCCGATTCCCACCGCCGGCGTCTTTGGAGGAACTGGAGCTATCAATATTTATGGATTTGAGTAAGGCGTTTGATGTAATAGACCATAATATTCTACTTAATAAATTATATTGTTACGGCTTTAGAGGAGCAATCAGTGATTGGTTTAAAAGTTATTTGTCCAATAGATATCATTTTGTATCAGTAAATAGGGTTTGCTCAACTAAAGCGCTTGTCAAACATGGTGTGCCACAGGGCTCAGTTCTGTGTTCACTGTTATTTTTATTATATATAAATGACCTTTCACTTTCATCTGATATACTGAACTTCATAATGTTTGCAGATGATACAACTGTCTCTTTTTCTTGAAAAGATGTTAATACAGGTAAGAATATATTTCATTCAGAATTCATCAGTGTAATGAAATGGTTGACCACCAATAAACTCTTCCTAAATACCAGTAAAACAATTTTCATGATTTTTACTAATAAAAGAAATGTATATCTTGATGAACTTAATGTTAATGAAATCGCCATAAAGGAGTGTAGTGTAACAAAATTTCTTGGTGTAATGCTAGATAAAAATTTGCAATGGAGTGATCATGTAAATTATATCGCGAAAAATATTTCAAGGAGCGTTGCTATAATGTTTAAACTTAGAAATGTAGTCCCGAAACAAGTTTTATTGACTCTTTATCATACTCTTGTTCTTCCTTATATAACATACTGCACCCTTGTTTGGGGAAACTCCACTAACAACTCATTAAATGGTATCTTTGTCATCCAAAAACGAGCAATAAGGTTATTATCTGATGCTGATTTCCTTGATCACTCTAGTGCCTTATTTAAAGAGCTAAACCTACTAAAGCTCACCGATATAACCAAACTGGCACATTTTATTTTTATTTACAAGTGTAAGAACAAAATCATTAATTTGCAATGGGTAAATAGATATTTTGTAACTCATCAAGAAATCCACTCGTATCAGACCAGAAACAGATCAAAGCTTGTTATACCTCAATTTAGATTGTCTTCATCTCAAAAACTACCCATTTTCATTGGATTGAAACTATGGAATGACTTGCATGCCGATATAAAAAATATTGTGAATGTAAATTTGTTTAAAACCAAGTTGAAATCCCGATTAATAATGGCATACTAACAAAAATCTAGGATTAATGTCCACTAATATTGTTTAATATTGTCCATTAATATTGTTTAATATTGTAATACATGTTTCAACTATTAATAATACTTATTTACTTATTTATTTATTATTATTAATTTATAACAACTAGCTGCTTATTTTTAATAAGAGCCCAGTAAAGCCTAAAGCTTAAGGCCAAATTAAATAAAATAAATAGTCGAGCTTCACAATTATTTATGTCATTGTAAATTGAAATTTTTTTTAATTTATTTTATTATTATTAATAAAGGTTATTCTATCTATCTATCTATCTATCTATGACTTCCTTCCACCTGACTAATGTCTTCTTTTTTATATGGGGATGTTAAGGCCAAGCAGTATTCCAACTTGGGTATGATCAGTGTTTCAACTTGAGGAATCATTATTTTCTCGGTATCTGTCCAGTTATTCTTTTTGCTCTGTTTACTGCTATCTTATTTTGTGTTTCAAATTTTGCGTCATCAGTCATTACAACTCCTCAATCTTTTGCTTTAGAATTTCTCTGAATTTCCTGTCCATTTGGGATAAAGTATTCCATAGATTTTAGGTTCTCCCTTCTTCTTTACTTTAATACTTGAAAATTTTCTATATTAAATTTTATAGTATTGCCTTCAGACTAATTCTAGATTCTGTTCATGTCTGTTTGTAGAAATCCTATATTTTCTGGTTTTCTTATTTTTCTACTAATTTTTGTGTCATCGGCAAAGGATGTTACTATGCTGTCACTGGTAATTCCCTCATCTATATCAGTTAGCATGATTATGAAGAGTAATAGAGCTAATATTGTTGCTTGTGGTACTGAGCTAAGGACCTCTGATTTTGATGAAGATATTCCTTGAACTGTAAAGACTTGCTGCGCACACTAAGGAAATTACAGTATATATATCTATTTCCCTACTTTTCCTGTTATTCCTATATGTTTCAGTTTATGTGCTATGATTCCATGATCACACTTGTCGAACGCCTTGCCAAAGGCTGTGTATATTACAACAGAGTTTTCATTATTTTCAAGTGAATCAGTAATGTTTAGTTGTGATATTTGTTGTTTAGTTTAGTTGTGATAGGCATGATCTTCCTGACAGAAATCCATGTTGGTCATCATTTAATTTTTTTCGAGTTTCCAAGAAGTCATACATATTTTCTCTAACTATTCTTTCAAAACTTTTGGTGAGATGAGATGTAAGCGACACTGGCCTATAGTTTTTGTCCTCGGATCGATCTCCTTTATATATCGGAACTATGTACGCTCTCTTCAGGATGCTCAGTATTTCTCTCGTGTCTAGTGATCGTCTCCATATCCAATAGAGGGGCTTACGATTTCATTCTTGCAGTTTTTTATCAGTGTGGCAGGTACTTCTTTTAGATGATTGGTTAAAACATTGTTTTCATCCTTCAAAGGTCCGATAGTCGCGTGATTTTTGGAATTCCTTTTGGAAGATTACAGAAGTACAGGGTAATTTTTTTATTCGAGGAACCTAAATAACTATCATATACTGAATAGGTTTCTCGAATAAGAAAAATGACCCTGTACTTTGAGTTAACCTTTATCGCTTCTATAGCGTCAGCTTCTTCTTTCTCTGTATGTTTCTCAATTAGACCCTATATGAAGCAATCTATACTCTCCAGTTTATCGTTTAATATTTTTATGATGATGTTGTCTTTGCAGTTTCTTAATTTTATAGTCACTCTTTTTCTCTTGCGGAACAATGATCTCTTTTGTCTCTCGAACCTGCTTCTCTTTCATCTTTGTTGCCTTTTTGGGGCATGTCTTTCCACAATTTCTAGCGTCTTCTCTCCTAAGGTTATTAGCATCTCTTCCGTTGTCTTGCCCTTAAAGATGTTTTTTCCAGTCTGTTGCTTCCATGCTGGATACAATACCTTCCCAATTTATATCTTTGGAGTGGAAATAAAAAATTTAAAATTTGTTTCTTTTTATACTACTTGTTCTTTCCTTTCCTGTTGCTTTTATATTGGTTGTTATTTAATGTTGTGTTCTGATATTATAGTTGGGGATATTTCTATGTTATCAATTAGGTTGATGTTGTTTGTGAATACCAAATCTAGGCAGTTGGTTTTTGTATTTTCCGTTATTTTTTGTGTTAACAAATTCATCGGTTAGAACTAGCAATATTTTTGTCTGATCCTGGTCTTCCCGTGTGCCTCCCTTGTCTTGGTGTATACATATATTTCTTTCCATCCTTTTAAAATTTTTATTTGGCTGGGAATCAGTCACGAAGGTTTGGATTTTATGATCTTTTTCCTCCCTTGTTCTACACTTTTCTCAGATCATTCCTGTATTTCGATTGAATATATATTTTAACTTGTGGTAATTTTTGTAAACTAGATCACACTATTTTAAATTCAATGAATTTCACCTTATAATTTATATGCACGGGTGTACATTTTCGGGAGGTTATTCCCCCTCTTATTTTGATATTAATGCGGAGGAAGAAACAAAGTCTCCATTCCCCATGAAGTATAAACATACTGTATATATATATACACAAGGTGTTTCACAATCGGTCTGCCATACTTTGGGGGTGATATCGAGTAAAAACGTTAATACAACATAGGTGCTATTTCCAACCGTTGCGGAGCTTCGCACGTTTTAAGATGTGCAAACAACAAATCCCTACTTGTGTGTAATTCGATAGATGGCAGCACTGGTGGTAGTTTTCGTTAACGAAGTTACCACTACTAATCCTCAGTTTTTTCTTTCAGTTGGTTCTGATCTGTGGTACGAGACACTGTGTTGCGCTAAGGTGAACAATCTAAATGAATCAACAGTTTACACCCGCTGAATACGCTGATATCCATTTCATTTATGGATTCTGTGATGGTAACAGCAGAGCGGCAGTTGAGGAATATCGAAGACGTTTTCCGAACGGCCAAATACCGAACAGGCAAGTGTTCAGTGACACAGGGCAGTGGACACTTGTTTGGAATGAGCAAGGCTATGCATTGAAAACCGAGGCGGACATTTTGAACATTTATAAGGTGTATCTCATAAAATGTAGCAATAAATACATCAGATTAATGCTCTTGTTTATTTCTTCCGTGCACCTTAAAACGTCCGTAGCTCCGCAACGGTTGGAAATAGCACCTATGTTGTATTAACTTTTTTACTTGATATCATCCCGCAAATCCCCCCCGAAAGTATGGCAGACCAGTTGTGAAACACCCTGTATGTGTGTATATATATATATATATATATATATATATATATATATATATATATATATGATGGGCCTCGGTGGTGTATTGGTTAGTATGCTGACTACGAATCCATCGGCCCCGGGATCAAGAGACCCAATGACGGTAGGGGAAGCGCAGCAAAACCCAGCTGTTTATCCTTCCACACAATAAAGAAATTGTTTGGTAGATAAATGGATACCCTGGGTAGTCTAGTGGTTAAGACGCTGGGCTGCTGATTAGAAGGTCGTGAGATCGAGTTCGGGCGAGGACTTTGTAATTTCTGACCGCCCGTTGTAGAGCGTGGTTCAGATTCCACGTTAAACTGTAGGTCTAAGGTGGAATAACAAGCTTGACCTTCCTCAGAATGAACAATTCAAGCGGAACCCAAAACAAAGTTAACCAAAGTTTATAGTTTTGGCCTCGTTTAGGACAATTTTTGGATTGTACCTGGAAAATCTTTGAAGATATTTTTTAGATATTTACATCATCATCATCATCACATATACAGGGTGTTTCATAAGATGTGGGACGCACTTTCACGATGGATTCAGGAACTGAAAACAATGAAAAAGGTTTATATAAACATATGCCCGAAATCGCTTTGTTTCCGAGTTACAGTCCGTTATGTGTTCCAGCAAGTATCCGCCTTACTCTTATTAAGGAAGTGCTCAAAATGACCGCCTTGCACTTGAATACACGCCTCAACACGCCTCGTCATAGACTGCCTGACGGATCTTCTGGCATCCTTGTTCTACACGTTGGCGAAGCATTTCAACGTTGTCAATGGGTGTCACGTAAACTATGGATTTCAGATGACCCCAGGGATAAAAATCAAGTGGATTCAGGTCCGAAGAGCGAGCAGATTCTCTTCGGCCCAGTGATGAGGGTTGTGAAAATTGATCACGCTATTTCTTTTGAAGGCAGCGTCATCAGAAAACAACACGGAGGATAGAAAAAGAGGATTGCCAGCACACTGTTGAAGAAACCAAGTACAAAAAGCCTCTCGTGATGGGAAATCAGCTTCAGTAAGGCCTTGTACTCTCTGAATGTGATATGAGTAAAGCTGTTGTTCCCGTAAAATTCTCCACACACTTGTGTATCTTACAGCTTCTGCTGCTGCTATCCTTCGGATGCTGACACCAGGATGTTCCTCCACGCGATTCAGGACCCGCTCCTCCAACTCAACAGTTCTGGCGGTGATTGGTCTACCACCATCTGAAACTTGCTTATTGAATGACCCTGTATCACCAAGACGCTCGTCTAATCTCTAAAAGGTCTTCTTATCTAGCAGACAGCGATTCGGAAACCTTTCCCCATACAGACGTCTTGCTGCTGCCGCATTACACCCGGCAAGTCCATACATGAGATGTATGTCTGTCATTTCTCTGTTTGAATAATCCTCCATTCTCACTTCAAATGCACACTATCACTGAATAGCACAAACACTTTTAAGGTTTTTTTTTTCACTGGACTGCATTTATTCATGGTAAGAAGTTACGAATACGAACAGTGAAACACCGCAATGCACCTCTGACTGACTAATGTCTCTACACTCAACGATATTGAAACATGTCATAGAGTGTACGAAACATTACAATCGCCAAGGCCATACATGAAATAAGTCTCGTACACACTCACAAACATTGTTGGCAAGCAGTGTTTGTAAACAGTTTGCGGAAAGAATTGCTGGAACCCAAAACGGGCTGTAACTCGGAAACAAAGCGATTTCGGGCATATGTTTATATAAACTTTTTCGTTGTTTTCAGGTCCTGAATCCATCCTGAAAGTGCGTCCCACATGTTATGAAACACCCTGTATAGTGGTTATTTTGCAGTGATTTTTTTATTAAAACTAACACAAATGTCATTGTGAAAAAAGAAATTACTTTTAGTTTGATTTGATAATGCTTCATGTTTAAATGACAGCATTTTCCTTTTGTGTGCCATAGTAACAATGATATTGTTATTGTTAATTAGTTTACGTAAAACTTTACGAATATGCAATTCGTACTTAACTTCAATCACAAAAGAGTGTAAAATAGCAGCTTTTAAAAGAATTATTAATCAAACAGAAATTTACTAAACTTAATAAAAGAACTGTCCTTAAAAGGAGTTTCATACTTGACTTTTAATTAATGATTTCTTATTTTCTTGACACATCAAAATCAAATTCATCAGTTTAGTTAACCTTTAACATATTCTAAATTTTTTAATTAAAACATAAAAAGTGTCTGTGTTTATATATCTGTTAAAAACCCGGCCATTTTAGTGTTTTAATTTTGTCTCAGCATAAATGAAATATCACTTTAAGGTTTAAAATTCATTTGGTTTCGCACAAAGCAACATTGAATGCAGCTCACACAAAATAAACCCATCTGTATTTATCAAACATCTTTGTAAAATTATAAATTGCTCCTTACCTTTGAAGGATGATGATAAAGAATTTTCATAAACGCATATAAAGGAAAAATTAACAACTAAAATTACCAAAGAAGTGAAAAGATTAATTTTTTCAAACGGCGTTCTTATAACGTTGAACTATAAACTTTTACCATGAACTATCCACCCATTCTGCTGCTCCTCATAGGGTTCTCTGTTCATCCTTTTTTTTTTAAAATTTTAACTTTTTACTTTGGGACTTTAGGACAAAAAGCTTCGTTCTTTTTTCTCATCTTTGTCCTTTTTTAATATTATTGGATGTTTGATATTACTGTAAACTTTTTTATTCTCTTTTCGAATATTGTGAGCGTCCTACTAACTTTTACTTTGCCGTAGCGTAATGGTCAACGCCCTCGCCCACTACTAGAAGAGGTGCTCGGTTCGAATCTTGTAGGTGTGTTGTGATTAAAAAAAATTGGAACTTATTAATAAATTAGTATAAATTTGGAAAAAATTTATTGGCTCGTGAAGTCACGCGTTCCATTACGATCCACGCCCGTCGCGCAGAAGCACGGGTTCTTATTTCTTTTCATATGGTATCACGTAACTGCTCTGTTGTTTTGGACGCGTCATTCTGTACTTTTGTGCGCCTGCGCGATACCATCTTCCATCGAATTCCATGGCGCACCTGTAAAACTAGGTGATGTTACATTTTCTTTAGGGCGTGGGAACACGTGACATAGATATATGCGCGAAATCAGTCGATTAGTTCAATTATAAATATTCATTATTAGAATAATAGGCCCATTTAGGTAAATTAACAATTTATAACAGGTGTAGAGACCGACCAGAAATTCCTTTCCTCGCCGTTCGCAAACATCTGGGAATCATCAGACCAAAAATCACACGTGATTTTCAAGGAGAGAGAAACAAGAGAATGCTTTTTTTTTCCCAAAAAGATCCGCGAAAAGTTAATGTCTTACTAAAAATCGCTCTCACTCTGCTCGTTACTCCTCTTCGTGAATCTCCCCTTTCACGTATCGCCCTTCGACCTCAGCCGGCCTTAGTCCCTCAAGCAACAGTTCAACAATATACGAAGCGAATCAATACTTAAGGCGACCTACAATTTCATCCCGCCGGAAGCAAACATTACCCTACCTGCGTCATCCTTCTGGTGCTGGTTTCACTCATCCTTCACCACAACTAGATTGGCGCCCTTCCAACAAGTCTATCACGGGCCTTCAACTCATCCTCCTGCCGGTAGGCCAATACGTCCTCAGATTACTTACGTCGAAACGCAGTACGATCAACCTTCACGTAGGCCCTTGTTAAGTCTTCAGAGTTATCTTCGGTGAAACGCAATACGGTCAACCTTCACGTGGCTCTTGTCAGTCTTCAGTTATCCACGTCGAAACGCAGTACGGACAACCTTCACGTAGGCTCTTGTCAGTCTTCAGTTACCTACGTCGAAACGCAGTACGGACAGCCTTCATGTAGGCTCTTGTCAGTCTTCAGAGTTACCTACGTCGAAACGCAGTACGGTCATACTTCACGTAGGCCCTTGTCAGTTTTCAGAATTATCCACGTCGAAACGCAGTACGGTCAGCCTTCACGTAGGCCCTTGTCATTCTTCAGAGTTATCTCCGTCGAAATCGCAGGTCGGTAAGCTTCTTGTAGGCCCCCACTCAGCCTACAGTGTTTTGTTACGTCGCCCTAGACCAGAGCTTTCCAAACTTTTCACGTTGGCGACACACTATTTAAGCATAAAAATTTTCACGACACATTAATTAATTTTTGTTATCAAATATCAAATATCAGATAATTCTTCAGTAGGTGGTTTATCTTGTAGCCGATTTTGTTGAGAGAAAAATCAAAATTTTCAAAATACAAAAAACACTAATGTGTCGCGACACACAGTTTGGAAAGCTCTGCCCTAGACTGTTAAGGATTCAAAGCTGAAAAGTCCACAAACTCTACCTGAGCGAGTAGACCCAAAACTGTATGCAAACAACCTGCAAACTAACTTTACTATTACGACTACAGTAGGCCAGGTCAATTATTTTAAAGTTTCAACCATCTTACCGTATTTTGTATCCGATTGTTTATTTGCTCTTTTATGCATTTCATTTTTACTGACCTAATCCATTCACTGTACCATACCGTACTTTCATTATCTCAGTTATTATTGGCTTAATTACTTATTGTATGTTCACTGCTGCATATCTCATTAGCCTAACTAAATTAGTGTTTGTCATCATTGTACTTACTTAACGATTATACTGTGTAACCATTTCTTATTGCTAATAATCAGTCATTTTTACAAATACCATTATAGAATTGTTAATCACTGTGAACAAATAATTTATTTATTTTTCTAATTAAACACAAAACAACAGTAATTTCTCTCTTCTTATTAAATATTGTTTATTTGGGCTGTGTCCCAAGTTGGTGACCCCAAATTACTCATTTCAATATAATTCATTAATTATAGTAAGCTTATTTGACAGGCTACCAAAAATTGGTGATCCGTAGGCCACTATACAGGTAGCGTTGATCATAAATTTTAGAATGGAGAACTTAAGATTCTTTCTCAGTTACAGTTTGCTCGTAATGAAGTGCAGAAAGAAAATCTGAATGAATTCGTCATGGCAACCTGGGAGAGATGCTCTTCAGGCGACTATAAAATGGCGCAAAGCAGGAAAAGATGGTTGCATTCGCCTAAGTATTCTGATTCAGAGAGATTCAGGTTCAGAAGATTAACTTTTTAATCGTCGCCCATGGGATGAGAGGTTCAAACCAACATGAATTCATTTAATTATATTATTAGATTACCCTTGTTTTCTGAGCATTTCGGATCCTGTCCTTCAACACGTTATATAACAATTTAATATAGGAGATTGTAGACACCAATCGATCATGGAAGTACTCCGGAGGGGTACGTTAGACAGAAGATAAGGAGTGCTGGAACTTCCATTTCTCCTGTCACTGTCTTCCTTAGCTGAACTTTTTCCGTGCCTCATCTACCCTGTGAGCAGTCCAGCAAGCTCTCAAACACACACTTCTCTCCCTATTCTTCACTACATACACATGTATCTTATAGACCACATAATCTTTCGAAAATAGTTACAAAATAGCAGCAACTTCAAAAGCCTCGGAGCCCTATGGGGAGAGGATCATAAATGTCCCCACTTCTGGCTCCCCCACTGCCGATACCGGGGATGTAGACCAGAAAAGCGGAGCTGGATCTGCTACTGCCAATTCGAGATGTTCTGGGCATCTGCCTGATTCACTTTTCATAAACTTCTGCAACATTCGTGGCCTTCCTCAAATTTTCAATCTGTTGAACACCAACTCTCCTCCTCTAAAGCTCACCTTTTTCTTCCTCACTGAAATTCAGGCGTCTTGGACGACTTACAGCAACTCCTTTTCTGTACCCTCTTACTTTCCCTATACTCAATTTTACTCCAAAGGTGTGTTGCGTATATGTACGCAGTGACATAACTTTTCGGTTTCTACCTTTCTATATGTGCCTTCATCTCTAATTTCCTTTCTGGCCAATCTATACCTGCGGTTGTAGATGGCCACTATTCTTCTAAAGCTATTAACAGTGATGTTCCTCCTTCATTAAATCTCGCAAATGAGGCGGGATGCTGCATAGAGGTCGACCATAGGTCGATCCTAAACCGTTGTTCGAACTCGCCTAAAGTATGCCTAAAGAAAGTAGTAAGTATATATACTTAATGAGCCGCGGGCCTACGAACACCCTCTATGGGAAGTCTCATATTAATTTAAATAATTCTAAAAATGAAGCAAAATTATTCTTAAACCTAATGTAGCGCCATATATATATATATATATATATATATAGCCTTTCTTGAATTAAACACTGTCTTGAGGATTTGAATCCTAATCCCGCGTATTGTCACAAACACATCTAAACGTAGAAAACTGGGGCCTCCTATACAGCAAATTAACAGCACAGACGCTGCTGAACACCTCGAAACTATCTGTGAAGAACTGATGATGCATTGTACTTTGATATTACACGCAAAAATTGATTACACCAGCCATGCAGTCATTTAATCATTAACCTCTTGGGGGGTCTTATTCAACATTCTAAAAGATCTGTATGGGATATAGCCAATTTTTATTTTCTCCTACATACAGCACCAGTCGCTGTATGTGGGTTCCCGCACTAGCCTTCTAGAATTAGTTTCTTATACTGTTGTGTTTCATTTATTAATGTTATCATATTTGCTACGAGTTGACGACTGACCTTTTGAGTTCAGGCCTACGTCACTTGGATTGGGACAAAGCCCCACCCAAAATAGGGACGTCGGCATGTAAAGGGTTAAAATAATAATAATACTAGCAATACTATTAATAGTAATAAAACCAATTTTAAATAGTGCTAAAAATTTATTTAAAATAATTATGTTGAGCGTCCACTTATTAAATTTAAAAAAGTCTGAGGGATGCTTAGACCAATCTTGATAAAGACACGCCCACAGAGGTGTCACCTTCCAATCAGAAAGCCCACGAGCTGGCGAATGGTCTTTTGAGTTGAGGCCGACATCACTTGAAATGGGTCAAAGCTCCAAATATAAAAGGGGGTCCACTTTCATCTCGAGGTCATATTAGCTGATATTTTCCATTGAACATTCACGCGTTGCTAGCTGTAATGAATACAGACAGTGAATCAGATTTATTTTCATCACCAGGCGTATACGAAGTTGGAGATGCTATGTAAGTTACATTCGCTAAGTGAACTCAGAATATACACATATTTATTTATGAATATTGATATATGTAGGTACGGTAGAGTTATTTTATCCTGATGTTCTACAGGGCTGAAGCATCTATGCTGCTCTTCGCAGCTTCTGACCGAGGAGAATTATTTTCATCGCAAGAAGTGGCCAACATTTGTGAAGCTGTACAGACTGAGACAACGGTTTGTCGCACACACGAAATGTGAGTAGGTAAATTATATCCCCCTATTCCAACCAAAGATTTTTTATAACTGCTCTCTCTCTCTCTCTCTCTCTATATATATATATATATATATATATATGATAAGAATGAACATTGCTTATATTTGATGCATAAATTAGACATTTTAAATTAGTCACATTATAAATTTAATGGCTAATTGTTACAAAAACTATGAAATGTGATTTAAGCTGAATACTTCACTTTCTCTCTCTCTCTCTCTCTCTCTCTCTCTCTCTCTATATATATATATATATATATATATATATATCGTATGTTTTTCAACTCTGCGTTTAATATGGTCTTACATACATCATTCAAGAACCCTTATCAGTATTGGTACCACGTTAAAACTGTGGGCTACCAGAACCCATTTCTGTAGTTTATTTTCCTCTGAAGCGTAATTTGTGCTATAGGTTTGAGGCACTGCCCAATTTAAACAAGATCGTTAAGCGAATAGAGGAGTAGAGTGCTTATACGAAAACTCAATTTGAAGTGCAATATTATTCATCTTTTTCTCTTAAAGGGAAACTTTCTTCATAAAAAAATATATGAACTTAATTGTGACAACAATAAATAAAAAATTTCTGTCTACAACGATACCGTTTTTCTTAAAGGACCCGGGCGGAACTGAATCGTGTTGTGGATACGTTTCATAATAGCTTTGAAGAAACTCAAACCGACGACGGTGATTTGAATACGGGGCTAGAATTTTTACAGGACACTCGGTCCTACGATTGCCTCATCATCGGTGAAGTGATGTAAGTTTTTTCTTTTTTCTTGTGTGTGTGTATGTGTGTGCGCGCGTGTCGAGTAAGAATAAGCCTTGTATTTTCAACACTTTATTAAATGATAAAACTATGAGGACTGTTTTATAAATTAATACATAATAGCGTTTACTGTATACAACACATTTTTACGTTATATATCCTTCAATGTTTCTCACACATATACAAATAGGGGTGACATTGATCTCATTTATATATATATATATATATATATATATACATATATATCCAACTTAAATTAGTTACAGAATTAACATCCATTATATTTCAAAATAAGCTACAGAACACAATCCTCGCCTTAAAACGTTACACAAACTAATATTATTGGGGTATATTTTATAATTTTACACAATATAGTCCTTTAAGCTAGACTGTGCATATTGTTACAATAATTAATTGATGAAGTTACAATTATATATATACGCATAAAACTTCACGCAATACACAGAGAGCCTACAAACGAGAACCGGTTTTTTATCTGGCGGCATACTAGTTCATCATTCCGTTCAGTTTCACACAAGTTGAATAATTTTTAAAAATTTGTAAATTCATTCCCACGGGGCATATGCATGAGAAAGTGCAAACTAAACTGTACATACCACATACGTTGCTGTAGTATCTCTGGAATCGGTAAGGATTCCAGACTATTTGGGGAATTTGCAATTGATCGAGAAATTTTGCAATAATAGCATCACTCCAAGGATGTCCACCCATTGAATTAAAATAGTACATTCGTTCCCTATTTTTAAAATAAACGGCTATCTAATGAATCCCTTCTCTGCCACTAACATCCGTATTTAGAATAAGTGCGCCGTAGTGTCTCGTAGTTGGAAGCTTCAGCGTTTCATTCTTCGCAAACACGCCGATAAATTTGAAGCGTGTGAATCGGTTACTATTCATTACTCTCTAGAATGTATTCGTATCCATTTTTAAAAGTCTATGACTACACTTCTAAACCTATCAATTTCTATTTGGGCTTGCGATTCGAAGTAAACTAGTACACTAATAGGCGCGTCTGGTGGCTTGGCGAATTCCAATCTGACTGATATGTTCACACTCTGCTGTGGACTTATGTGCGTATTTATACTCGCAGATAAGTCGGGTGAGAGGTCAAAGGGGTAAAGGTTCACCCTCTCAACGAAATCCTTCTGTGTTACGCCGATTCCTAATTCGTTGCAAGTACCGGCAATATGTGCACGATTACTATAAGCTCTCGAGCAAAGTGGGAACTCATCATCTGTAAAATAATTCTTTTCCAATGTCTCACCTAAGGTGACCCCATTGATGTATAGGGTTATAATTTTATAGCCGAAATTTTCAAAATTAAATGAGGTATTTGTTTAACAGAACTTAATTTCACTCGACGCACACGGAGATGTCTCCATAATATGAATTACTACAGGCTTCGAGCTCTTTTCTTGGTCAGCCCCCCAGATTTAAACAAATCTCAGTGCTCGTATGAGTGAGCTTTATTTTCATATCGACGCCATTCACAAGCAGTTTCTCCTGGAATGTGAAATCTGTGTGTAGGCGCACGAAGCATTCATATATCTTCTTTATAGAATTTTTAAATTTGGGCTTTATACTATCATCTTTAGCTTGATAATAACCTTCGGCAGTTAACCCATTAAAGGCCAGAATTATTTTTTCCTTGTTTTTAATTTTTTTGTGTATTTTTTGTGTTAAAGACTTCCAATATATGCTTAGATAGACAAATAAAACAAAAAAAATTATAACATAAATAACAGCCGTCCCATTTTTGGGACATTGGTCCAATAAGTAAAATTTTGGTAAGGTCCATGCAAAACACTATATAGAATTGAAACAGCTCTTTATTTCACTATAAATTTGCAGAATGTAAGTTAATACTCATATTTTATAAAATAATTTCCCATTATAGCTTACAAGACCTTGAAAATATTATTCTCTATTAGAATTAACGAAGTATTGCAAAAATTGTGAAGCTCAAAAAGAAAAACATTTTTGAGCAAACTTGTGCAAAATAAAATCTCCATATAACGAAAAAATTTATAATTTGTATACTGTGTAAACACTGAAACACATTACTGATATGAAATTACTTAGTATGAAACTAAGCAAAACATCGATCATGCAATGGTACATCACATCGACTGCACATTCTCATTGTTTTCATTCCACATAAAGCACAACGTCGTTGGGTTGAAATCGTTGTTACAAGGTGGTTTCCTTGATGAACTCTGATATCAACTCTAACTCTGCCTCATAAGAGTCTACTTCTTTGTGGTCCAGGTCGTTTGGGAGCTGATGCAGAGGTTTCCGACATGTCTGCTAACAATTTTTCTCCTAACCTCAAGTAGAGTGATTGTTTCTTCAGGATTTACTTTTTGATAAATTCTACATGCGTTCACCACAGCAACATCAACTAGTTGAATGAATAATGCAAACCACCATTTTTGGGAACGAATTCTTATCCTATATAATGATACTTGTTTGTCAAGTAAGTCAACACCTCCCATAAAGCTGTTGTATTCACTTATAACTTTTGGCATGGGAATCACTACTTCCTTTTTCTCCTTTTGCGGATAACGTTTAGCAGTAACAGTTGGATAAACTTTACTATAATTTGTAGCAACTGACACAGCTGTATTGTCAAGCCACTTAGTCACTAGAGTTTTATTATTAGTATCAAACCTATAGTCAATGAAACCTCTACAGGTGTTTTTTTTTCCATTTCTTTCGAAGGTATTAGCGGGCATTTCATTGTACGGTTCTCACGAATTGTTCCCGTAGCCTTTAGCCTTTAGTTTTCTATCTTTCAACATATTCATTGTATCAATGCTAGTAAAAAAATTGTCAAAAAAGAGTTCGTAGTTCTTGATTTCTTCACTAGGAGTCACAGAAGTGAGATTATTTACAACTCGTACTCCTAATAGACCTTCAACATTATCTTTTCCTAGGTATGGAGAAAAGTTATAAAGATAACCATCATAGCTACGTAGACACCAAAATTTACATCCAAATTTAATTGGGTTTCCTCTCATAAACATTTTAGCTGAATGCATTCCCTAATACTGTATTTTATCATCATTTCATCTAGAGACAGATGTAAATAAAAAATACCAAATTTTACAAAATTGCTGTTCATGAGGTTGAAATATGCTCTGAGTTTATACATCTGGTCACTTTTATCAATGGAAGCATTATCATTCAAGTAAAGGAATCTCTTTATTTCTTTGAACCTTTGTCTTGTTATTGAATTGTATACAAAAGGTACTCCTGCATCTGGTGATTGCTCCCAATACATGTTCTGTTGTGGGAGTTTGTGGTAGCCACTTAGCAAAAGTATGCCCAAAAAAGTTTGCAATTCAATTTTATCTAAAGTAAAGTTTGGTACATTCTTCTGTCCAGCTTACAGTATGCTCAGAATAACTATCAAATCAAGTAAATCTTCAGTTATAAACCCATTGAAAACCTCTACCACACATTTACCTTTCAATGCATCTAATCTGCTATAAGTAACATGAGAAGGCACATTAATTTCTGTAACTTGTTCACATTTCTTCCATTTTGGCTCAGCACATAATTCAGCTTTTTTCTTTTGTTTGTCTGTTCTGCGGGAGATGAATGACTGCTTGGTTCTACATATTCTGTATCATTGCCTTGTATACATAATTCAAGTTTTCTTGCTACATCTTTAAGATTAGCATCAGTTAGGTCATCTTCAGGAAACTCTTTTTCATCTGTCAAAACGTCTGGACTCGGGGGTATAATGACTGCTTCAATATCATCTTCCAATGTCTCTTCATCAACTCCCTCAAGAGCATTAGCTATTTCATCAATTGTCAGTGCAACTCTACGGCAAGTCATTTTTCTAGCCTGCAACCTAGAAAAAAATATATAACTATATTCTAAATAAACAAATTATTATAGAATAACGTATTCAGTCATTTAGGATACACATCAAGACATACTATTAAGTTTATATGAAATGCGCAAACTATACTGAGTTCATTTTCAATGCTACACAAGTAGCCTAGTTAGGGGTATTGGATAAAACTGAAAGCTTATGGGTCAATGTCCCAAAATTGGGACACAATATATTTTAGTGCATTGTACTCACCTTTTTCATTATAAATGTCAAACTCCGTGTTAGGATGCTGAAAGTGCTAACAAATAACACAACCGAAAGACATAAATCTCCACCTGTGCTGTCAGAAGGCAACTGAGCTTCATAAAGTGATGCAATGTATAACACGCGAAAACATGAAAATTTCTTTACTGCTTGTTGGAGTACCTCATCCCTTACAAGTATTTTCTTGTTTTAGGACTATTTAGCAGCATAACATCAACACGCTCTTCAAAGTTTTTATTCATAATTTAAAAAAGTATGGGATTATGACAATTTAAAGTTATGTCCCAATTTTGGGACGTTGGGCTTTAATGGGTTAAAAAGGTATCCTTCGCTTCTTTTGAAAAGTTGAGGACATTTTCCAGATGGGCTCGTAGGTGATAGTAGCCAGACCCTGCCGAGACGTTGATCTGATTTAAATACACGTCACATTGACTGAATATGGTGTGTAGAAAGTTTTTTTTCTGCTTATACAGCGTAATCCTTTTCGCATTCCGTTCCATTTGAATGTGCAATTCGTAGTTTAGTGTACATGTGCACACATTTTGGGTCTAAAACGTAAGGGCCTTAGCTGGGGATCACGAACTCTACAGGAGCACTCGGGGATTTAATAGTGTTTAACGGATAAACTGTAATAAAGCCACTGTGCTCTATAGATAATTGTGTTGGGGGCATATCAAAGAGGGCCAGCTCCGATTTACGACATTGTGAACTACACGGATGGATGAAACATGCCATGGCGCGCCAAAAATAGTGACACCTCTCTCGACAAGTAGTAAACAGTCTATGACTGATGAGAGCAACGTCCTTAGCTTATATCAGTTAAAAAAGTGGTCAACCATAGGTTTCATGCGCTTAGAAAACTTCTTTTTTGATGTCCTTTTACTTTCAACGCCACATGCTGGTAACCCATTCATTCTTCTTCTGCCGTACAGTACTCTTCTTCTTCCCACCACCACACATTTTTCTCTTTGTAGCTTTGATGATTTCGTCCCGTGTACGCTTTAAGTGCTTTTTTAGAGCTTCTTTAGGCTTAGCCTCAGCCATTATGTCTTCTACCCAGTCATTATGTCTTCTACCTGATTGTAACGCTTTCTTGTCGAGATATCTGGCACCACTCTTCAGCAAGGGGACAGCCTTACCCAGTATGGTTGAAAAAATGGATCTAATCCCACTCCCGCGCTGGTATCTCACCCCTCGATAGACTATGAAAGGCCTTCGGGTCATTCTATCCCAGTGCGAAGAAAGTGAAGCTTCACTGTTAAACTCACGTCACCGAATGGGAAACTTTTCCCCTCAATCGTTCTTATATATATTGAGATTCTGGTTAGTAGGATAGTTGCGACATTGACATAATGAGGCTTGGGGTATGTGATGGTTAAACTCCTTCCTCTATGATTGGGAATGTGAGCGATGCACAGCAGGCGCGTCTGGATATCCCCAACAAACTAATGTTCCATGATATTGCGGTAAATATAGCACATGTCCGGGGGAGGATAGCCATCGTTCAATTTCTCCAATTTCAGCTGATACATTAAGCTGCACAAGTCATGTTGTGATTCGTAAAAAGTATCTCTTTGGATGGCTGCCCCATATCTGCCCTCGGCTATAATTTCAAACAGCAATTTATCTTTAATATTTCTGTTAGCCTTTGATTTTAGAGTCAAATTATGTATCGGGGTATCTTTGTTTAAGATTTCGTATACTAAATCAGACGTAAAATTTGATCCTTTCAAACTACCATTTAATTCTCTCACAACATCCTCGGCTGCGCCATAATGGCCATGTCCTAGTGTTACTACTGTAGTGTCGTACTGTGCCACCCCATTCCGGGAGGGGCGCATGGTTTCATCCCGAGATACTCCGGCCTTTTCACACTCATCACCGTTTCTAAGAACCGTAAAAACGGATTCTTTATTATCAATACTTAAACATTTGGTAGCCATTTGTAATTCAGATTTTCCTACCTCATATAATTCACGGCCCAATTCAATGGGCCCATGGAATTCTGTTACAAAGTTGGCCAGATTGTTGCCAGGATGTACAGAGAGAGAAGAAGAGGAGGGGAGTGTGACGTAGAAGTGGTTAGGCGCCATGTTGCATACTATTTAAGCTTCATTATTGCATCAGCTTTTATATAGGTGTTGAGGCTTTCTGGATACACTAGCCATTTCACCAGGCAGATTCTTCTCTTTCCTGAACCTTTGCTGCCTAAAATTTTTAAAATTTTAAATACTTTTCCTAAATTAAATGTCACTTTCTGCAGCTCCTCGCCGTAAAAGCCCCCTGCAATTTTTTCCCCATTCAAATCTTCAAAGTAATACAGTATTATCTCCTCTTTAGGTCTCATAGCCCGAACTTTAAAAATCTCACGTGTCCAACCTTGCTCAAATACCCGAATGCGACAGCCTTCCATAATCATTGATTTTGAAACGCGCAGAGCGTGTTGACACTCAACGATTATCTTTTCTCACCTCACGTTCTGTATCCGTACCTCTTTCTAAAATCTCGTTAGGTGTTGTTTCAATCGCACGGTGGTGTGTACAGTTGTAAGATGAGGCTAGCGAGTCCAGGATGTATACATATCTGTATGTTTTTTTTATGTATGAAATAGCGATGAACTCTTTCAGCTAAAGATGCCTTATGTAAAGAATTGCTAATGTAATAACTGATATTAAACTCTGTCAACATGTTCTAAAAAGCTCGGCCTATAAATTCTTTCTCCATGTCCGTAGAAAAATAGCCAGGAATCCTGTTTCCTTTCAACATCAGTGTTTTCGAGGCTTTAGCAACTGTTTCCGTTGATTTATTTTTCAGCGGAATTAGCCACAAATATCTAGAGAATACATCTATTATGAATAGGATGTAGCGGTAGCCGCATTATACACTGAATATCTCTGCATGTCTCTTAAATCCGCATGCCAAATAGAATCAATCGAGGCTGCTGTTCTCTTGGCTGTTTTAAACCTTTTTCTCACCGACTTATGAAGTGTATAAGCATCCTGCACCCGTAAAAATCTCTCAACATCTTTTTCCTCTACTCCCCCATTATAAACGCCTCTGTACAGTCTATTAACGCCGCCGGAGGAGGCTGGGCTAGATATGTTTTAATAACGTTTTCTTAATATGTTAGCCATTTGCGTATTTTAGAGGTGCGCGGGGAGGGTTGGCCGTTGTTGCTTGGTCTCTTCTTTCTCATCTTCAGAGATGTTACCGCTGGGGGCGAAGGCGTGTTCAGATGCGGTACATGCGAGGCTTGTCCCAAGTCTTTTAACCTATTCAGATTACCTATCATGGTGTCTACAGACGAACGGACAGGACTGCCTTTTTTATAGTATACATAACATAATTTTACCTAGCTTTACCTTACCTAAGCTAAATTTACTTAACTGAGCTATACTTAATTTACATTTACAAGGATTACCTACTGTTAGAAATTTCCGAGATGGTAAAAAATCGAATGAAACACTTCTCAACACAGTTTTGAAGAAAATTGTTGCCTGATAGTTGTTCTGCCATTTAAATTGACATAATTGGCATATTTGGCATACGTGTAATACTCCCATAATAGTCAATAGCTTTTACGAGTAATAGGTGTACCTAGGTGTACAACCTACTTTACGAACAACAGAAGTATCAGATTGATTAACGAGGAAACTCTGAAGATATTCACAGTATATGAAGAAACTCTGAAGAAAGTTCGCATAAGTAAAGTACCTACCTGATTAGAGTGTAAATAACGAAAGAAATCTTTTATACTGTAACTTGAAGAGCCTAATCATTTTCATTAATCAGTAAAGTAACATAAATATCATCAACTGTTGCCGCAAAATAGAAGTCAACATCTTCCTTCCTTGACTAATCAATTTTAAAATTAGAAAGAGCCGTTTTGAGCAGAAAACTGAGATTTGTTTATAAAAAACCTCTGAACAGGTAGCTAGAACAACCTGAAAAAAGTGTGAGCAGCTGACGAGGAAGCTTCTAACAGTGGCTGCATCCTCCAGCGCGGGACACGTCAACGCGAAGAAGAGGCGACGTCAAACCAAAACATCAACGCGCTGGTGGCCAAACTTCCTCAAATCTCCGTGCAGCGGGCTGTCTACGGTTAGCCAGACTGGCAGTCGACGGCCTGTTGCGTGGCACGGTCAGAGTGCCGATCGGCTCCCGGGGCCGGACCTATTCTCAGCGTGCTATTTTTTCAATTACAGGGAGCAATTGCGTGCTCCCCGAACTACTCTTACTCTCTGGCGACATTAAGACTAATCCAGGCCCCACTACAACTTACACATGTCACCATACACAAAGACATAGACACAATAGCACCATGAGACACATACAGAAGTATAATATTAACATATTACAGTACAACGTAGATGGCCTCACAAACAAAATCATGCAGCTTAGGGAATTCGTACACAAACAAAACATTCACATAGCACTTATACAAGAAACAAAACTAAAACGTACACACAAAACACCCACCATCCCTGACTTCACGGCGATCCGTCATGATCGTACTGGGGGTAACGGGGGTGGACTCATCACTTACATACGTAAAAGCATTAGCTACACTGATGCTACCCAAAACATTACAAACACAATACAAGCAGATAACACGATAGAAATACAGGCAGTTAACATTAAGACACGCGCAAAACACAACACCACACTAATCAACATTTACATACCACCAGATAGTTCACCTCAGGTGCCAGCCAATTACAATCCACAGTTACACAATCTGGCCTCTCTCACTAATGTCATCTTAGGAGGAGACTTCAACGCCAAAGACACTAGTTGGTACCTGCACAACCAACGTAACACCAGAGGCGCCAACATAGCCACACAACTAAACAGCCTCTTCATTCTTAACAATACAGAAGAACATACACACATACCACATCAAGCAGGATACTCAAACTCCTCCCCAGACATAACGTTCTGTTCCCCCTCACTAGCAACACATACACAATGGAGAACAGAAAAACAACTGTCATCAGACCACCAGCCCATCATCATTACAACACATTCTACACTCTGCCCCAACAGCCTTAGGCACACTTACAAAAATTACAAGAAAGCTGATTGGGAACAGTTCAAAATACAGACTGAGGAACAATTCACCACATTAAACAGCACACCCATCATAAACATCAATACAACACTCAAGACATTTAATCAGATCATCAATAATGCAAACAAATACATACCGAAGGGCAACATTAGGAAATACAACCCAAATTACACTAGAGAAATAGCCCACCTCATAAGGCAACGTAACAACCTCAAATATAACACACAAACCCCACACACAGAAGCCATAAAACAGCAGATACAACAACTCAACAAAGAAATAAACAACAAACTCAAAGAAAAACAAAGAGAAACATTCATGGAATTCATAACAACATTAAACCACTCCACAGATACATCCAGGCTATACAAGACTATAAACGGCATTACCCACTCTAACAGCAGCATTCACACCTCACACGCGGCTATCTGTCGCAGCCAAAATAATATCTCAACATACACACAACAAGCTAACATTCTAGTTAATCACTACGCAAAGATAAGTCACTTAAACAGAGACAACAACCAGAAACATGCAGACAGACAAACAGCCAGACACAAGAAAACCTACAGACTCGACACAACCATTACACCCTTCAATACAGACCAGACCACCAAGATCATCAAAAACATTAAGAATTCGAAGGCTACTGGACCAGACAACATATCTAACATACACCTTAAACACTTAGGCCCACAAGGAATACTAGCTCTCACAAATATCAGCACATATTCATACCAACACTGTATTATTCCTGACATATGGAAACAAGGTAAAATTATTACACTACTCAAACCAAACAAAAATCCAACAGAACCAGCTTCCTATAGACCCATTACTTTACTATGCACACCTTCCAAAGTAACAGAAAGACTAATCTTACAAATCACCAACCCACACATTGCACTATCGCCTACTCAACATGGATTCAGACCTCACCACTCAACCACGACATTACTCACTAACCTCACGCAGCACATCATGGATGGCATCAACTCCAGACGACCAGCTCAACGTACACTATTAGCAACAATAGACATTAGTAAAGCATTTGATGCTATCCCACGCTTCCCTCTCATAAACAAAATACTCAACACAAACATGCACAATAACACCAAAAGGTGTCTGAGCAGCTATCTTTCAGGAAGATACTCACATGTCACAGTTAATGGCAAGTCATCCAAAAACAAGCTTTTTCCGAACGGGGTCCCTCAAGGCTCTGTTCTCTCACCAACACTCTTCAACTTATACATGCATGACATTCCAACACCCATAGATAACAAGCATACCTTATCATCATATGCAGATGACATCACTCTAACATCCACCCACAACAACATCGACACCGCTACAAATAACCTACAAACGTACATAAACAGTATACAAGACTGGCTCACACACAATAGACTCAAAATAGCGCCCACAAAATCAACCATCACCTTGCTTACAAGCAACACAAAAGAACACCAGGTAATTCCACAGCTTACACTAAACAACATCAACATTCCACACACTCACAGGACCAAAATACTTGGGGTCACATACAACACATCATTATCTTTTGCAAACCACATTCAGGATATTAAAAACAAATGTACGTCAAGACTTAACACGCTTAGGGTACTAACAGGCACAAACTTTGGACACCAGCAGGAAACAACATCACTCATATACAAACAATATATTCGCTCAGTTATGGACTATGCTAGCCCATGCTGGGCACCCATTATCTCAAACACACACATAAACACCTTACAGACAATACAAAACAACGCACTTCGTATCATTACAGGATGCACTCAAACAACACCAATAGAACACCTGCACACAGAAACAAAAATACTGAAAGTTAGGGAACATTTAGACATGAGGGGAACACAATTCATGGCAGCAGCGACAACTAACCCACAACACCCTTGCCACTACATGTACAATCACGCACCGACACCTCGCACCATTAAGGTAACACCAGAGAGACATTATAACCAAATACTCCATTCCATACCACGCCCCACAGACATCACACAGTACAGAAAACACATACACACACACCTAACCCACAAAGCACTGACAAGACTCGGTCCGAATGCGGTTCTAGGTGCGAAGCCGCCACCCATTAACAGATCAGAGATCAACCTGAGCAGATCGGATCGAGTTAACTTAAGACGATTCCGATGTGGACATCACCCCCAACTTACTAACATATAAACACAGACTAGACAACTCCATAGACGACACCTGCCACCTGTGCCAGGACACACCACAAACAGTTGAACACATTATGACAGACTGTACCGCTCTAGCACAACAACGAACACAACACAACATCACTAGTGCGCTGAACCTCTGGTCCACTCCGAAGAGGGCGATCGGTTACCTGCGTGCCGCCGGCTTGCTCGATCAGGGTGGGCTGATCGGCTAAACAACAACAACAATAACCTATCAGTTTTTTGGGGACATTTATTTGCTGTAGTCTTGCTTTAATATGTTCCCTTCCTGCTGGTGAAGGCCTATCCCACTTTCTCACCAAGTCATAGACGATGTCAACAATGTTCGAACCATGTACCTTTCTTCATTCAACAACAACCTCACCTTTATCGGTCCTGTGCATAATGGGATCCTCACTCAATAGATTATAAAGACTTAAACCTTTATTCCTCAATGTATGTGGGAGACTGCTTTTTAATACATGCTCGATATGTTGTGGGGTCGCTCCGTTGTTCTTTGACTGTTCATCTCTTGCCTCGACCCCAGGTCCTATGCTTCCATGCTCAACGTCGTCTGCGCTGTCTTATAACTACGGGGACCTCTGTCGGATTTTTATAATTTTCGTACTCATGAAGAATTTTCTGCACAGCTTCTTGGTATAAGAATCTTTTCTCATCAGTTGACTTTTTACTGTTTAATAGGTATAACAAGTGGCTTTTCATTCTTTTAAGCCTGCTTTTACAGGGTTCTAGAACCATATCTGGACTCTTTGAGCTTTGCAGGGGAGCATACACTTTCTTTATTATATTAAACTAGTTAGTAAAGGCCACAAAACTGAAAATAAGATGGGTAGGAATGAGCCCCCTCTTTGTTAAATAATTCGCTTTTTCTTTCCCACAGTTTGTCTTGAGTGCGCGTATTATGTTCTTGTAACGACATACAGGAGCCTTCTGAGGGGTTTCATTGGTACATTACATTTTATAACGTTTAGAGAGATTTCACAGATGCATTTTAAAAAGTCGGAGTCGATATTTTTAACAAACATCTGTTGCAGACTTGCAGTGCCCGTGGCAGTCGGTGATAGATTTTTAATAATTCACGATATTTCTTTAACCTCATATGATAATTAAAACCCACTCTAATAGACAGAGTTTATTTCCACAACAGTTTCGATGCCCACTGGCATACTCTTCGGGTGGATACAGAAAAACGAATGAACCAAAAACAGAATGTACTTATAAGCGGGTACCTTTAATAAAAATGCCCTTCCAGTGTCGGGAGAACGGGATCTAACCTAGGTGCGAATTTCTTGATGGTCCTTGAACTGTTTTCCCTCTTGTTTTTGGTTCATTCGTTTTTCTGTATCCATCCGAAGAGGATGCCAGTGGGCATCGAAACTGTTGTGGAAATAAACTCTGTCTATTAGAGTGGGTTTTAATTATCATATTTTGACCTTCGCGTAGAAAAAAGTGAAGTTTTTTGCAATCTTTAACCTCTTTGTCATTTTGGGATATACACCGTTTCAGCCTGGTACTGGAATATATTCGCTCATAGAAGCACCCTAAACGTGTTAAGCGGATTAAGGTCACAAAGCAAATATCCGTAACGTTGGCTTGTAGCTTCTTCATAAACTTCCAAAAACTCCTTACCCTGATTCCGAAACATTTAATTGGCTAATACCCCAATTTGTGACACATCTCTACGTTGTGCGAATAAGCTAGATATTGTGTATTTAGCGACACATCGCGCATGTATCAATTTTTGAAAAATAGATTCTGATTGATGAAGAATACCCTTATGTTAAGATGGTGAAAGAACACTGTAAATGTCTTAGCAAACATTTTACCTATTTTTAACATGAGATCGTCAATTACAGTGACCGTATGCTCATTTCCCTTTGACGAATTAACGTCTTATACACCTTTGTGGGACAAAATATCATCTTGGTACTCGTTGAATACTGATTGGTATGTCGAATACCACCATATGACTTTATGCACAAATTTTGAGAACATCTCACCCTTGTCTTTAATGATTTTAAACATAAACACAGTTTTACCATATCCTGTAAGGCCAGATATAATACATGTGGACGGGCTCGTGAACCTGAATTTTTCTACAGAATCCATCTCTAACATGTCACACTTCTAAGTGGAATATTTACAAAATATAATAGAATTTTGATTGATGCTCCTTATATTCTAGTCTTGGTTTTCTTCTTCCTCATAACTGTGAATGACGATGAGAATGAGGGACTGTGCTAGCAACATGTCCCCATCATCGATATTGCAGACGAACCGATGACAATGTAGTTGTTGTTGGGGCTACAGACTCCAATCCCGTTAGCGAACTCCTACCAGCGACACCTGAAGCACCCCAACGCAACAATTCGAGGAGAAAGCGAGGGCATGATGAAGTTGATGATTCGCCTTCCACGTCAGGTATAAAGCGTGCCAGGAGTGCACCGGTTGTTAGACCCACAGTAATAGAGCCCCAGCCCTCTACGTCTTACGACACAGCCCCAAAATTAGGTCCTTCTACAAATAAAACTGTCCCCCCTTATTCCTGTTCAATTCCGATCGTACCCTCCACAGCAGCAGCATCTCATTCTGTAGAGAGAAGCATAACATTCGAGTTGGTGCGCACTTCCGCCCCCACCACACCCCTAACTAGAAACCGGTACGTAGTCAGGGTCGACCCGCGAACCATGTATAGCAAAGGTGTTGAACACGGACTGCGGCGCGTAGTTGATCGTATTGTGGAGTTTGCCATTCAAAACAGCGAGGGACGTGAAGTCAGGACGCGACTGTTCTTCGGGTTCGGGTCAGATGACGGAGATGTAGATGATTTTTGGGTAGTAATACCCTACAGGCGCCTGGCTGCTATAGATATAGAATATATTATGGGCCGTATAATGCTGGCCTCTCAAAGTAGCATCACCTTCAACATGGACAACTTCACGATAGATATTGACCATGTGTTCTGTGTTGAAGGACATACGGCCACACATTATACTCTTAATTTCAATTCTCCGAGTGTGGTTGCGGCTTTATAGCAGTAGTCATAGCTCATATGTTTACTGTACTAAATGCATGGGGTAAAAAAATTTAGTTGCCTACGGTTGTGCAGCGTGCTCTTAAACTGGCCGCAGATTGCAAGATCGCCTGTTGAGCTGAGAAGGGTGGAGCAGGAAATGAATGTTCGTGTAGTTGTATTTGGAATGGATGATCGTCGTAGGACTGTGTATGTTTTTAAAAGCAATGTGAGAGACCGTACAAGACCCCTACTTATTTTAAGGTTGTCAGGAACAACGTATCTCCCCATTTGCAATATAAGGAACCTTTATGCGAGTTATGATAAATGTCGAAAATATGGAAGGCATCATGATTTGTGTAAGGGATGTCTCGAGTTTGCGGATGATATAGTGAAACATTGTAAGGATTTCCACATGGTATGTGAGCAGTGTAAAAGCTCCAAATGTGAAAGTCGTGTAGTTGAAACTGAGAAGAGGGAATGTAATGTGTGTAGACGCACATTTTTCAATAATAACTGTTTTGAGCTCCCTAAATCAATTGGCACGTGCAGGAAAATGAGAATCTGTGAATGTGGTATGTTTCATATGATGAATAATTGGAGAAAATTCACGCATAAATGTGATGAAATTCATTGTTCTACATACAACGATAAATATAAGGCAGATGATATAAAAATAAAACTTGTATAACTGTATATTACGACAGAGAAACATATACGGATGCTGGAACCAAAGAGGTTATCCCACATCTACTTGTAAGCCAGACTATCTTCGACGAGTGCATAGAAGTCGAGTGTGATGAGGGTCGCAAATGTGGTAAACGAACAAAATTTTTTAAAACAATCTCACACGACAACCCCGTGAAACTCTTTGTGTCCTATATTGTCAAGTTAGCGGACAAGTTAAAAAAAATGACTATATTTTTGCCAATAACGGTGCAAAATTTGACCATAATTCCTTTATAAGAAACTGCTTGAAAACGAATCATCGAAGATATTTACAGGTGATCCCTTAAAGAGAGGAAACAAACTTATACAGATGCAAATGAGAAGTAGTGTTTAGTTTAAAGACACTTTATTTTTCACACCTTGTAAATTAGCCAAGCTACCCAAGTGATGGGCGTAGCCGCCAAAATCTGAAAAGGTATTTCTCTGACACTTTCCTCACCAGCGACACTTTAAATTACGTAGGACTACCGCCCCCAAAACATTACTTTAACTCTGCTAACATGAGTGATGGTGAGCGTGAAGGTTTTGACAGATACTACATCAGTTTTAATGAAGATAATCCTTACAATATAGCGGATGAATGTGAACGTTATTGCGTGTATGATGTGCGCGTGCTTACAGTATGTTTCGAGGCATTTAGAAGGATGTACATAGACCGGTTCAACGGCGACCCCTACAAGTCGCAACCTCGATTGCCTTATTGTGGTTTACGGTGTTGAAGAACAACTTCATACATATACCCATACCCATACTTCATCCCAAAGACACACTAGCCGTCATTTACAAAAATATCCCACGCAGTTATGGGCATAATGCTATTTACTTTACGCCTACAAAAGACCGGTGTATACATAAAACATGCCTGAAACACGGGAGAAGTGGCCATTAAGGTCAATGGTCGTGTTTTTTTGGGTGGATGGTCTAAGCGAAGACCGTGCCACTGGTGAGAAGACTGCACACCCCTTTAACGGTTGCTGGTGGCATGGATGCCCACGTCATCAGTGTGGAATGATTCGTAGGAGATATCCATGGTAAATCTTCCGCCGACAGTCTCGCATGGACCCGGACCCGCAGTCAGCTTATAAGCTCCCAGTTCACCCACAAGGTCTTGTGGGGGCACGAATATGATGCACGGATGGAGACAGATGGGCAGTACCGCGAAGAAATAAACATCATCAAACGTTCAATGGTGTTGGATCCTCTCAAATGCGGCGATAGCTTGATCGGCGGGCGTACAAACCCCTTCAACCTGTACTTTCCACCTGCGGAGGGCGTGAAACTCGATTACTACGACTTCTGTTCTTCATACCTCTACGTGATGACGAACAATCCGTACCCCGTAGGAGCACCTCAAAAACTGGTGGGTCCTGCACTGCCTACCATCGAAGAGTTCTCAGCTTATTTGGACGAGAACTATTTCGGCCTTTCTTTCGTAGCTGTGCTCCACGCTCGCGATTTATGGATGCTGATCTTACCCGTCGTTATAGACCACAAACTCATGTTTCCCCTGTGCATGAATAGTGTAGAGGAGAACAATGGGGCCTGTAATTACACATCCAACCAGCGGAAGATCAGAGGCGTATATACAAGTCCTGAGCTGTCCCAAGCCCTTTGCCATAGTTACAGAATATTGGAGATATATGAGGTGTGGAGGTTTCAGAAGCTACCTAACTTTTTCACACCATATACTGGGTGTACATAAAGTCAGGACCTATTTTTGTGAAGCACTTGGAAATTATATGGAATTCAATCATAAAATGATAAAGTGGTAACATTTATTAAATAATTAAGAGTAGGATTCGACGTGACGCCCATCAGTATCCCTGCACAGCTCAAATCGTTCCGCAGCATTTCTAAACACATTCTGGAGCATTTGCGGGGTTATGTTATCTGCAGCAGTTCGTATACGTGTACGTAAGTTTTCAAGACTCGTAATCTTCGTCTGATAGACGTGCGATTTGATAAAGCCCCATGCAAAGAAATCTAAAGGGGTTAAATCTGGTGATCTCGCTGGCCAAGGTCTGTTGCTTCCGCGTCCGATCCAGCGATTTGGAAAACGTCCATTTAGATAATCCTGAACAATTTTGGCATAGTGACAAGGAGCACCATCATGTTGATAGACGACGGTACTAACAATCCTATCCCCAATCAGCTGAGGTTCGAGGAATTGCTGCAACATGTCCAGATAAATAAGCCCCGTAACTGTAGCTTCAGCAAAGAAAAAAGGACCATAAACCTTAGATTTTGTTAAACCCATCCAGACATTAACTTTAGGCGAGTCTCTTTCCCAATTTTGGACGAAATCATTCGGTCTTTCATCTGCCCAATTTCGACAGTTATGGCGATTTACTTTTCCACACGTATGGAAAGTGGCTTCATCACTAAAGAGAATGTTGTCCATTAAATTATCACTCCAGATTTGTTCTACGAGATCAGCACACACAAAACTTCATCGAGGGAAATCTTCCTCATGTAAATCATGTAAAACCTGCGTTTTTTTGCCCGTTTTTTTGCGGTACTGCGGTACTGCGGTACTACTACCGCACTACCAAACCGGTACCGCATAACGCAGTACCGCAAAGGATCGCTGAAAGTACAGCAGTACCGCTACCGCATTCAAATTTCCCGCGGTACTTTCCGCGGTACCGACCAACACGGTAGTACCGCAGTACCGCAGTACCGCAAAAAAAACCGCAAGTGCCCAGCTCTAAAAATATATATATATTAGGGTAATTCAAATATGGGGGTAAAAAAATTTTTTTTAGATTTTAATGTGTTCAACCCTTTAAATGGTTCATTTCAGCATAAAAACAACTATCCTAAAATATTTTAGCAAATTTTTAATTTTTAGGGGTTGCTACCAGCAATTAAAAATTGACAGAACGACTCAAATTGTCAAATTTTTCCACACCACCCAGGGGGTACAGTACAAGGCGCATTGCTTTTTTTTAATGTGGAAAGCTCCCCCGTAGGTCCTACCATAACCACAAGCATGCATAATTAAACTAGCATGATATTTGAGATATTAGCTGTCCTTACTTCATCAATGTTTTCTTCTTTCTATCAGGGTAAACAGCCCTGAAGTTTTTCACTACTTGTAGCAAGAATTGTTTTTGATCTTCGTCATGTGTTAGTATTTTATTATATTCATCCATTAATTTTACTCCTCTTTCCGCTATATCATTCACGACTTTCCACTGTTTGATAGATTTCTTAGTGGAGTTATACTCTTCATCATTATGCCATTCTTTAGCATCTTTGAGTAAAAATTTTGAACTAAATTCTGTTATTGTAAAGAATCTTTGAGTATTTGATGTGACAAAATCTTCTAATTTCTTCGTTGGAATAAGTGCAGGATCTAGAAAAGCCCGTTTTGCAGGAAGAGTTTCTGTTGTATTTTGCAAGGCCTTTACAATTTTGTTTTTCGTTTCAGTAGGCACCTCATCATCATAAAAGGCCACGGCTACCAGTTCTTCCGATAGGTACCAGAGGTGACCTAACAGTTTTTTAACAGCAACAAATGCAATTGTGTCATTTATTTGTTTGTAGACTACAAGATTCTGTAATAATTCCAGATCAAGACGAGGAGCGCAAGATGGCACAGGAGCTGTAAACCATGCCTTTACATATAACCGAGTAGCAAATAGACAGATGTCTTTTAGTCCTTTTTTGTCTTTTACTGAAATTTTGAACTGAGATTTGAACAAAAATTTTTAATGGATATATAATTTTGGCCATCCACCCAGCCCGATGAAGTCCCGCTGGATGTTTAAATTTGATTCCACCTTTTGGTTCACCTCCCAAAAAAATAATTGTTAACTGCAATAGTTCTAGGTAATCGTTTCTTGGTTGGAATGTATCTAGTTGATTTGTTGCAAATATAATTATGTCATCTTTGATGTCATGAATATTTTCATAGATATCTGGATCTGATAATGCTGTTTCGTAGTCCTCCTTATTAATGCTTGACCATTTTTCTCTGAACTTCTTAAAAAGGACTATATCTGGGCCAGAAGATGGTGATAAAGACTGAAACAACAGCTTCCAGCATAATTTCAAATATGTGGTGTCGACATGCCAGCCACAATAAATCGTTGTCGAATTTTTGTTCTAGAAGAATAGCCGCACCATTTCTAGGACCAGTATTGGCTGCCGTTGTATCGAAACACATGCATTTTATTTGTTCGCAGATGCCCCATTCAAGCGATGTCTGATTGTTGGCATTAAAACTAGAGACGCATTTCTGTCACTCAATTTTGCAACATCAAGACTTCCTAATAATTTATCATCAAACAGTTTTCTACGTTTGCCTACCTTACTTTTCCATGTTGAAGGTTGTGCAGCAGAGAAACCAGATTCATCACTTTTACTCTCCTCTGATTCTGATGATGTCCTGGTGAGTATGACAGCCTCTTCATTCTTCTTTCTTTTGATCTCTTCTTCTGCTTTCCTCTTTTCATAACGTTGTTGCTTTTCTGCTGCTCTTTGCTCTTTTTTAGCAACAGCCTTATCAATGGTACCCATTTTTCCATGACGTCCTTTCTCACGTTGCATTTTCAAGAATTTATCATCATCATCTATTTTTATAAGCTGCATAGCATTCTCATGAGCAATGTCAAATAAGTTTTCCAGTTTATCTTTCGATTTTTCTTCTTTATTATTTAAATTTTGTGATCTTTTCAATTTGTTTGCTTTGTTTTTCTTAAGCAGCTGTCATTCCTTCAGTATTCCTTGAATTTTATCTACTACATGTATTCTTTGTTTTGCTGGTATTCCTGCTTTTTTCCAAACTGCTAGCACATCATCTGCAGTAGAGCAGCATGATTCTCTAATGTCTTGCTTTTTAATATTTCTGTAGTGCATGAAGAGGGCCATCATTTCCTTCTCTGATGGTAATACGGATGTTTTTAGTACTGCAGAGGGCTGCCCAATTAGCCATACTTCAGTTTCTTTTCTTGTAGTACTTCTCCCAAATGAGCAACTGGGTGATGGGGAGTTAGGCCTAGCTTCCATAATCGATTAATTGGTATCAAAATTACGAGTTCCAAGCAACAATTAAAAGCAAGCTAGTATATAAACCATTAATTAAAAATTCTGAAATATAAACAATTAAACATACAATCATAAGTTGTAAAAACAAACAAATTGAAAAAGAGGGAAAATTTGACGCCTGGTAGCACATAGTAAATTTTATTTAAAAACAGAAGAGCGTGTGGCAATAGTAATTTGGAGGGAAAGAAATACAATGACATCAGAGAGAAGTTTAGAAGGAGATTTCATAATCCGGGGCCAATAGACAAGACAATACGAAAATTGGTGAACAAATTTAAATGAACGGGATCTGTAAATGATGAAGCAAGATCTGGACGACCGTGTATGTCAGATCTTACCGTGAATGCAGTACGCGGAATTATCACTGAGGAGCCACGTACGTCCGTTCGTGCTGCATCACATAGACTCGGCCTCCAGACGTCATCTGTGCACAAAATTCTGAAAGTTAATTTGCAGAAGAAAAGCTATCATTTGCAGGTTTTACATGATTTACATGAGGAAGATTTCCCTCGACGAAGTGCTGTGTGTGCTGATCTCGTAGAACAAATCTGGAGTGATAATTTAATGGACAACATTCTCTTTAGTGATGAAGCCACATTCCATACGTGTGGAAAAGTAAATCGCCATAACTGTCGAAATTGGGCAGATGAAAGACCGAGTGATTTCGTCCAAAATTGGGAAAGAGACTCACCTAAAGTTAATGCCTGGATGGGTTTAACAAAATCTAAGGTTTATGGTCCTTTTTTCTTTGCTGAAGCTACAGTTACGGGGCTTATTTATCTGGACATGTTGCAGCAATTCCTTGAACCTCAGCTGATTGGGGATAGGATTGTTAATACCGTCGTCTATCAACATGATGGTGCTCCTTGTCACTATGCCAAAATTGTTCAGGATTATCTAAATGGACGTTTTCCAAATCGCTGGATCGGACGCGGAAGCAACAGACCTTGGCCAGCGAGATCACCAGATTTAACCCCTTTAGATTTCTTTGCATGGGGCTTTATCAAATCGCACGTCTATCAGACGAAGATTACGAGTCTTGAAAACTTACGTACACGTATACGAACTGCTGCAGATAACATAACCCCGCAAATGCTCCAGAATGTGTTTAGAAATGCTGCGGAACGATTTGAGCTGTGCAGGGATACTGATGGGCGTCACGTCGAATCCTACTCTTAATTATTTAATAAATGTTACCACTTTATCATTTTATGATTGAATTCCATATAATTTCCAAGTGCTTCACAAAAATAGATCCTGACTTTAAGTACACGCGGTATAAACACTTTTTTGAAGGATAAGGTAGAAGCATCAGGGTACCTGCGAGGAGTCGAGACCGAAAATTAAAAATCGGCGTATATTCAGCGCTACCGTGATCGTGAAGGGATACAACTTTAACGGGACCAAATTGTAAAGAACCCATGCAAGCGCTTTAGTGCAAAGTTGTGCCTAAATAGTCTTGATGGAAATTTGCTCAGAATACAGAAAAGGGTAACGTCCATCTAGCCCAGAGTTATAAAGAGGTGTGGGATTACGCCAACGCTCCCGATAAAGAGGTCTTGGAGATCGTGAATGTGGGTAATACGTACATAATAAAGTACAACAGTACCGAATTGGCTACAGATACATCACGTACTACAAACATACCTGTAGCCAGGTTCACAACAGCATACGCTCGCATCAAACTTTGTAGTCTACTGCATTTTCTTGGGCGGAGGGTTCTGTACGCAGAGACAGATAGTGTGATATACACGGAGAGGGAAGGTGAGTACATGCCACCTGTTGGGGAATTCCTCGGAGAGTTGACTGATGAGATCAAGGATGAGTATGCAGATAGTGCCTAAGCTGATTCTTTTGTCTCCATTGGTCCAAAAACTTACGGGATACGGGTGAGGGTGAGGGAGGAAGTGAGATATATCGTGAAGGCGAAATGCATCACGCTTAACCAGGCCAACCGGCGGATCTACAGATGTAGAGAAGCTGAGGCTAACAAAGACCCTAAGATCCACTCTAAGGTTAGCCCGAGAGAAAGGAAAGAGGAGGGGGTTAAAAGAGGAGAATTAGGGGTAAGGAAGTAGCAAAACCTATCATTCGTGGGTTAAAATTCATTCAGAAAAAGAGAAAGAAAGACTCCCCATCATCATCCGCCGGCAACTGCCGACAACTCGGAAAAATAGTCGAAGAGAATAGGAAAGGGGTGAAAGATGAAAAGAAGTAAAATAAGAACGCTTACAAACCATGCAAACACAGTCTTAACTCACTGTCATACCATGCAAACACAGTCTTAACTCACTGTCATACCATGCAAACTACAGATATGCAAGTAAAGAGAGTTACAGACATGCAATTAAGGAAAGGATAAGAAAAAAGAAAAAAAAAGTAGGTAAAGTATAACAAAAAGTGGGTTAGTTTACGCTACGAGCTACATCTACGTTCGTGTTAGTCTAATTTTTTTTTTTAATAATAATTTTCATTGCTGGCATCACGCTGGCATGTCACAAGCTGGCATTAATCGTCAACAAACTGATCCTCGACCACCACCCCCAGAGCTCCTGTTGCTAATTGTTTTTTATTTTAAACAACGTTAATATTTTAAAAATGCCTATCTAAACGGTTCTTAAACATATTAACGCTGGTAGAGTTCACGATGGGCGGGGGAAGATTATTCCATTTATCAATTACTTTAAACGTAAAAAATTATTAGCGATATTAGTAATGAAACGTGTGCCACGCAAATTGAATCCGTTATTACGAGTATTGCGATTATCGAAAGTGAACAGTTTGTCAAAATTTACGTTATCGATTTTATTAAAGATTTTAAAAACTTCAATAAGCTCCCCCCTTAATCTCCTAGTTTCGAGTGAATGCAAGTCTAACTCTTTAATCCTATCTTTAAGACTTGTTGCGCAATTATGGAATTAGTTTCCTGGCGCGACACTGAACCCTTTCCAACCTATCAATATCCTCACGCAAATACGGGCACCAAAACTGAACTGCATATTCTAAATGAGGCCTGACTAGGGACTTGTGAAGGGGCAATATAATATTCATCGATTTAAATTCGAAATTACGCCCTATGAAGCCTAACATCCTATTTGCTTTTGCGCAAGACTCCAGGCACTGGTTCCTAACTTTTAAATCCTTAGATACGCGTACGCCTAAATCTACTTCCTCGTCAACACTCGCTAACTGTCTAATATCCATCGTGTACGTGTAATTATTGCTACGAGAACTTATATTCAAACCTTTACATTTGTCTACGTTAAACTGCATTTGCCATTTATCCGTCCACTCCATAATCTTATTTACATTGTCTTGGAGCATATTTCTATCGTCCACGTTAACAACTTTATCGCCTATTTTAGTATCGTCCGCGAATTTTGACACATTACTGGTAAAGTCTACATCTATATTGGTAATGTAGATTACGAATAGCAATGGGCCTAACACTGAACCCTGAGGGACACCGCTACCTATATCCACCCACCCCGATTCACTAGGAGATCCGACAAAACCCCCACACGAAAAAAAACCGACCGACAAAACCCACGGTGACAAAACACCCACCGACAATACCCCCACACGAAAAAACCCCACCGACAAAACCACCGGCGACAAAACACTCACCGAAAAAAACCCCAGCGACAAAACCAGGGCCCCCAGCCTTCGTTAGGTAGCCTTATAATCGTTTTTCTTTTTCTTTTTCCTTGTGGATTTGCAGCATATATATATATATATATATATATATATATATATATATTGACGATTGGTTAGGTTAAGTCGTAATATTTTCGTTCCATCCATAAACCAAATATCGGACTTACCTAACTGTTGCATACATTCTTCTGTAGCAAACACAATGACTCGATTCCTGGCTTCAATGCCACTATCGTGAATAAGAAAAGGCTTCCTGACGCTTTCTTTGAACATTTCTTTTTACTGTACTTAATTTTCCCATAGCAAGTCTTCCTTCTTGAGTCATGCTTTCCAATGAATCCGCGACAACGCGACTAGTGTTTCCTTTGTTTGATTTGGCCTGTTGATAGAGGGATGCACGCACTTTCGCTGTCTCTATTGATCCTTCATCTCTCTCATGATTATGCTCTATACTTGAAATTATATCGGTTATTTCTAAATTAGTTGTTATTTTACCGTTACATCCAAACGCTGCTCTTCTAGCACACTCCCACCGCTTTGTATTAGAACTAGTGGATTTTTTAGTATACATATAGCCATTATAACACAGCTTTTCGTCACCTTTATTGTTCCGAATGACTTCCATGATGGGTAAAAACGGAAAGAAAATATAATTTGCGGTGAAAATTTCAGAGATACTGCTGCAGTGAAGCTTATTCAGAAACTGAAACTGGAATTTCTCAAAACCTATAACCAAGACTCTGTCACCTTGACCTTGAATTTAAATACACATTATATATTTATTTTTGTGAGTGGGGGTTTTGTCGCATTACCCTATTTCGGGGGTTTTGTCGGTGGGGTTTTGGTCGCCGGGGGTTTTGTCGCCGGGGATTTTGTCGGTGGTTTTTTTTTTCTTGTGGGGTTTTTATCGTACATTCAATTCACTACCGTTAACAACGACCCTCTGTTTCCTGGTACGAAGCCATAGCTCTAACCAGTTAGCTACCTCACCGCGTATACCGTGCCGTGCGCTTTAACCTTCGCAATTAAGCTTCTATGCGGAACTGTATCGAACACTTTTTGAAAGTCTAAATAAATAACGTCAGCCACTCTATGCCTATCGTATTCGCGCACTATTTCGTTATGAAATTCTAACAAATTAGTTAAACAAGATCTATGGCGTCGAAACCCATGCTGGCTACTGTTAATCAAATCGCGACATTCTAAGTGATCGATGATACGATCCCTAACTACGGATTCCAAAAGTTTACCGACAATTGACGTTAAGCTAATACGCCTATAATTGCTAGCTACTGTACGGTTGCCTTTTTTAAAAATGGGCGTAACGTTAGCTAATTTGAAGTCTTCAGGGTTAATCCCCGCTTCCAGTGACTGATTAAAAATCTTCGTTAAGGGGCCTACGATAACGTCTTTCAAATCTTTCAAATGTCTGGGATAAAGCGCGTCAGGGCCTGGAGCCTTGCTCCTTTTAGCTTATCGATATAATGCGCAATCTCACCCTCGTAAACAGTTATTTCATCCAAAATAGTCTCGCTACTAAATGGAACGATACCGTCCACGTAGGGGACATTATTTACGTCTTCTACGGTAAAAACTGTCGCAAAAAAGTTATTGAAAATACCAGGCATCGCCTGAGCGTCGGAAGCCAAAGCGCCGTTAGCGTCCACTGGAGGGCCTAAATTATCTAATAATAGTAGAAGAAATTTATGTACACCAAAAAATACACACTTTAAGCAAGGAATATATATATATATTAGGGTGTGTCAATTTTGGGGGTGAAATGACTAAATTGAAAATCATGTGATTTGGTAGCAATTTTATGTAATCATTTGGCATACAAAATAATATCCTTGCTTCAAAAACATTAAAAAATAACTCCTACCTACATCAATTTTAATTCAAAAATTCAATTTTTCCGTAAATTCGTAACAAAATAACAAATGTGCGCAAATATCCTATCAACATTTAAAGTGGCAATAAGATATCATTCAGAGTCTTTATTTGAAAGTAACCAATGCAGTCATGTCCTTTTTGCTGCGGTTCCTTGACATCAGCATTCGGCTTGCTACTTGCGCTTTGATGTAGTCTTCTCGCCTCTCGTGACTGTAAACTTGACTAGCTGCTTCTGTGACCATTTTCACACATCTCTCCACACTCTGAGTGTGAGAAGGCCACTTTGGCACTTGCAATGGGGCCTCTTTAAGTTGTGTTAAATCTTTGTTTGTTATACATGTTGTCAGTGGTGGCTCCAAAACTTCCGAACTCAAGTTAACTAATTCTGACAATTTCGTGGCATTGACGTTTATCGGAGGTACCTTCCTTGTCTGAACAGAGCAGTCTCCCAGCTGGTCATCATCTAGTGATGTTCCTCTAAGCTTTAGAATGATTTCCACAGCCTCAGTTCGCTCTTTGGTACATTGGCTGCAGAGTATTGCTTGCAAAACTGCCTCTGGCCTAGCATACCAAGCGGACCTTCTCACCACAGGTAACACGATGTCCACCACTACATTCCTTTGGGTTCTCAGTAGCTGTAATTGAAACAAGATGTGGTTGGGCCCCTCCATCCACATTGGATTAAGTTTTATATTGAACCAATGAGGAAGATAAAACCCAATAATAAATTCAACAATCAACATCAAATTCTGTAGCATTTTGCCCTTCAGTGCATGTTTGGAAACCCAAATCCTGCAGAAACGAATCGCTGTAGTTAACCAACGACTGTGACTTACGGGTCCAATCTCCAAGAGAGCCAGATTTTGAGGCAACTCTCCTGATCTGATTGCTTGAACAATACGATAAGCGTAAGATTGATCCGTGCTGAGGTCTTTCATAACTTCTTCAGACAACACTAGAAGGGGAGGGCCTACTTCGACCTTTGGAAATTTTGTATTTATTTCTAATTCCGTTGCTTCATCTAGCATGTTGCCAAGGGGGCCTGACCACTTGTTGCTCTTTGTAGGACCATCAAGTTCCCGCATGAGACGACGAAGAGGTAGTTCCCCTGTGTGCAGATCACATACAATCCAAACAAGCCTTCTTCCAAGTTTTTTCTCTAAATGCGTCATAACACCGCCCTGCCATCCAGTGTTCACCGCAGTTGAGTCTCCACCAACGGCTTGCAGTGAACTGTCAAGTCTTCTTTCTTGAAGCCAACATATTATTTGATCAGCAATTGCCTCTGCATGTTTCTTGCCTTCTACTTCTGCTTCAGGAACAAAGTGAAACAAATAGCGATCACCAGGTTCGGAACACACAGAGTAGTGTTCTTCTTTGATGAGACCGGGAAACTTTCTGTCCATTCCCTCTACCTCTAGGAGAACTTTTTTGTCATCTCTTCTTCCATCAAACAAAAGGCAAGAGAGACCTTCCTCCTTCAAATCTTTTTCATGCTGATCAGATATTTCCTTCATTATTTTTTCTTGTGCTCTTCTTATCTTATTATGATCTATCACTAAGGATGTATCCTCTCGGCTGATGAGGCCTACATCTATCCAAGCGGCAGTGGCAATCTCTGCAGTCTCTCGTAGCCCCGTATGGTGGCAAATACTGGCAAGGGCAATGTTTGAGATGTCTTTAGTGTTGTATTTCATTCTCTTCGGCGAAGGTTTAGATGGCATTTTGGAGCTATCATCTGATGTTGCTTCTTTCTGTTCATCTGAAGAGCTTTCAAAGAAGTGAGAAACCTCTTGATAGAGCTCTTCATCTCTTTGGGTAGCTTCTTCACTCTTCTTTTTCTTCTTTTCTTCCCTCTCTCAGATTTTCTCTTTTTTCTTAGCAATAACAATCTGTTTTTTGGTTTCTGAATAATCTGCCGAACCAATCTGCATACTTCCTTGGCCTCCTGCCTTTGTTCTCTGCGCCTTTATGAAAGCCAGCTCCAAAACAGGGATCTTCTTCTCGCGAGGACAGCGACAATCAATGTGAGTGTGAGGTTCTCTTCTGCATGAGGGAGAACAGTTGGCTTCAGAATACAACTCTATGGGACACTGGCAGTTAAAAATGTCAAGAAGAGTATCAAGTGTGTGCAGAAATTTATTTTTCTTTGCTAGTGTTCCTTTACCAAGTGATGTCTCAACTGCTTTGTGCCACAGCTTTGTTAATTTTAGCTCAATAGTTCTATACTGATTGAGTACAGGTGGATTAAATAACACATTAGCTTTTTTCCACTGATGCAGAAGAGGGGGAATCATGTCCCTTATGAGCTCTTTCTCTGTGTAGTTCCTTCTATCCTTTGTATTTTGTTCACGAAGGAGTAACCCTAGTCTCAGCATGTCTCGCACTGTTGGTAGTTCTGATACGGGAAGCTCCTTGCCTGTACCGACTAACAGGCTCAAGTGGCATGACGACTGAACTCTTGTCTTCAATTTTGGCATCTTAGGAATATCTGAAAAGAAAGAAAACATTTAAGTCTTTTATATCAATTACGATGTTTCAAAGTTTAGTCATTCGATGTTCTAAAATTCAATAAAAAAATATTTCATGGGATTACAGCATAATTAGACAGAAGAATATGATGATAATAAATAATTGTAATAATCAATAATCCATACTTACAGTTAAACTGTAGTATTCGTCTAGTAGAATAACTATGAAGTAGGTACAAGAGCAATAACAGCAAACGACCGTCTATGACATCTAAGAGGCAATTGAGGACTGAGAGTGAGGGACAGTTCTATTCATGTTGTGACTTGTACATTGTACAACAACTATATGACCTTGAAAACACCCCATATGCGATCAGTGGGATAATTCTGTGACAGATGAATAGTTAATCAATTTATGTCCTATTATTTAGTAAAAGAGTCAATTTCTGAAACTTTAAGGTAAAATTGATGTAGGTAAGGGTTTTTTATTTCATTTTGGTTGGCCAATTTCAAGTTTTGACATGAAAAGACTATATTTTCACTACCAAAATATATTTGAAAAAAGTTGACAAAATTGACACACCCTATATATATATATATATATATATATATATATATATATATATATATATATATATATACACATTCATAAATAATAATAGTACAGTAGAAATATATATATACACGTTTTATATACAGGTTGTCCCATAAGTCCGGCATCATAGGAGAAATTAATATTTTTCTATTTCTAGAAACCATAACTCATATGCTTGGGATGCCAATTTCCCATCCACCATTCTCTTCAGTGACGAGGCTGTTTTTTATGGAAATGGTGAGGTAAATCGACAGAACACCCGCTACTGGTCTCAAAACAACCCTCACTGGTATACCGCTTCAAAGGAACAAGTTGCATCTCGGGTGATGTTATTGTGTGGCATTTGGAAGGATCGCATCATAGGCCCCCTCTTTTTCGATGAACATGTCACTGGAGGCACCTACCTACGTATGCTCAAGGAAGAAGCATTTCCCAGTGTCTTGAACGAAGAAGGAAATTTCCCAACATGGTTCCAGCAAGACGGCGCTCCTGCACATTACAGCACCCAAGTAAGGGAATACCTGTACCAACAATTCCCTGGTCATTGGATAGGACGTCGAGGGCCTGTGGAATGGCCGGCTAGAAGCCCGGATCCCACGCCACTAGATTTTTATCTCTGGGGCCACTTGAAAGCGCTGGTATACGCAGAGAAAATTAGGAGTGTTGAACATTTGCGGCAGTGCATTATTGGGGCATGTAACACCATTACTCCTGATATCATTCACCGTGTGCTTGCTGACTGGGTGTCACGTCTGAATTTGTGTATTGAGAACAATGGTGGACATATTGAGCATGTTCTGTAAATAAAAGCTTTTGTTTTGCCTTTTTTTATTATTTTTCCCATGATGCCGGACTTATGGGACACCCTGTATGTACACACAACCAAAAATACACACTTATATATAAACTTGAAAAATAATAGTGCAGAAGAATTCCAGTACATGGATCACAACACACACACACACATATATATATATATACATATCACATCAAAATATACACGCTTTATGTTCTGCTGCGCTTAAATAAAATACTAAACTCGCATGTGAACGAGTCTACAGTTACATCCTCGTTGCTTTGTGCTTCGTAATAAATACGATTTTAAATTATTTCACCACTCAGAGTATGTGGATATCTGTATTCAATATAAAGGTCTTTCAGATCGTTTCACACTATTTTTGTACCCACTTTACAATTGGTTGGCAAGTTATCATTCTCTTTAAACATGGAGAGAATACATTTGAAAACACGCCCAAAGTGGGCATCGTTTGCCACAACATCATTATTAAATTCAAGTTTATAAACACTCCTTTCCAAACGAGGGTTTACTCTTTCCAATTCCAGCTTTTCAACACCTTGAGAAACATACCAGTGACATTGCATTAATATTGTTACGAGATTCACCAATATATTTTTGGATAATATATATATATATATATATACACTGTATAAAGTGTATATTCAAACAGCACAGTCGAAATTATTATTTTAAAAATAAAAGAACTGAACCTAACCATTATTGACGTCTACAGACCACCAAACACCACAAAAAGGTGAATTCCAATTTGCCACAAATGAAATAGAAAACATGTTTTAAAAATTACTTGAAACTCCAGCAACAAATATTTTAATTTGCCGCGATTTTAATTTCCTATTCATAACATAAAAAAAATGACGAAGTCATATAATATGTTGAGACGTTTCATGGCAACATTACAAAAGATGATAGAACCAAAGCAATAATGCTATTAAATATAATGGAACATTACGCCCTTACTCAGGAAATCTGTGAAGCTACAAGAAAAGAGAACTATTTGGATTTAATTTTGACAAATAACAATGATATAATAATGAATAAAAAGGTAACGCACACAAAATTTCTCTGACCCTAACCTAATCAATATACAACTGAAGTTAGCACTTAGAGGTCCGTAAACGTATCTCAGAGGGGCAGAAGGAATATTTGAAGGCTTAAACATAAATTCAAAGAAGGTAGATTGGGAAAGTGTAAATAAAGATTTAAAGGAAGTAAATTGGGAATTGCTACTTCACGAGAAGACTCTAGAACAAATACTATGTATAATGGAGACTGAAACCAAATCCATTTTACTGAAGCATGTTCCAGAGAGACAAAAAAGGAAACGTAGCATGCTCGAGAGAAAAATGAGGACACTATTTAGACAACAGAAGCAAACCGTAAAACATCTTCACAGATACAGAACTGATCAAAGGAGACTCAAAGTAGAGAGGAAACTAGGCGAAATAGAAATGGACCTAAAGCAAACATTCATCCATAAGACAAACGAGGAGGAAAACAAGTAAGCAGAAAACAAAAAATAACCCAAAATACTTCTACACGTTTGCGAAAAGGAAAATGCAGTGTGAAGAGAGTAGAAAACGCAGATGAATTTTTCGACATTGATACAAATCAGCCAAAGACAAATTCTGGCAGAAACCTATTAATAGACTTAGAGTTCTCGGAAGGAGATGCAATTAATGCTCTATTACAGATGCGAGACAATTCGGCACCAGGGCCAGACACATGGAGTGCCACGTTTTTGAAGAAATTTAAAGAGAGTATTGCCGAACCGCCGTACTTACTATGGAGGAAATCATTTGACACAGGACAAACTCCATTTCCATTAAAGAAGTGCTTTGAACGTATAAATAATTAGAGGCAAAACTACCAACAAAAAAACAACTTATACAACCCAAATCAACGACTTCATGGCTGGAAGATCATGCCTATCACAGCTATTAGACCACCAGGACAAAACATTGGAAACACTGTGTCGAGGATAAAACATAGATGTAATATATACAGACTTTGCTAAAGCCTTCGATAAATGTGACCATGGAGTTATAGCACACACACTTAAGAATATAGGAATTACCGGAAAACTAGAAAGATGGACATTTAATTTCTTGACGCAAACAACACAAAGTGTGGTGGTGAATGGAATCAGATCGGAAGTCTCAGAAAGTAGAGAGCTCTGTTCCACAAGGGACAGTATTAGTTCCATTGTTGTTCATGATAATGATTGCAGATATTGATGAAGATATCAATGACAATAGTGTATCATGTTTCGCAGATGACATAAAGATACGCAAGGTTTTATTGAACGAAGGTGACATAGAAAAATTACAAAACGACATTGAAACATTTTTCCAGTGTGCAGAAGATGCTACGCCCTAATTGCGACATATCTAGAATTGTTACTTGGACTGGATGGATAGATGCATTATGTAATCACTTACATTTATCAACGCTGGGTGGCTAGAAAAGCATTATTTTAATTATATTTAATAAAGCAATGATGATGTATAATTACTGTTGATAAAAAAGATAAAAAAACAAATATTTTTTATTAGAAATTAGGCAACCTTCACTACCAAGTTACAAACTAAACTAAAGCACCAGCTTCAGTATCTGTTCAGACACGAGTGAGGGTCGTTGTATTGCGCTAGCTCTCCGTCGCTACCTTGGTAACGTTACGTGCTTCAACCCATTATTAAAGTGTTAGACTGTGGTGCAACCATCATGGAGCGATCTACGAGTGCAGTGTGGAAGTAAGGGGTTCCAAAAAACCTTAGCCCCCCCATTTGCAGCTTACATGTTTACTTATACCGAAATAGTTTTTAGTGATTATAAAAATATATAAAATTATTTATTTATTGCAAGTATTAAAATTACTCTAGCTGATAAAGTGATAATATAATGGCTTCTCAATTAATTGGTGATTCGGAGAGGCAACGTGTGATAGATCGCATACGAGCAATAACATTTCGGGAAGCTCGTGATGCTGGAGCCACCTTTATAACACGTTCATGGGTTGCCAAAAAGTTGCGAAGAAGTGAGGACTTCTTCAAAAGAAATTGGAATAAAAGTTTGGATGAATGTGAAATGGATACAACCAAATCTGGGCGCCAAAACTTGCCACTCTCTCAGGAAACAAAGGACATTATTGAAAGCGGTACGCGTAAACGAAAAACAGCGGTGCTAAACTTTCTAGAGAGATCGAAGTGTTGAGAGGAAAGATCGTTAGTGGTGAGATCATTCGACTGTACCATCATAGGCAAGGTTTAAAGCCTTGGCATGAACTTCCAAAGCCAAGAAAAACTCAACTTAACATCGATGACAGAATGTAGTTTGCCCATTATCTTGAAGATTGGATGATTGGATGTGGATGATTTCATGCATTTAGCTGTCTCCGATGAATTTTTTGTTTACGTAACACGTCGGCCTAACTACCAAAATGATCGAGTGTGCGCCACAACACCAGATGAAATCGATGACAATGAATATTATCGCGAATTATTAAAAAGTCCAGACTGTGTTGGTGTGTTTGTTTTGTTCACTGCAAAGAAACTCATGTGGGTGCTGAAGCCAAATGGTCAGAGTTGGGATGGACAGTATTTTCGTGATATTATTCTATCCCAGCATGTCATTCCTTTTCTAAGAAACCCAAACAATGTTATGGATGTCGATCAGGTCACACTTCTGCACGATAAGGCCCCCTGCTTTAAGGCATTAGCCACTCAACAGTTGTTGCGGAACCATGAGATCGATTTCTTTGGAAATGAGGAATGGCCAGGAAATTCTCCTGACCTGAACGTCTGTGAATACATTGGATCAGTTATAAAGGACAAGGTTGAATGTCTCTTGTTTCAAGAACCTGCAGCAAATCGATTTTCGAAGGATACAATGACGCAACACATTGAAACTGTTTTACCAAATTTGCGTAACGATCAAGATCTATTCACATCACTTTTGGCAAGCTACCCAAAGCGAATTCAGGCTGTCTTGGAAGCCAATGGCGGGAACTTCAAGTTTTAATTGTTTTTCATTAAATGCAGGATTAAATTCTCTTTTGTAAGGTATGTTTAGTTTTACTGTACCTCTAATGGTTTAGGCCATGGGCGGGGGGCTAAAGTTTATTGGAGCCCCGTACTTCTCGAAAGTGTCAAACGATGTAGGGAAGTGTGTCATATGTAATAAGAACTATTCACGAAAGGGAAGGAGTACCACTAACTTAAAAAACCATCTGCGTTCAGTGCACAAGAAGGAATATAATGAAGTGATATCTAGTGAAAATGAAGCTAATGAACAGTCAAAGAAGAAAAAGGAACCAAAGTATCTCTTACACCCCTCCAGGAAATGAAGTGTGCAGTGAAAAAAAAAGAATCAGACGATTGAAAGTTGCTTCGAAAAAGTCAAAATTTGGGATGCGAATCATTCCAAATCAAAATCATTGGACTATCGCATAGCCGAAATGATAATAATGGATGACTTGCCATTCAGCCACGTTGAGGACGTAGGTTTCATGAGACTCATGGCTGAAACAGCTCCACAGTATAAAGTGAAACACCGTCAGTTCTACATTGATTTTGTGTGCAACGATATCTATGACTATGTTTCAAAGAGAGTGTTTAAAATTCTTGAGCCTCTAAAAGATTCGAAAGTATCATTGTCAACGGATGCATGGTCAGACACGTCTGCTGGAGTGTCTTTACTTTTTTGACTTGCCATGCAGTAAATCAAGACTTCAAGAGAACCAATTTGGTGCTCAGCGTAATGCCACTTGAAGATCGCCACACTGGAGAATACTTGTCAGAAAAATTTGAGCAGATGCTTCAGAAGTGGGTTATTGCCCATTCATCCATCAATTGTGTAATGCGCGACTCAGGAGCAAACTGATAAAAGCTTTGTTTCTCACTGGCGTCCATAATATCGCTTGCACTGTTCATAAACTGCAACTTGTAATCAAAAGTGGATTACCCTCACTTTTTTGACTTGCCATGCAGTAAATCAAGACTTCAAGAGAACCAATTTGGTGCTAAGCGTAAAGCCACTTGAAGATCGCCACACTGGAGAATACTTGTCAGAAAAATTTGAGCAGATGCTTCAGAAGTGGGGTTATTGCCCGTTCATCCATCAATTGTGTAATGCGCGACTCAGGAGCAAACTGATAAAAGCTTTGTTTCTCACTGGCGTCCATAATATCGCTTGCACTGTTCATAAACTGCAACTTGTAATCAAAAGTGGATTATCCTCACAAAAATCTCTTAGTGACTTGTTAGCTAAACTTCGATCTATCGCTACTTATTTCAACCATTCTACGATGGCGTAGCATGAGTTAAATAAAATTCAGAAACGCTTAGATCAACCTGAACTTACAGTCATTCATGATGTGGAAGAGAACTTATCACATGATGCAGAGAACACCGAAGTTCAAAATGCAACAACTCACTAACGTCGACTTCACTCTCTTGTCGAACTGTGTAGCTGTGCTGGAACTATTCGATGATATAACAAAAAGATTGAATAGTTCCACCTCTTCCATATCTGAGGTTATTCCTCTTGTCGTTTCCTTGAGAAATGTGCTGCAACCTCGAAGTGGTGATTCTGAAACTGATCGTGGAATCAAAACAATGGAGATAATGCGCACAAAGCTAGTAAAGAGATTTGATGGCCTAGGAGCAAATGACATGCATTCTTTGGATACCTATTTGGATCCAAGGTACAAAGCAAAATTTTTTTCCGCTTCACATGTCACAAAAGGTGTTCAGAAAAAATTAGGATATCTTTGTGGTGAAATGGACAGTACTCAAACATTATCAGACTCGGAGACAGCCAGTGAACCACCGGCAAAGAAACCACTGATTGATTTAGGCCAGGTATCAGCTTCTACGAGTAAATCAATAACAATAATGGACTCAATGAGTTCTCTCTTCGCTTCCAGTAGTGATGACGAGACCGAAACTGAGTCAAGCAGAGACTTGCAAAAAATGATCGAGAAATATCACAAAGAGAAAAGGATTGGACAAGAAGATGATGCTTTGGCTTGGTGGAGGTCAAATCAAAAGAAATACAAAAATTTGAGCAAACTGCCTCGGACATACCTTGGATGTCCTCCCTCAAGTGTTCCTAGTGAACAATTATTTAGTGGCGCAGGGATCATCTACGATGGAAAAAGGAATAGGCTGAAAGGGTACAAAGCTGAAAGACTTTTATTTTTGAAATACAGTCTCCCAACAATTCAATTTAAATAAAAGGATTAAATAGTATATATATATATATACAGGGCGTCCCAAAAAAATGTATACACACTTTAACAGCTGATAGCTCAATTGATGTTTCTTTCTTTCCAAGTTAAACCCATTAGAATTAATAATGGCAGTCAGACTAAGCTTTGAACAGAGGAAATTCATTCTAAAATGCTACTGGAAGTGTGAAAACGCAGTTGAAGTGCAAAGACAGTTTAGGAGGGAGTTTCAAACAGATCCACCAACGCGACTTACCATCACTCGAATTAGAGATAAGTTTGAAGCCGATGGAACTGTTCAGAATGTCCACAAGAAGCGTTCCGGAAGACCACGGACATCGACAAGCCCCACAAAGCAAGAAAGAGTACTGGAAACGTATCACCAAAGTCCAAGAAAATCTGTGCGGCAAGCGAGTCGTGAGGTAGGAATTTCAGAATCGTCTGTCCAACGCATTTTGAAGCGCTGTCAATGGAAAAGTTACATTCCAAGATTAGTCCATGCTATTAATGAAGATGATCCGGACCGAAGAGTGGAGTATTGCGAGTTGGACGAAGGGGTTTCGTAGAATACCCTCCGCGTTCACCAGACCTCACACCACTAGACTTTTTTTTATGGGGATACTTAAAAGACAAAGTCTACGCTATAAAACCTGCAACAGTCGCTGAATTGAGAGCAGCCATTGAACGAGAATGCACACAAATACCAAACGAAATGTTTCGTGATGTTTGCGATTCCATTGCTTCGCGTTATCAGCAGTGCCTGGACCAGAACGGACGTCAGTTTGAAAACAGGCGTTGACAAAACAATTAAATAATGTCTGTAGATTCTATTACATTTTGAAAATGAAATGTATTTTAATAAACACTGCCTTTATAATTATTTAAAGTGTGTATACATTTTTTTGGGACGCCCTGTATATATATATATATATATATGATAATTATATACACCACTTTCGAATTGGCGGTGGTTGGGGAAAGTGGTTGGTGGGATGCAAAACGCGTTGGATCCTCGTCCTGCATCCTGGAAACACACTTTTTACAGTTTAGATTATAGTTATTATATTGTAGACTGTGAAAAGTGTGGCTAAAATGCGATATTTTATTTTGTTGTTTATTCTTAGGTAATATTATGATGTTATAGGATACATAACCGCAACCGCAACCGCAACGAGCTCTATTTGTAAGCTCCGCAACCGCAACCGCAGAGCTATGAAAAATGACAACCGCTACATCACTAATATCTATATATATATATATATATTAACTGCAAACGAAAGTGTGTGTATATATAATGTAAAGAACGACGCTTTTTAGAAGAGTGTCCGCACAAGAGGAGAGGAGAAAACCCACTTTTTGTTATACTCTTCATAATTCTTTTTTTTTCTCTTCTCATCCTCGCTTTACTTTCATGTCTGTAGTTTGCATGGTATGACAGTGTTTGAATTAAGACTGTTTGCATGGTTTGTAAGCGTTCTTACTTTACTTGTTTTCATCTTTCACCCCTTTCCTATTCTCTTCGACTATTTTTCCGACTTGTCGGCATTGGCCCGCGGATCATGATGGTGAGACTTACTTTCTCTTTTTCTGAATGAATGTTAACCCACGAATGATAGGTTTTGCTACTTACTTAACCCCTTATTCTCCTCTTTTAACCCCCTACTCTTTCCTTTCTCTCGAGCTAACCTTAGAGTGGATCTTAGGGTCTTTGTTAGCCTTGGCTTCTGTAGATCTGTAGACCTGCGAGCGAAATCAAATGCCTTTTGAGGGGCACCTTCCCATGCCGTATATATATATATACACACACATTTTTAACTGCAAACAACACAGAGTATGCATAATGTAAAGAACGACGCTTTTTAGAAGAGTGTTCGCACAAGAGGAGAGGAGATCGGCAATCGGATGATCCCGAGTTCGATTCCTGGAAGGTGCTTCATTTTTCATTTTTCACGTCGGATTGAATACATCAAAGAAAAAGGGGTAACTATTATACTTTTAGTAAAAAAAACAAAACTTAAACCTCAACTGGCAGAATTGAGCGTCCACTTTTCAAGGCACATAATATGTCCGTTTCATGATGGGAATGAACTCAGAATGGTTCCCTGAGATCTTTTATAATACACACAGACCCTGCATGGAACAAGGACTCTTCTAGGAAAATTAAATCCACTCTAGTCCGAATAAGTAATGGTAAATGACAAATACTATAAGTTTTTCTTTTTCATGATGCTAGCCCGACGTGGGCAACGAACGGGTCACTCGCATAGAGGTCCCAAAAATATAGCTTCCCTCACCAGCTATCTGCAAAGCAGATAGGATCCAGCTTTGGGACAGGATCTAGGGTTTAAAGCAGCCTAGCCCAGCTGAGTTAATTCCCATCATGAAACGGATATGTTATGTGCCTTGAAAAGTGGACGCTCAATTCTGCCAGTTGAGGTTTAAGTTTTGGTTTTTTGCTAAAAATATAATAGTTACCCCTTTTTCTTTGATGTATTCAATCTGACGTGAAGGCAGCGAGTCTTTTGCTTATATTAAGGCTCTAAATGTAGCTGGGCTAGACTGCTTTAAACCCTAGATCCTGTCCCAAAGCTGGTGAGGGAAGCTATATTTTTGGGACATCTTTGCGAGTGACCCGTTGCCTACGTCGGGCTAGCATCATGAAAAAGAAAAAACTATAGTATTTGTCATTTAGACATTTACCATTACTTATTCGGACTATAGTGGATTTAATTTTCCTAGAAGAGTTCTTTGTTCCATGCACGGTCTGTGTGTATCATAAAAAACCTCAGGGAACCATTCTGAGTTCATTCCCATATATATAATATATATATATATATATATATATATATTAGTGGGGGTACCGATTAATTATCATCGCCACTGGCACCGGTACAATCGGCCATTTTTGGCATCGGAATTGGCATCGGCTAAATTTACCCGACTCTCTCACCGATTTTTTTAAATTTTACAATTTTCATTACAAAACAAAATCTTTATTTATAGAAAACTGAACAGATAAAAAATACTGTTCGTGATAATTTATACTCATTTGAAAGTGTAATTATATAAAAATATTTTACTGTACATACATTCACGAAAAAGGTAAAGCTTCATAAGTTAAGTTACCCATAAATTCACACTTTCTCTGACTAGCTATCTCTAAATATTATATACTATTGTAATCTCCTACTCTATATTAATATTAACTCTATATTAAGTTGTTTTTTATAATTTATATATTAAACCATCTTATTTTGTTCATTTATTTTAAGTATTTTAATTTTATAAAACCAAATTTTATATCCATTTTTTTTTTTCAAACTGGACATCAGGGCCTTGAAATTTTAATGAAAAATTTGGTTGTTTATATTGTTAAAGAAAGAAAATACCTTCAACATACTGTAAGGAAATCAATTGCTTTGAATGTTGGTATTCAATTTATGAAACTAAGATAAAATTATTTTACGAGTATCATTTTACTGAGCAATAAAACTTTTAACTTCATTTTTGCTGCGGTATATAAGTAACAAATTCTGGTATTGTATATTGCGGAGTGAGCTAAGGAAAAACATTTAAACAAATTTAAAATGTAAAAATATGAAAATTGAAAGTTTTCACATTAGATGAGTAAAATTTTTTAAGGAAATTGATTTTTTAAAATATAGGCAAAGAATCGACATCAGTATCAGCACTTTTTCATTGAATCGGCACCTGCATCGGTATCGGCTAAATTTTGGAATCAGTGCATCATTAGTACAGTATATATATCGTAAAACCTGTGTAACTCGGACTCTGGATAATCCGGAATCCTCTACAAGTCGGAAAAATCACCTCTGGGGTAAAACTGTATTACTCGGAATTCGCCCGAGTTGTAGAGGTAAAATATTGAAAAATAAGCATCTTAAATATTTTTATAGTACTTTATTAAAATATTTTAATTGCATTTTACTTTCAAGTATACTTTTCGCATGGGCCGCTCTAATGGCAATCTTCTTGCATATCTCTCTGACTCCTGGTCATTCTCCTTTCGGGTTTTCGGTGAAATTGCACTAGAGTTACCTAAAGCTTTTGATAGAGTCTGGCACAAATCTTTGACTTCCCTCCTTCGGTTTCTATCCTTCTATATGTGCCTTCATCTCTTAGTTTCCTTCTATCCGATCTATAGCTGCGGTTGTAGATGGCCACTGTTCTTCTCCTAAAGATATTAATAGTAGTGTTCCTCAGGGGTCTGTTCTGTCACCCACTCTTTCTTTCTTTACAAAACCAATTAATAGAAAATGGGAGGTTAAGCAGCGACCTCAAAGAGGAAACCCACAATGAGTTAACTTTATCAGTCGACCTGGAGTCCCAAATGAAAATTCCACTGAAACTGTTAGAAACACCATCAAAGCCAAACTCCGTATAAACATTACTGAAAATGTCATTTCGGAAGCACACCGAGTTGGGAAAATTAATAATGACACAGACAAAAGAATAATAAAATTCAAATTGAGTGACCGGCTGTAGAAATCAGAAATAAGAAAAGCAGTTATAAATATTAAACCAGGGTGTTTATAAAGTCCCTATCTATTTCAGTGAAAACGTAGGAAAAAGGGTAAAATTAAATAACAATATAATAGAAGGCATACATTTAATGAATACTTAAGCATATTGATTCTACATGAACACCTTCAGTATCTCTACAGCGTTCGAATCTGTCAGCAGCATTGCGGAACACATTTTGGAGCATGACAGGGGTTATTTTTGTAACTGCTGTTACGATACGAGCACGTAAACCTTGCAGATCTGAAACCCTCGTTTGATAGACGTTTGATTTGATAAAGCCCCATGCAAAGTAATCCAAGGGCGTTAGGTCAAGAGATCGAGCCGCCCAGGACCTGTTGCCTCCACGTCCGATCCACCGATCTGGAAATCGTTCATTTAGGTACTCCCGAACAATGTTTGCGTAATGACAAGGTGCCCCATCTTGTTGAAAGACGACGGTGTTTAAAAAGCCATCTGATTGAAGCTGGGACATTTACGTGCTCGTGTCGTAACAGCAGTTACCAAAATAACCCCTGTCATGCTCCAAAATGTGTTCCGCAATGCTGCTGACAGATTCGAACTCTGTACAGATACTGATGGTGCTCATGTAGAATCATATGCTTAAGTATTCATTAAATGTATGCCTTCTATTATATTGTTATTGAATTTTACCCTTTTTGCTACGTTTTCACTGAAATAGATATGGACTTTATAAACACCCTGTATATATATTAATAAACCACTTTGTGACTACAGAAAAGAAATTTTTGACAAACAATTAAAATTTAAGAAAGAAAAAATAATTTATTCCTGTTATATACGGGACGGCATAATACACAGTATATGCCCGTAAGATGCAGGAAGGACAAAGAATATCAATTAAAAAATTTTACTCATCTAATGTGAAAACTTTCAATTTTCATATTTTTACATTTCAAATTTGTTGAAATGCTTTTCCTTAGCTCACTCCACAATATACAATATCAGAATTTGTTACTCATATACCGTAGCAAAAATGAAGTTAAAAGTTTTATTACTCAGTAAAATGATACTCGTAAAATAATTTTATCTTAGTTTCATAAATTGAATACCAATATTTAAAGCAATTGATTTCCTTATGTTGAAGGTATTTTCTTTAACAATAAAAACCAACCAAGTTTTTCATTAAAATTTCAAGGTCCTGATGTCCAGTTTGAAAAAAAATGTATATAAAATTTGGTTTTATAAAATTAAAATACTTAAAATAAATTAACAAAATAAGATGGTTTAATATATAAATTATAAAAAACAACTTAATATAGAGTTAATATTAATATAGAGCAGGAGATTACAATAGTTTATAATATTTAGAGATAGCTAGTTAGAGAAAGTGTGAATTTATGGGTAACTTAACTTATGAAGCTTTGCCTTTTTCGTGAATGTATGTACAGTAAAATATTTTTATATAATTACACTTTGAAATGAGTATAAATTATGACAAACAGTATTTTTTGTCTGTTCAGTTTTCTATAAATAAAGATTTTGTTTTGTAATGAAAATTGTAAAATTTAAAAAAATTCGATGAGAGAATCGGCTAAATTTGGCCGATGCCGATTCCGATGCCAAAAAATGCCGATTGTACCGGTGCCAGTGGCGATGATAATTAATCGGTACTCCACTAATATATATATATATATATATATGATGAATAAAACCACGAAGGAAAGGAAACACAGAATGGTGCTCAAGCGCTTTCGTCTAATGACATCCTCAGGAAAACTGAAGTAAATAAAGAGTTCGGGACTATATATATAGGTCACCAAAAAAAATATATATACAGGTCGTCCGATAAGTGAGTGGCGATTCTATGTCAGTTAGCATAGTGTACTAATATCTTTGATATCTAATAAAGTTCTATGCTTTTTTCAATTAAGCTAGCTTCACATGAAATCCAAATTTTTAATTTTGCAGTAATTCATGTTTATTCCTGTTTGTTCTGGTTTTTCATTGTTTTATTTTTATTATTTCTAATTATTGGCGTTGCAATGGCCGAGGTAGACGCACGTGTTGATAAAATTTGTGATCAAAGTCCCTACACATATGAAGCACGGATATTAGCAGCAACATGGTGGCATGAATATGGAAAAACCAAGCATTGCATGAAGGTAGTACGCGAAAGGTTTGAACAAAGATTTAATGATGTGCCGCCAAAGGGCGAAATTATTAGAAAATGGGAACACAAATTATTCACAACTGGGATGATAATAATTGATAAAAAACGCCGTGGTCGCCCCAAAGCAAGAGCAAGATTGGAAGATGATGTTCAAGTGTCAATTCGACAATCGCCAACCAAAAGTATTCGGAGGCGTGCATCTGCATTAAATGTTCCGAAATCAACACTGCATGATTTGATGAAAAAAGACTTGCATTTTAAAGCTTTCCGCCCAACCTCCGTTCAGTTTTTATCGCCACAAGATAAAATTGTCAGAGTTAATGCTTGTCAACAAATTCTTGAAGCTTTTCCAAGTAAAGCCAAGAGAGATCGTACGTTCTTCAGTGATGAATGTGCCCTTTATGGCGTTGGTAAAAGCAAATTTTCGTTTTTTTGGTCGAAAGAAAATCCTCATTATTATGATCAAGTAAAACAGTATCCCCCTCGAATCATGATATGGTGTGCAATATCAGCGCATTGTTTAATTGGTCCATTTGTGTGCACTGGTCGAATTACTTCAGGAAGTTATATCGACATGTTGGAGAACAGATTTCTACCCGCTTTAAGAAATACGAATATTCGCAACCCTATTTTTCAGCAAGATGGTGCTCCAGGACACACCGCTTTCGTGGTGTAGAATGCGCCTCGGTAGTGTAGTATGCGCCTCGGTGGTGTAGTGGTTAGCGTCGCTGACTACGAATCCATCGACCCCGGGTTCGAGACCCGACCGCAGCCGGCGCGCAGCAAAACCCAGCTGTTCATCCTTCCACACAATAAAGAAAGTGGTTGGTAGATAAATGGGTACCCTAGGTGGCCTAGTGGTTAAGACGTTGGGCTGCTGATGGGGCGTGGTTCGGATTCCACGTTAAACTGTAGGTCTAAGGTGGAGTGAAAAGCTTGACCTTCGTCAGAATGAACAATTCGGGCGGAAGCTAACCAAAGGTTTTATATATATATAAATTGAAAAATAAAAATTGTAAGAGGAGCATACAAATTTATAAGGGAAAACTACTAAAGTTTTAGGACTCTGGTCTTTTTGTCTAAATCCGTTCTGAACGAATTCAAAACAACAGGATCAAGTTGAAAAAGACCTTGGCTCATGTTAAAGTTATTTGTAAGTTGGATAATAGCAGACTCAAGAATATTTCTGTTAACAGTGTTGCTGGAGTGAAACAAAATTGAAGCATTTTTCCAATCAATACAGTGGGATAACTCTGACAAATGGACAAAAAGGACACTGGGCGACTGTTCGTGGACACGTGTGCGTGTACATCGGGAAAGCCCAGTTTTTAAGTTTAGTATCTATCGGAAAAAACAAACAATTTGTCTACATACACTTTTACTCTGGATATGACACCCCCATTAAGAAGGCCATATTTTCTTCAATGTTTCTCCGCGCTCTTAGGATCGCCAGTCCGGAATACATCGATGCCGAATTGGAAAAAATCAACGGTATCGGAAGTGATCTGTGCTAACCACCTGCGTTTATGGAATCTTGTCTCAACAAGGCAAAACGAACCTTCTATCGTGTGAATAATAACACTCGCACTTTGTCAAAGAATATTTTAGTACTTCCATTTTTCCCGGGCTTCTTAGGCATTGCTAATGTACTTAAACTTTTGGATATTAATGTAGTATTTTCATATAACAATAATGTGAAAAATATCATAGTGAAAAATAGCCCTACCAATAATTCAGGCATTATCTATAAAATTGGTTGTAAACAATGTGATTCCTTTTACATTGGTCAGACGGGAAAGGATTTGCGCACGCGTGTAAAACAGCATCAATATTCCGTTAGGACGGGACAGTCGACCAGTGCCCTTTTTGTCCATTTGTCAGTTATCCCACTGTATTGATTGGAATAATGCTTCAGTTTTGTTTCACTCTAGCAACATTGTTGATAGAAATATTCTGGAGTCTGCTATTATCCAACTTACAAATAACTTTAACATGAGCCAAGGTCTTTTTCAACTTCATCCATTCTGTTGTTTTGAATTCGTTCAGAATGGATTTAGACAAGAAGCTCAGAGTGCTAAAACTTTGGTAGTTTTCCCTTTTAAATTTGTATGCGCCTCTTACAATTTTTATTTTTCAATTTATTTTTATATTGTTTTTTGTGACCTATATACCATTCAGGCATTATAGGCATTATCTATAAAATTGGTTGTAAACAATCCATTTGATCTTGTGTTGAATTCGTTCAGAACGGATTTAGACATAAAGGGCAGAGTGCTAAAAATTTGGTAGTTTCCCTTATAAATTTGTATGCTCCTCTTACAATTTTTATTTTTCAATTTTTTAAATATTTTTTTAATATTTTTTGCGACCTATATATCATTCAGGCATTTTCTATAAAATTGGTTGTAAACAATCCATTTGATCTTGTGTTGAATTCGTTCAGAACGGATTTAGGCATGAAGGGCAAAGTGCTAAAATTGGTAGTTTTCCTTACAAATTTGTATGCTCCTCCCACAATTTGTATTTCTATTTTTATTATATATATATATATATATATATTTTTTTTTATTTAACACTTTATCTGATAGATTTATCACAAATCCTGGGTTAGCATCCCTAGTCCAATCACTTCGTTCAGTTAGAATTTGTAATTTAATATCCAATTTCCTTTCCACAACACTACATTCTCGTCTAAGTTTGTTATAACAATAGTCCAATGACCGCTGTCTCCATTCCGGTGGAATTGCCCTGTCAAAACTATATTTTCTCGCCCTGGTAACTTTAAAAGTTTCTTCGACTTCAATCTTAGTAATTTCTATATGCTTCTGCAACACTATTCTCTGGAATTCATCGAAGGGGCGTTCTCTCAAATTCAGAAGTCTATTAGGGAGTAAAGAGGTGGGGAGAACTTGCTCACTTAGACATCTTAGAAATATCAGGTGAACCTTTCGCTTGTGTGACTTAACTAAAGCCAAACAAAAGGTAGAAACAAACAGTGCGAGGCCAGGGAAAAGCAAAGAGAAGGTCTCGAAGTGGCGCGTGGTATCAATTATGCAGTAAAATCACAGATTAACACGTGATCTTATTAATAAGCAAACAACGACAGGGAAAAGGAAAAAGAAACACGAAATCCGAGCGCTTTCGTGATATATTCACATCTTCAGGGAAAAACAAGTAATAGGCAGATTTTACAAAGTAAATGAGTTAAATACACAAGTGAAAAATTCCCAGTCGGCAACTCAATTTAAAAACCATAAAACATTCTAAAGATTTTTTCAATAGATAATTTAATCTGAAGGAAGCTAAATTATTGAATATAAAAGAAATATATAGATGAAATTAGACAATTAACATGTACAGAGAACAAAAATTATTATAACAGTTATAAGAAATAGTATTTAATTAAAGCAGGCAATTAAGTGGCAAGAATTTAATGAAAACAAAAGGAATGGTGCCAACATCTTACAGAATATTTCAAACTTCTACAAACAATCTGAAAAAACTCTCCCAATAGCCAACCTAATCAAAAGTCTAATAAACCACCAAGCACAAAAAGATTATATACGAAAGAAATATTACAATGCACATATAAGAATGTTAACAGTTCTTAAAATAATATTTAACCAAAGCAAACCGTTAAGGGGAAAGAATGCTGTCAAGAAACCAATAGGCCCTACGCCAACGTTCTAATTATGTACGGGTCTAATTTATACAGCCCAGGGCTTATATTAAGGACCAAATCCACTTTATTCTTGATCACACTAGATTCAATTATATTTCTGCTAACAATAGATTTACTAAACCTTAATTTGGAGGCATTTTTCCAGTCAATGGGGTGATTAGTATCTCTTACGTGAATGAAAATGGCGATAGATTCTTGGCCAATTCTTATGCTGTATTAATGTTGCTTAATACGTAACTCAAGGGACTTACTAGTTTGGCCTATGTAAAATTTATTACATATTGTGCATGGAATTTTATATACACAACCCTGTTCACTTAAAGGGGAGTTCTTAATCAATGAATTCTTAATTACATCTAAATTTCTGAACGCAATATTTACGTTAAAATTCCTCAGCAGATTCGGCAGATCAAGGAAATTTTCCTGAATGGTAACACTAACAAATTTTTTGTGTTACAAGGAATCTTGTCCTTTACTTCGTAGAAGGTTTTCTTTGCCATTTTTAAGGATTTATCTATGCAGTTCTTTGGATATTTTAAATCAAACGCAATTTTGTATATTTTACTAATTTCGTCATCAATGAACTCTGGGCTACAAATTCGTAAGCCTCTCAGGAACAAAGCAGAAAGAACGGATCGTTTTATGTTAATGTGGTGAGCAGAAAAATAATGTATATAGGAGCAAAAACACTGGTCAACAAAGATTTTTCATCAGAGAAAAATATGTGGTGGCTGGATAGCATTTTTCACGCTGATTCCAAAACTGCATTCAGATTTTTTCTAGCACGTATAGTTTTCAAGATGAAGGCATATATATAACTACACAGATTTAACCATTTTAAATAGGCAAAATACTAATATTTCAACATTTGATTGGGTTTATTTTATTGTGTTTTTTTAGTTTATTCATCTTATTTATTTCAATTATCTTAATTATACATCTTATGTATTTCAGGTGTGAGCTTTTACGTCTAGCAGCATTGTGATTCAGGCAACAACGCCGTGCTTTGTGTGTCAAAAGATCAGTCCAGTCCAAGAACTTGTTGTGTCAAGTTGGTGTACATTTTTTTTGAATTTATAGTTTGCTCAGGTCAGTCAACATGCCTCGACAATGTAAGAATGACCCCGACAAGTTGTTTCGTATGCGGCCAGTTGACAACTAAAACACAGCGACGAAGTATTACAACCGACATTAAGAAAATACAAGCTATACTTTGGTTGCCATCTAGGTGACCAAGATAAACCATAGGCGCCACATCAAATCTGTTCTGGCTGTTCAAACGGATTACGTGATTGGCTTAACAAAAAGAAAGCTTCACTGCCATTTGCCATACCCATGATATGGAGGGAGCCGAGAGATCATCATGAAGACTGTTATTTTTGTAGTGTGAACTTAATGGGGTTTTCTGCCAAGAACAAACACCAGATTGTATATCCAAACTTGGATTCAGCACGTAGACCAGTAAAACATGATGAAACATTGCCCATTCCAATTCCCCCAAGTGATAGGCTAGATTCTATCATAGATGACATGGAAAGTGATGAAGGTGCAACTGGCGTTTCCGGACCATCTACAGAACCAGAGTAAACTTTTGAAGGTAGACATTTAGAGCCTAAAAAGTTAACCCAAGGACAGTTGAATGATCTTGTTAGAGACTTATCGCTGTCTAAAGAGAAATCAGAGCTTCTCGCCTCAAGACTAAAATAGAACAATTTACTTGAGAACAATGTTCGTATTAGTTACTACCGAAAGCGGAATTTTGAATTAACAGCATTCTTTTCAGTAGACGGTCCTCTCTGTTATTGCCATGACATCAATGGACTATTTACAGCCATATCTCAGACGTATGTGGCATCTGAGTGTCGCCTCTTTATTGATTCGTCGCAGAGAAGCCTGAAAGCAGTTCTTTTGCATAATGGTAATATAATGCCATCCATCCCCATTGCCCATTCCGTCCATCTAAAAGAGACATATCACAATATGGATATACTACTTAAGGCAATCAAATACGACAGTCATCAATGGAATGTTTGTGGAGATCTAAAAGTTATAGGAATGCTTATGGGTATGCAGTCAGGATTCACAAAATTTTGTTTTCCTTTGCCTGTGGGACAGTCGCGCCACTATAGAACATTACACCAAAAGTGACTGGCCACTTAGGTATACATATGTCCTAGGGATAAGCAATGTCCAGTCTGTCCCTTTAGTGGATCCCCTAAAGATCTATCTGCCACCTCTTCACATTAAACTTGGTTTAATGAAGAATTTTGTTAAAGCAATGGGTAAAGTCAATTCTGAAGGATTCCAATACCTTTCAAGGAAATTTCCGAAGGTTACTGCAGCAAAATTGAAGAAAGGAATTTTTGTTGGGCCACAAATAAGGGAGGTTTTGAATGACACTGAATTTGAAAAAGTCCTAAGTCCTCTGGAATTGAAGGCTTGGCTGGCGTTCAAATGGATATGTGAAAACTTTCTTGGAAGCAACAAGTCACCTGCGTATAAGGATGGAGTCAAGAACCTCCTTGATGCCTTCAAAGAAATGGAGTGTCGAATGTCATTAAAAATTCACTTCCTGCATTCCCACTTAGATTTCTTTCCTGAAAACATTGGTGCAGTGAGTGACGAGCAAGGAGAGCGCTTCCATCAAGATATTCAGATGATGGAGAAGCGCTACCAAGGATATTGGAATGAAAGCATGATGGCAGACCATTGTTGGATGCTGTATCGTGACAATCCAGGCCAAATTTACAAAAGGAAATCACTCACAGCGCTTTTAATAAAATAATGTATATATTCTTTATTTATAAGTACATTGAATAAAGTATATGATGTATTTGTTGTTTAGCATTCCTAAGTGTGATCTATACATCCATAAATTTTCTTATAGCAATATCAAAAACTTAAAAATATGAAAACCAGTGTATCTATATAACTATACATGCTAGAAAAACAATAAAACCAGATTCGGAATCAGCGCGAAAAATGCATTAAGAAAAGTGTGATCATGTTTGTGATGAGAAAAAAACGTTTCATTTTGTTGGCCAGTGTTATTAGTGGGTTTTCTGTAAATATTTTACTTAAACTTTTTTCCAGACCTATATATTAAAACATCTATAAAAGGGATTAAAGAATCTGTTTCTATTCCAACTGTAAAATTGATAGAGGGAATTAAATTATTAATTTTGGGTAAGAATTCATTGAGATTTAAAGATACTGGCCAAAGACAAAGAACATCATCTACATATCTAAACCATGGAACATAATTTGGCAGAATCTTCCTTGATAACTTACTTTCAAAAAACTCCATATATAAGTTACTTAAAATGGGGGAGAGGGGGTTTCCCATCGCCATACCAAATTTCTGCCTAAAATATTTTTCACGTGTTACTTTCGTGAAATAATTTTCATATATATATATTAGGGTGCATCAAACGCCCTTAGGTTCTTGGATTTTAATGTCTATTCTCTCAAATGTTACACTTGTTGCTAGAAGTGTGTATGCCAAAAATTAATTAAATCGGAGGTGGTCCTGGGTGGCCACCGGTCACTTTTATATTTTCGCAGCAATTTTCGGGGGCCGCGCTATGTAAAAATATCTATTTTTTTTATTTACCAACCAGTTGACTACTTACATTGTTTCTTTTAATATAGAGTTGCTAAGGGGTGATTTACATAAAATTTGAGAGAATAGACATTAAAATCCAAGAACCTAAGGGCGTTTGATGCACCCTAAAGGGGTGATTTACATAAAACATGTACCATAAACGAAACTTCACTTATAGTCTAATAATATCCTTTATTGTCTTTCAGAAACAATGGAAGCTGTAACAATGGAAGCTAAGAAGACCAGATTAGCAAGTGCCATTTTTGGTCTTGGCAATGCTCTTACAGAAGGAGATGGTACATTGACAGGAGTCCGCCTCCCAACTTGCCGGCAGGTTCTTCGATGCGTGATGTGGCACATCCAGAAAGAAATATGTGAAGGCAAACAAACACAGCCACTCAAATGGAAATCTGCCAGCATAGTCCTTATCCAGCTGAAAACATTCTACACTAAAGCAAATATTCCTATGCTTTCAGACCATCAATGCTGCAAACTAATACTTGACCTTCTTAATGACAATAACAAATTGCGTCAAATACCTGTTTCTCGCAGAGAATCTCCAAACACTTTGGCTAAGTTGCAATCCATGAATGAACGTCTTGATAAGACCTTTGGTGTATGGACAAAAGATGCAATGACAAACATTAAGAATGAGGAAGATAGAGCATTTTTAGAGTCAATGAAATCTGACAGAGTAGCCTCATTTGGTAGTGTTGACAAGAAGAAAGCTGATAAAGATCGTAGAAAAGAAAAACGCATCTTAGCGGAAGCTTCAAGACGAGAACGTCATGAATCATCCAGTGTACAAGAGATGAAAAGTTCTGTATGCTCTGATGATAGTGCCTCTGCAGATAGCTTGGAAGAAACTGAAGAAGAGGCGATTCCAGAGCTTCAAAGGAAGCGTAGTCACCACAGATCAACATATGCAGGTACGTCTGCCTTTATTCCTCATGATATTCTGAAAAGGCCTTCAGTCGTGTCTGTTGCTACTCGACTAAACATAACTCCTGTTCAACAGGCTGTGCTCACCGAAGCTGTAATTCAAGAGGCAGGAGGTGATCCACGTCGTGTGGCCAAGTCGTATTCAACTGCTGATAAGGCTCGACGATCAATAACAAGTGCTATCGCCAAAGATATTCGAGAAAATTGGATCGCCCCAACAGCTGCAACACTTCACTGGGATGGCAAGCAGATGCATACGCTCACAAACAAGAATGGCAAGGAAGAAAGATTGCCAGTGTTGGTTGGGAATGCCACTGATGTAAAGCTACTGGGAGTGGCTAGATATCCTCGTGGAAGTGATATGTCATCAGGTGACATCATTGCCGAGCACACTTACACGTTTCTACATTCATGGAAGTGCAAACAGTCGGTTGTCAACTTATGTTTTGACACAACAGCATCAAACACTGGACACGTTACAGCTGCCTGTGTTACCATTCAATCAAAACTGGACCGTGCTCTTCTGTGGTGTGCATGTCGCCATCATGTTGGAGAGGTAATCCTGGATCATGTGTTTGACGCTCTCAAAATTGAGACATCAAAGTCTCCAGAAGCATCTTTGTTCCAAAGATTCCAGAAGAATTGGGAACGCATATCGCATGCAAAGGATGAAAGTTTAACCAAAATTGACATTTCAATGTACAATGACGATGCACAACAACTGCTTTTATCCTGCAAAAACAAGGTTTTAAGCACAATCCGCACAAGCGCTTCATACTGTAGGGAAGACTACAAGGAAATGGCACAACTCTGCCAGGTAGTCCTCGATGATGATGTCACAAAACAAGGAACACTCCACAGACCTGGGGCCATGCATAAAGCAAGGTGGATGTCAAAGATTCTTTATTCCATCAAAATATGCCTACTTGAAGAGCAAATTTCTGTACTACCTCGAGGAACTGTAACAACACAACATCAACAGGAAAAACTGAAGGAGTTTGTTGTTTTTGTTGTTTATATTTATTGTGATTGGTGGCTCATATGTCAGTCTGCTTCAAATGCCCCATGGTTTGATTTGTGCTTATACAAGACTGCTCAACTATAAAGCTGTCAACTCAATCATTTCAGTCAGCGCTGTGAAAGCCTTTGATAGACATTTGTGGTATTTAACCCCAGAACTGGTTGTTTTGGCACTGTTCAGCAATGCAGTACCTCAAAAGGAGCGTCGTGCCCTTGCAGATGTGTTACTGGCCATACAACCAGATGAAATGCCAAGCACTCCAAAACACCGCTACGGTTCTGGATATGGCAAACCGTCATTTCCAAAAATTACAGAAGCGACAACCCTGGCTGATCTTGTGAACGAGGACTCGTGGTTTACAGTGAACCTTCTTCACCTGGATATGACCTTCCTAACAGAGGATGTTGACAATTGGCAGAACAATGACCACTTCAAGGCAGCCAAGTCCATTGTGGATGGGTTAAATGTTGTGAATGACCCTGCGGAGAGAGCAGTAAAGCTCACAACTGATTTTGTCTCAGCTGCAAGAGGAGAAGACCACTTCCAAAATCTTCTTCAAGTGGTTGAATGTGACCGCAAAGCGAGGCCAAATTTGCGGAAATGAGCAAAGTTGGAGTAGTGACATTGGTGTTGTGTTTTATACATTTTCAACTTTCAATCAATGTAAGTATAGTAATACCGAATATTTGTATATTAGAATTATAAGTAATACCGAATATTTGCCAAATATTCGGTGCATCACTACTAAATATATAAAAGTGGCCGGTGGCCACCCAGGACCACCTCCGATTTGATTTACTTTTTGGATACATACTTCTACCAACAAGTGTAATATTTAAGGGAATAGACATTAAAATCCAACAACTTTTTGAAAATCATGGGGCGTTTAATGCACCCTAATATATATATATATATATATATATATATATATATATATATATATATATATATATATATATATATATATACAGGGTGTCCCATAAGTCTGGCATCATAGGAGAAATTCATATTTTTCTATTTCTACAAACCATAATTCATATTATTCTCTTTCTACAGGCCATAATGTCTGTGAGCAAGGAAGAACGAATCCAGATAACTCTACTCATAGGAAATCGGAGTCAAGAGAGGCCGCTGCTGAATTTAACAGACTGCATCCAGACCATGAGCCAATAACACAGAGTTGTGTTAGCAGACTTGTTGCAAAGTTTAAGGAAACAGGATCCATAGAAGATAAACCACGCAATGGACCTTCAAGGAGGTCCACTGACGATGATACAGCGACTGCTATCCTGGCTCATTTTAACAGAAGTCCCAATAATTCTCTTCGGCGAATGGCCGCCGAGAGAGGAGTGTCGAAAAGTAGCATCCATCGCATTCTTGAGGCTCACAAATGGCATCCATATAAACTTCAGATCCAACAGAAATTAAGCGAAGATGATCCCGACCGGCGGATGGAATTTTGTGAATGGGCTACGGCCCAATATGCTCGGGATGCCAATTTCCCGTCCACCATTCTCTTCAGTGACGAGGCTGTTTTTTATGGAAATGGTGAGGTAAATCGACAGAACACCCGCGACTGGTCTCAAAACAACCCTCACTGGTATACCTCTTCAAAGGAACAAGGTGCATCTCGGGTGATGGTATGGTGTGGCATTTGGAAGGATCGCATCATCGGCCCCCTCTTTTTCGATGAACATGTCACTGGAGGCACCTACCTACATATGCTCAAGGAAGAAGCATTTCCCAGTGTGTTGAACGAAGAAGGAAATTTCCCAACATGGTTCCAGCAAGACGGCGCTCCTGCACATTACAGCACCCATGTAAGGGAATACCTGTACCAACAATTAAAATCCAACAACTTTTTGAAAATCATGGGGCGTTTAATGCACCCTAATATATATATATATATATATATATATAATATATATATATATATATATATATATATACATATATATATATATATACAGGGTGTCCCATAAGTCTGGCATCATAGGAGAAATTCATATTTTTCTATTTCTACAAACCATAATTCATATTATTCTCTTTCTACAGGCCATAATGTCTGTGAGCAAGGAAGAACGAATCCAGATAACTCTACTCATAGGAAATCGGAGTCAAAGAGAGGCCGCTGCTGAATTTAACAGACTGCATCCAGACCATGAGCCAATAACACAGAGTTGTGTTAGCAGACTTGTTGCAAAGTTTAAGGAAACAGGATCCATAGAAGATAAACCACGCAATGGACCTTCAAGGAGGTCCACTGACGATGATACAGCGACTGCTATCCTGGCTCATTTTAACAGAAGTCCCAATAATTCTCTTCGGCGAATGGCCGCCGAGAGAGGAGTGTCGAAAAGTAGCATCCATCGCATTCTTGAGGCTCACAAATGGCATCCATATAAACTTCAGATCCAACAGAAATTAAGCGAAGATGATCCCGACCGGCGGATGGAATTTTGTGAATGGGCTACGGCCCAATATGCTCGGGATGCCAATTTCCGTCCACCATTCTCTTCAGTGACGAGGCTGTTTTTTATGGAAATGGTGAGGTAAATCGACAGAACACCCGCGACTGGTCTCAAAACAACCCTCACTGGTATACCTCTTCAAAGGAACAAGGTGCATCTCGGGTGATGGTATGGTGTGGCATTTGGAAGGATCGCATCATCGGCCCCCTCTTTTTCGATGAACATGTCACTGGAGGCACCTACCTACATATGCTCAAGGAAGAAGCATTTCCCAGTGTGTTGAACGAAGAAGGAAATTTCCCAACATGGTTCCAGCAAGACGGCGCTCCTGCACATTACAGCACCCATGTAAGGGAATACCTGTACCAACAATTCCCTGGTCATTGGATAGGACGTCGATGGCCTGTGGAATGGCCAGCTAGAAGCCCGGATCTCACGCCACTAGATTTTTATCTCTGGGGCCACTTGAAAGCGCTGGTATACGCAGAGAAAATTAGGAGTGTTGAACATTTGCGGCAGCGCATTATTAGGACATGTAACACCATTACTCCTGACATCATTCACCGTGTGCTTGCTGACTGGGTATCACGTCTGAATTTGTGTATTGAGAACAATGGTGGACATATTGAGCACGTTCTGTAAATAAAAGCTTTTGTTTTGCCTTTTTTAATTATTTTTCCTATGATGCCAGACTTAAGGGACACCCTGTGTGTATATATATATATATATATATATATATATATATATATATATATATATATAAGGATCTCTTATTTGTGCATTTTCATTTTCTCCCATATATGTGTGGGCCACCCTAATCAACAGCTGGGTGAGCTAAGCGCCGCCTGCTATCTCCTGGAGTTGAACCTGGTGCCGGTGGATTCATAGTCACCGATGTTAATCTCGACGGTATGCTGTGTATATATATTTGGGTAGTCCACTTTTACCATGTATGGTAAAAACTGAAAATGCACAACTAAGAGCTCCTGATGGATTTTCTTATTCCTCATATGAAAAGTGACCTCAGACCGAATTTTGAGTTAAATCCATTAATATTTAAGGTTGAAGAAATTTGTCACCCCATAACGTAAGAGTACATAACTTAATAATGATACTTAAGTCTTTGAGTTTCGCCAACTCTAAATATGCACGAATCGATCCACTTTTTTATTGCCAACATGGATTGTGGGAGTGAAATATGGGCAAAGGTCATGAGAAATATATTTTTTATTAAATTTTTTTGGACCACCGCAATATAACCTTGGTTAACCTAGGTTTTGCTTCCGCCCGAATTGTTCATTCTGACGAAGGTCAAGCTTTTCACTCCACCTTAGACTACAGGTAAACGTGGAATCCGAACCACACCCCACCAGCAGCAGCCCAGCGTGTTAACCACAAGGCTACCCAGTAGGGTGTCAATTTTGGGGGTGAAATGACTAAATTGAAAATCATGTGATTTGGTAGCAATTTAATGTAATAATTTGGCATACAAAATAATATCCTTGCTTCAAAAACAATAAAAAATAACTCCTACCTACATCAATTTTAATTCAAAAATTCCATTTTTCCGTAAATTCGTAACAAAATAACAAATGTGCGCAAACATCCTATCAACATTTAAAGTGGCAATAAGATATCATTCAGAGTCTTTATTTGAAAGTAACCAATGCAGTCATGTCCTTTTTGCTGCGGTTCCTTGACATCAGCATTCGGCTTGCTACTTGCGCTTTGATGTAGTCTTCTCGCCTCTCGTGACTGTAAACTTGACTAGCTGCTTCTGTGACCATTTTCACACATCTCTCCACACTCTGAGTGTGAGAAGGCCACTTTGGCACTTGCAATGGGGCCTCTTTAAGTTGTGTTAAATCTTTGTTTGTTATACATGTTGTCAGTGGTGGCTCCAAAACTTCCGAACTCAAGTTAACTATTTCTGACAATTTCGTGGCATTGACGTTTATCGGAGGTACCTTCCTTGTCTGAACAGAGCAGTCTCCCAGCTGGTCATCATCTAGTGATGTTCCTCTAAGCTTTAGAATGATTTCCACAGCCTCAGTTCGCTCTTTGGTACATTGGCTGCAGAGTATTGCTTGCAAAACTGCCTCTGGCCTAGCATACCAAGCGGACCTTCTCACCACAGGTAACACGATGTCCACCACTACTTTCCTTTGGGTTCTCAGTAGCTGTAATTGAAACAAGATGTGGTTGGGTCCCTCCATCCACATTGGATTAAGTTTTATATTGAACCAATGAGGAAGATAAAACCCAATAATAAATTCAACAATCAACAACAAATTCTGTACCATTTTGCCCTTCAGTGCATGTTTGGAAACCCAAATCCTGCAGAAACGAATCGTGTAGTTAACCAACGACTGTGACTTACGGGTCCAATCTCCAAGAGAGCCAGATTCTGAGGCAACTCTCCTGATCTGATTGCTTGAACAATGCGATAAGCGTAAGATTGATCCGTGCTGAGGTCTTTGATAACTTCTTCAGACAACACTAGAAGGGGAGGGCCTACTTCGACCTTTGGAAATTTTGTATTTATTTCTAATTCCGTTGCTTCATCTAGCATGTTGCCAAGGGGGCCTGACCACTTGTTGTTGCTCTTTGTAGGACCATCAAGTTCCCGCATGAGACGACGAAGAGGTAGTTCCCCTGTTTGCAGATCACATACAATCCAAACAAGCCTTCTTCCAAGTTTTTTCTCTAAATGCGTCATAACACCGCCCTGCCATCCAGTGTTCACCGCAGTTGAGTCTCCACCAACGGCCTGCAGTGAACTGTCAAGTCTTCTTTCTTGAAGCCAACATATTATTTGATCAGCAATTGCCTCTGCATGTTTCTTGCCTTCTACTTCTGCTTCAGGAACAAAGTGAAACAAATAGCGATCACCAGGTTCGGAACACACAGAGTAGTGTTCTTCTTTGATGAGACCGGGAAACTTTCTGTCCATTCCCTCTACCTCTAGGAGAACTTTTTTGCCATCTCTTCTTCCATCAAACAAAAGGCAAGAGAGACCTTCCTCTCGGCTGATGAGGCCTACATCTATCCAAGCGGCAGTGGCAATCTCTGCAGTCTCTCGTAGCCCCGTATGGTGGCGAATACTGGCAAGGGCAATGTTTGAGATGTCTTTAGTGTTGTATTTCATTCTCTTCGGCGAAGGTTTAGATGGCATTTTGGAGCTATCATCTGATGTTGCTTCTTTCTGTTCATCTGAAGAGCTTTCAAAGAAGTGAGAAACCTCTTGATAGAGCTCTTCATCTCTTTGGGTGGCTCCTTCACTCTTCTTTTTCTTCTTTTCTTCCCTCTCTCGGATTTTCTCTTTTTTCTTAGCAATAACAATCTATTTTTTGGTTTCTGAATAATCTGCCAAACCAATCTGCATACTTCCTTGGCCTCCTGCCTTTGTTCTCTGCGCCTTTATGAAAGCCAGCTCCAAAACAGGGATCTTCTTCTCACGAGGACAGCGACAATCAATGTGTGGGTGAGGTTCTTCTGCATGAGGGAGAACAATTGGCTTCAGAACACAACTCTATGGGACACTGGCAGTTAAAAATGTCAAAAAGAGTATCAAGTGTGTGCAGAAATTTATTTTTCTTTGCTAGTGTTCCTTTACCAAGTGATGTCTCAACTGCTTTGTGCCACAGCTTTGTTAATTTTAGCTCAATAGTTCTATACTGATTGAGTACAGGTGGTTTGAATAACACAGCTTTTTTCCACTGATGCGGAAGAGGGGGAATCGTGTCCCTTATGAGCTCTTTCTCTGTGTAGTTCCTTCTATCCTTTGTATTTTGTTCACGAAGGAGTAACCCTAGTCTCAGCATGTCTCGCACTGTTGGTAGTTCTGATACGGGAAGCTCCTTGCCTGTACCGACTAACAGGCTCAAGTGGCATGACGACTGAACTCTTGTCTTCAATTTTGGCATCTTAGGAATATCTGAAAAGAAAGAAAATATTTAAGTATTTTATATCAATTACGATGTTTCAAAGTTTAGTCATTCGATGTTCTAAAATTCAATAAAAAAATATTTCATGGGATTACGGCATAATTAGACAGAAGAATATGATGATAATAAATAATTGTAATAATCAATAATCCATACTTACAGTTAAACTGTAGTATTCGTCTAGTAGAATAACTATGAAGTAGGTACAAGAGCAATAACAGCAAACCACCGTCTATGACATCTAAGAGGCAACTGAGGACTGAGAGTGAGGGACAGTTCTATTCATGTTGTGATTTGTACATTGTACAACAACTATATGACCTTGAAAACACTCCATATGCGATCAGTGGGATAATTCTGTGACAGATGAATAGTTAATCAATTTATGTCCTATTATTTAGTAAAAGAGTCAATTTCTGAAACTTTAAGGTAAAATTGATGTAGGTAAGGGTTATTTTATTTCATTTTGGTTGGCCAATTTCATTTTTGACATGAAAAGACACTATATTTTCACTACCAAAATTTATTTGAAAAAAGTTGACAAAATTGACACACCCTACTACCCAGAGTACCCATTTATCTACCGACCAATTTCTTTATTGTGTGGAAGGATGAACAGCGGGTTTTTGCTGTGCCCCGCCTGCCGTCACCGGGTCTCGATCCCGATGGATTCGTAGTCAGCGACGCCAACCATTACACCACCAAGACACACACATATATATATACACAGTGGAAATTATTTCACGAAAGTAACATATGAATAATATTTATGATGTAAATAACCACGGAGAAAAAAAAAACACGAAATAGTGTTCGAATTAGTACACTATTTCGTGTTTTCTTTTTTCTTACTTCCTTTTCCTTCCTTTGTCCATCTCTCTAACGCAAGGGTTAATCGGTATTTCCAATCTTTCATCTACTCCACCAGTCAACTCTGGAACAATCTTCCTTAATACATCTTTACCCCTGTGTATAACCTCCAATCTTTAAAACGCAGAGTGTCCGAGAACCTCCAAAACCCTGGACCTTGATTTTGGCCCTTTTCTACTTCTTTTGCGGCAAGTCGCCCTTGGCCCCTCCTTCCTGCATAAGAAAAAATTCATTATATATATATATATACACACACACACATTTAAACTGCAAACACGCAGTATAATTAACGTAAAGAACGACGCTTGTATAGGAGAATATTCCGCGCAAGATGAGAGCGAGAGAACGAAACAAATGAAAAAATGAGGTAACCACCCGGGCATCGAACCCGGGATCTTCCGATTGCCGGTCAGATATGATAACCATTACACCACGGGCCTCACTCAATCAAATGCCGTAATTCCTCTACATACGCGCAGAAACCAATGCCCCAAGGGGGCACCTCCCGCATGCCTTACATTATATACATTTAAACTGCAAACACGCAGTATAATTAATGTAAAGAACGACGCTTGTATAGGAGAATATTCCGCGCAAGATGAGAGCGAGAGAACGAAACAAATGAAAAAATGAGGTAACCACCCGGGAATCGAACCCGGGACCTTACGATTGCCGGTCAGATATGATAACCATTACACCACGGGCCTCACTCAATCAAATGCCGTAATTCCTCTACATACGCGCAGAAACCAATGCCCCAAGGGGGCACCTCCCGCATGCCGGGATTGTTTTAATGCGGGCCATGTTCCAAAACTTTAAGACGTTGTTTACGGTTTCTTTGAATGCGTCTTTCCTGTTAGCAGTGTACTGGATAACACTGAAGAAGTATTGCAAAACCTGCCGTGTTGTTGGCAATTTGCTACCACTGATGGAGGACGACGGTTAGCCAACTAAAAAAATTTCCGAGGCCGATCATAGAGAAGGTAGCGATGTTATTTTCGCCTTTCCTTTTGATGACTCTCTATTTGTAGCTTCAAGAGTTCTTCCAGTTATGGTTGCCATCGATTTGTCCACGACAAAGGATGAGAAACTCAGACAGAATTTCAAAATGTTATGATCTGCAAAAAAAGAAATAGGTTAGGTACCTGGCACAGGCATAGTGCATTTTCTAATTACCTATATACATTATACATTCCGCCCGGGTATGGTGACTCATTTTTTTGAAAAGTATAGGTGATCGTGGTTTTCCCATTATTTGGCACTATACTAGCACATTGGTATTACCTGTATACAGGCACAACCTTTAAACCGTTAGTCGTATGACATTGGCAGGCACACCAAACGACTTCTCTCATTAAGAGGATTCAGAAAACATCCCTACTTAATGATTTATCTTGATTCAGTAAAAAGTTAAAAAGTACGCATTTAAAAAAAAAAACTAGTAATTTCAAGGTCGATGCGAGACCCCTAAATATTGATCAATTTTTTTAAAAATGGTACCAATGTGCTAGTATAGTGCCAAATAATGGGAAAAACCACGATCACCTATACTTTTCAAAAAAAATTGAAAAGTGGCCACCCTATTGTCCATGCTCATCATTTTTCAGTTTACACTTTTCTATCAACACATCTTTGTAATTTGTTTTTTTATCACCAAGCTTATCGGTCATAAACCTAGATGCTGGAATGCGGCATTGCACCGGAACTTTGATGTCATATTTCTCGGGTAATATATACTCACTGACTTTCAAACAAAGGGGACAGTGTTTTTTAGGGTCATATACTGGGCCTTCACTGAGAACAGCACTACGTAGTCTTTTTGGTTCCACTGTAGAGGTATCACATTCTCTCTTTTTCATGAATGCTGATAAATTCCGATTGGACACATAAGTGGAAACACAGTTCTTGTGACAACAAAGGATTTTTGCTCCATCTTCGAAGAGAGGCTCTAGTCTCGCTCGAACATCTGGCTGCCCTCTGATGTCGCTGCTCTCTATGATTTTCTGAATCCTACCACAATTTGAAAGACCTTTCTGACCTCCATACAGCTACGCAGGAAATCCTTGAAGAAACATTCGTCTGCAGCTTTTGTAGAATCCGAAAACTAAACAATGCTCACCTGGTATATTCTCCATATTCGGCAGTCAAAAAACAATTTTGGAATCAGCACAACCAAGACGTCATCAAACCACCAGGTGGGCAGCACCATCAGCAATAATCTCAACAACCTGAAAAAAATAAGAGGAATAATTAGACATATTGGCATTCACCTTACCATCGGGAAAATAATCCCTGATTTCATTTTAAACCCTATAGAACTACTCAGTCTTGCTCAAAACCATAAAAACGACATAAAGATCACCAAAATATATCCACGACTGCCCGGGATATGGGATATTCCTTATGTCGGGGGGCGTTTGACCTCCAATGACCTTGAGTATTGACGAATGTGGGTCAAAACGACTCCCAAAGTATCTGCAACCCATCCAGATCGACTCATCATCCTAAAAACCCCTAGAAATGACACCAAGATCATCAAAATCCATCAAGTATTGACAAGGATATGGGATTTTTCAGTTTCGCTGGCCATCTTGAAAAATGGCGGCCATATTGAAAAAGCCAAGCTGGGGGTCAGGTGTACACCCGATGGATTCTTGATTGGGGTGGTACAAGCTTTCAAAATATGTAAAAATTTGCTTTATAACAAACAATGCAGGGTTCCAGTAAAATCAGGGTCTGTGCAACCGGACTAAGGCACTTTCCGCGCGTGTTAAGTTTTCACTCTGATCATTGCTGACTAAGTTTACACCTAAAGGCGTGTCCACACCAACGCAACATTGTTGGCAACATTGTTGTCAACATTTTAGATAACAGTTGTCAACAGCCTTAACACTGTTAACAACAAAGTTGAAAAAAATCATACATGTCCACACATCAGTTTAGATGACAGCACGATATCGGAGAGTGATGATGTAGTTATAGCAGCAACCGCGGCAGCTATATTATTGTGTCGAAAAAGACACTGCCGCCGTCGCCGATGTTGGGAGTGTCCGACTTTACAAAGTAGGAAAAAAATACAGTAGGGGTGACCTGATTCAAGACGTAAATTGTGACGATATCGACCCGTTGACCTCAGCAGTACGGTTCAATGGAAGCTTTACCACTTCGATTTATAATTTCCTTCTGCTCCATCTCCAGACTATTTTCCTTCGTCTTTTTCGCCTGTCTCTGAAACTGCTTCTCTGAACTTCATCTTCTTTTCAACTTCTGCTCTTTCGACTTTCAACACATCCGAAATTTCTTTCCATCCGTCATTCTTCTTAATTTTGTTTTTATAATCAATGTTTTAAGGCTCTCACAATACTTGGTTGGAATAATAAAGATCAATCAAATGGACAACATTTTCTTTACTCCATTCCATGATCTGAACACTGGTGAACGGAAAAAATCGAAATAAGTGTGACAACGCCTGGAGCTAGGGAACGACTTCTTACTCCCGACTGTTTGAGAAAACTGAAATGAAATGTTGACAACTGTTGTCCACACCACTGTTACCAACATGGTGTCAACCAATGTTCCAACATTCCTTTGAAGTTTACCGCTCATCAGTGGGAAAGATATTTTTGTTGGCAGCAATGTTGCCAACACTAATGTTGCCAATATTTTCCTGAAACTTTTTCACATCTTTGTTGACAGCATTGTTGCCATTACATGTTGCCAACAATTTTGCATTGGTGTGGACAAGCCTTTATAATCTTTCTTTGAGTCTAATACTCCCATTAGATTTTGGGATTCGAACTTAGTCCTTATGAAACCATCTCTCCGTAACTCACCACACAAAGATAATGATGCTTCAATTACCAACTTAACGCATCTCTCCACAGCTTGCGTATGACACGGCATTTCCCCCATCTCAAACGTGAAGGGGAGTGTTGCTACGTTCTTGATGTAAGACTGGACCTCGTTAGCATCCCATATTTTTGTAAGTGGAGGTTCTGTTATCTCAATTGCCTGCCAATCTATGAGATCAGTATAGTCGATGACATCATAGTTGATGGATGGAATACTCTGCCTGATTGTAGGTAGGTTCCCTTCTTACTGCTGTAAACGTGCTGCTAGGATTCTTCTCAGCGCAAGTTCTCGAATGCAACTTCATACATCTGTCAACATAGCAAGCAATATTTTCAGGCTGTGGAAAGTAACTGTTCCAACCAGTGGCATCATATACAATCTTTTACTCCTTTACCTGCATGTAGCGGGAGCATTTTACCAATTGAAATAAGTGTCGTGTTCTATTATAGCACGATGGAGAAGTCTTGATACTGAACCACACCGGTGGGTAAACGCTTATCACGTAAGTTGCCAAAGTGCATAGTTCATCTGAAGGATCACTTGTACTACCATATGATCTAAGAATTCTGTTTGCAATTGTAAGCCATCTAGAATCTGACATAGGTCCAGGATTACGTTGTGCTAGATCTATTGGGCACTCTCCTGAGGATACTGCTTGATACATCTCGAAGAGGTACTTTTGGTCTTTGCTCAACGCTTTTATATTGTCGATTATTGTCAAAGGCTCTCGAACTTAGATAGGCTCAAATTGTGAAATAGGGTTAAGTTCGCATTTAACTAGTGCTTTGCCAATGGGAGCAGAAAAAGCGTTTGGACCATATGTCACACAATCAATTAGTAGTAGATGTCGTAATGGTAACTCATTAGTATGCAATAAGCAAATAATCCACTGTAGAAGACAGCCTAAGCGCAGTTCAAGCAAGCGAATCACTCCACCTTTGAAACCGGTATTGACATTAGTACCATCGCAACCTACTGCTTCAATAGAATCTATTGGAAAATCTTTCTCTTGTAGGCACTCTATGAGCAAGGTATTCCGATCTTGGTTCTAAGATGAGAGATACTGTACATGTTTTTCGGTGATATGTTCAACATAGTACTTGTTTCCTCTTTTCAAATCGACCTTGGTTTTGTCTTTTCTTCCATCAAAGTACAGTCTTCGGATGGCATTTGTATTGCCGAAACTTGGCGCTTGCTCTCTCTTCTCTCTTTCTCGCCTTATCTTATTTTCAGCAATAATCATTGTTCTATTAGTCTCAGAAATAATGCTAACATCCTGTAGGATGCTGAAGCTATTGCTGCAGCACTTCTATCTGATATGTTTTGCGGATGGATCGGCTTCTCTAGCTAGTGTTGAGAGCTTAACTCTGGGACAGTATCCTGAAGATGATGGCTGGGGAGTTTCAAGACTCATTTGGTCTTCATATTATAGGTATGAAAGTTTCTTCAGGGGAAAAAGCTTCACTTGCATCAGAATCAGTATCTGAAAACGAAGTCATCTGAATATTTGCTGTAGCAACCGCTGTTCGAGTACCTTTTGACAATCTTTCTTGAAATTCTTTTCTTCGTTTCGAGCTCTTTCTCATCTTTTGTGTCTTCTTTTGATCATCACTTCATATGAACATTTTTTTTTGCACGTCGCTCATCATTCAGGAATTCGATCTCTTCTTTACGCACTTTACGCTCTTTTGGACATTTATAAACTTTACTACATTTGCAAGCAGCAATGTCAAATAGCTTTGAAGCTTCTTTTCTGAAATCGGTTATCCTCAATTTATAAGGATCATTATCTTTTCGCTACTTGTACGGTTTCAAAATGTCCCGATATTTAGCATGATAAGCTTTGATTTTTGCCACAACTTGTTGGTGTGAAATAATGGGTATGCTTGATATAGCCCACATTTTTTTCCACTTCAGTAGCAACATTTTCTACATTTTCTGCCGATAATATACGAACGTGAGATACTGAACACATTGTTAGCATTAGACAGTGCTTCATGACTGATTCATAAGTCGGTAAACTATTATGAGACATATAACAAGGGTTCCCATATATAGGACACTTGGATTGTTCTCTAGTTTGAACCATTTTTAGTCAATTATTTCTCACTTATTATTCATGAATAATAATTTTTCTGCCAAAAAGAATCAATTAGAATGCTATGAAAGACAACCAAAGACAAATGATAAACAGTAAGCTGTTCCATACACGGTTTGGTTAGTTTCCTCCCGAACTGTTCATTCTGACGAAGGTCAAGCTTTTCACTCCACCTTAGACCTACAGTTTAACGTGGAATCCGAACCACGCTCCATCAGCAGCCCAGCGTCTTAACCACTAGGCCACCTAGGGTACGCATTTATCTACCAACCATTTTCTTTATTGTGTAGAAGGATGAACAGCTGGGTTTGCTGCGCGCCGGCTGCCGTCGGGTCTCGAACCCGGGGCCGATGGATTCGTAGTCAGCGACGCTAACCACTACACCACCGAGGCGCATTGCATACTATATATATATATAATATATATATGCTGCAAACCCACAAGGAAAAAGAAAAACGATTCCAAGGTCTTTCGTGTATTCAGAGCTACACCTCGTCAGGGAATAAAGATAAAAGGCGAGATGCCCATAGATATATACAACGTACAGGAAAAACAAAACAATTAGCACATACTTAACAAGGGTTAATGAGAGGCAAAAGAAATTTTAACATGATATTGTCAATTTTATACATTCCCACACTGTTATTGAAATTGTTTTTAAAATGAATAAATGCACATTCTAGAATATTTCTTTCTATTATATCTTTGTTTTTAACAAGCGCTTTAGAACTATCCCACTTGATGCTATGGTTACATCTATACATATGGTTAAATAAAGCATTGGAATTATTAGCTGTTCTACAAGCATATTTATGCTGTTTTACCCTAATATCTAACGTTTTACCGGTTTGGCCTATATAGGGCCACAAGTGTCATTAAATAGTATCTAAGATCGCCTTTTTATTATGTTTTAATTACCCATATGTAGAGGCCTGTATCTCGGTAACGGTTGGGAATCAGACCCATATCGATATAATACTTTCTACTTAGAAATACCCAAAGAGTGAAATGGTGCATTCTTGACATTTCCTCCTGGGACACCCTATACTGAGTTACATTGTGTACATCCGATCGAATAATATTGTGCTCGTTTGTACGTGCTTGTTCCTGGCGGTTTCACGTGCGCCCTCCCGGCCCTAGCACCCAAGGATGATGGGGCTCGACCCTGCAGTCCTTGTCATCCTTGGTCTTTTTCCACTTCGACTGTCCCCTCCACCCTTTCTTTTTCCTCTGTCTTTCCTCTCACTTTTTCTTTGTTTTTCCGCTGAGATATGCCCTTTAAATAGAGGCGAATCGGTTCTTCCTGAACTAAAAAAAAAAAAAAAAACCGATCGAATACACACAACCAACAACATTATCAGGGCTATTCTTTATTAGGCGTGATTTAACAATATTATTATACTTAAAGATTACATTAATGCCAATTGCTTTAAGTAAAGTTGGAAGGTATTGAAAATTAACATGGTAAGGTAGGCTAAGGATATTTTTACGCTGAAATTCCTTTACAATTACATTATTATAATACCTATTCTTGGCTTTCTTAAGACAGTTATCTAAAAATGAAATAGGATAACATAATTTAGTACCAATATATATATATATATATATATTATATGGGCTACGTCCAGTGATGGGCAGTATCTAGATACATGTGTCGCCGATACGTATCGATCGATACTTTTGTATCGGTATCGGTATCGCTTTAGCTACTTGACAAAAGTATCGATTTATCGGTATCGCTAAGGTCAATTTTCTTAAATGTATCGAAAAAAATCGATACTTCGATACATCGCTACATTAATAAGAATTTTTAAATATTTAAGTAGATGTTATAATATGACACTACTGAGTTATATTTATGAATATACATAAATAATAATATTATTAAATATTTATTTAATGACAGTACTACTCTACTGGTCACGTCACACAGTACGGCGCAACGTTTAAACACGTTTGTACTTGTGTTATTGAAATTAATTAACCATAATATAGAAACGCTCATAATATAGAAACGCTCATATAATATAGAAACGCTCATAATATAGAAACGCTCATATAATATAGAAACGCTCATTGGTGTTGCAACACTATTGGCCTGAAGTATAACACACCACTACCATCCTCTGCTCCTGTAGAACGGTTGTTTAGTTTGGCTGGTCACATTCACGCTCCAAAAAGGAATAGACTGTCTGACCAGATGTTTAGCCAGCTGGTATTTTTGAAGGGTAATAGTAATTACTTTTAATTGTTAGTGTAATATTTTCAGTCATTCATGTATCCTACAAAATTAAAACATACTTTCATTAAATAAAGCAATTGTTTTTATTTACATCTATAAAACCCATTAAAATGTCGTTGATTTTACTTACAGTGCGTTCAAATTACTAGTCTAAACAATAATATCTAATACCTACATATTAAATGAATAATTATAAAAATGTACCGGCGATACATGTATCGGTATCGGTATCGCCTAAGACGTTCTTCATGTATCGATGTATCGGTATCGCTTTAGCGATTTTCATGTATCGATGCCCATCACTGCCTACGTCGTGGCCGATGTCGTAACACCGCTTCCCGGAGATCAGCGAAGTTAAGCGACATTGGGTCTGGTTAGTAGTTGGATGGGAGACCGTCCTCTGCGCCCAGATTATGTAGCGACCCGTGGTTCGGATTCCACGTAAAACTGTAGATCCCCTCCGTCATATGACCTTAGATGTTGCGAAGGAGGTTAAACAACCCCAATTAAAAATATAATATATATATATATAAAGAGAGAAGTCAGGAGTCTGTTTCAATTTTAAAAGCAAGGTGGAAATGGTACGTTCCAAATGCGATGGAAGAAGAGGTTTCTGACAAAGAAGGAAAACTCCCAAAAGTGTTTCGGAGTATAAAAAGTTGTTTAATATTCCTTGCCGCAGAAACTGCCAACTCTTACAAAACATACTGTATATCGATTTAAATTTTCTACCGTGTAGCTCTTTTCCTTCAGAAACGCAGGCGCGCAAACAGACGAGTATACACATAAACTTGTAAATATATATATATATATATATATATATGTGTGTGTGTGTGTGTGTATATATATATATACATGTGTGTGTGTGTGTGTATATATATATTGTCGTGTATATATAATAATATTATAAGGAGGGTTGATTTGGGATAAACATTTTGTATTAAAGTTAGTATTATGGTCATTCACACTTCATTCATTGTCCAAGAGTGAGAAACCCGAAAATAGGAATCTCAAAGGAGGAAAATTCTCAAATCGCTCTATTCCCATTTTCACTGTAGGATGTTTAGTGTGACACGTAGTATATAACTTTGGTTAATCTTGGTTTTGCTTCCGCCCGAATTGTTCATTCTGACGAAGGTCAAACTTATTACTCCAACTTAAACCTACAGTTTAACGTGGAATCCGAACCACACCCTACCAGCAGCAGTCCAGCGTCTTAACCACTAGGCTACCAAGGGTACCCATTTATCTACCAACCAATTTCTTTATTGTGTGGAAGGATGAACAGCTGGGTTTTGCTGCTCGCTGCCTGCCGTCACCGGGTATCAATCCTGGTGCCGATGGATTCGTAGTCAGCGATACTAACCACTGCACCACTGAGGCGCATATATATATATATATATATATATACATATGAAATAGGATCCCTCCTAAGGAGACGTAATTTTACATTTAGGATAAAAACGAAGACGTAGAGCAAGAAAGTCATTATATTTGGCTGCAGCCGACGTTTCGGGCAACTCTTAATGTTTATTCCCCCAAACTTATCCCAACGTATGATGTTCCTAAGAATTGTAAATATCTTGTTTTACCTGACCTCTACCAATTTAACACTGTTGTGAAAAAGCAATTGTTGAGTGTGGTGAGGAAATTTTATTTTCACACTGATTTTAAGGTTGCTTTTGTGAATAATAATACCCTTGAATGTTTTTTCCGTTGTAAGGACAAAATCCCCCCTGCGATGAACTGTTCTGTCGTTTATTTGTTTACCTGCCCTGGTGGTGTTCCCAGGGGAACTACGTTGGCAGCACAGTTCGTTCTTGCAGGCGAGATTTTTGTTTCCCATATGGGTATTAGCCATAGGACAGGGAAAGTTTTATCTAAAAAGGAAACAGTCTGCCATTAGAAATCATTCTGTTAAGTGTAAAGTTGATATTTCCGTTAATAACTTTAAAATTCTTAAATCATTAAATGTCCGTCCTCTCTCCGTATTTATGAATCTTTGTGCATTAATTTCTGAATTCCAGCTTAAATATTGATTCCAGCTGTTACCCCCTTTATATTAATTAGAATGCCTACCAACTAAATTTTCTGTTTTCCCCTTGACCCTGTCTCCTTTTCGCCTCAGTTGTTTGAGGATGTCAAGTGAGCATGGTATGTTTTCGTGCACTTTTGCGTTTTTTCATTTAACTTTTTATTAGTGAAGTTTTTAACAATTTTTAACTAATTTGTTTGAATGTTTTTAGTTTTAAAGTTTTACTTTTATCATGTGTTATTTGTCATGTATATAATTTTAATTTGTTTTTGGCTTATGCTTGTTTTACGCTTTTTAATTTTTATTCTTTAAGTGGTTTATTCTGTGCTATGAATTAGTTTGTTTTTGACATTCGTATAATTTTTTTATTTTTTTTGTCATGCATTAATTTTAGCCTTTTATTTTATTAGGCCTTGAAAATGGGTAGAGTTGCCCGAAACGTCGGCTGCAGCCAAATATAATGACTTTCTTGCTCTACGTCTTCGTTTTTATCCTAAATATATATATATATATATATATATATAGGGTGGGGCGAATTTTTTTTTCTTTTGCATCTATTTCTCCACGGGTACAAAACTTTTGTAATGATGTCTATAATAATTCTGCCAAATATTATTCAGTTTGGTATTCATTTACTGGTTCCGCAAGGAGCAAGTATATTTTGTTATTTTTGCAAAAAAATTAATGTCCAGACACTGATCACGTCTTACAAAGCAAATCGTAAAATTGAATGGGTTTCGGCTATTTTGCTGGGAAAACACCCACTTTATATAAAAAAAATTTCGTATTTTGATACTAAAGTATTGTACCAGTTGGCAACTCCCAGTTAAAAGCTGCTGATGTTGTAGATAGAGCTTAGTTGCACAGTGGACGTTGAGAAGATGGGTAGTGTCTTTATATATACAATAAAATTTGATAATTTTTCATTTGATAATATTACAATACATCATAATATTTATATTATAATATTAATATTATTATCTAACTAATATTATACTTTTTGCAGCACTGATTATGAATTGTACAAGCCAAGCCAGAAAAAAACAGCTGTTACCTTTCTCACAGGCATCAGAATTTGATGTTAGGCCCTTTAAAATTAATGTTTTGCCAACAACTTCGGATGTTATTTCGCTTTACCAGAATGTAAGATTAGAAATGAAATCATTACTAACAAATGCTGAACCAAAAGTGACAGAGATAGCTGAGAAGGTTGGTTCTGATGTTGCTAACATATGGGATAAAGCTTCAATTCCAATCATCTCCCATACCAGCTTCATAAGGAAAATACGAAAGTGTTATGACCAGTACCAGAATTGGATGAAGTCAATTAAAAGAGCTGGAACGCCTACTTTTGACAGTAAATGGCAAAATTTTCTCAATGGAACAGCTCAGTTGTTTGATGTAGCTGCTTACCAATGTATTTTAATCTCAGCTTGCAAATGTGAGGCAGCTCATCGAGTTCCTATTACTGAAAGAAAATTTTTGAATGACCAGAGAACTCAACGACAAATGGGCATCGGAGTTGATTTACCACTGACAAAAATATTACAAAAGCGCACTGAACGCAAATTAACCAGTCGGAAGAGAACTGAAGATGAAGGAAGCACAATTCAGAGCACATCATCTCTGAACTTTTCATCATATGAAACAGATACAAATGAAAACTCTGACAATTCCGAGACTGAGATCACATTGCTAAGTAAAGCAATTAATCCTTCACCCATGACACATCAGATGAGAATTAATATGACTGTTTTGCTAAGAACCTATGATAGATATGGTATTTCGGATCGATCTGCTGCAGCTATTACTAAGGTTGTGATGCAAGACCTTGGCATAATTCACAAAGAAAACATGTCCCACGTTGTAGACAGGCACAAGCTTAGAAGAGAGCGAAAAAAACAATGGGCAGAAATGCAAGATTTTCCAACAGATCAGGGTTAAGAGGTTGAAGGTTCAATTTCAGGCCCACTTGACTTAATTTTCTATTGTCTTAGCTGAATCTGTTTGCGATAGTTATTGGCGTCTTTAACAATTTGATTTTAAACATTAAATAGTTTATAAAACATACAGATTCTTTTAGTTAAGTTAAAAAGAGAATATATTTATTGATGAGGTTTTAATATTGTTATGGGTAATATATATATAAAATATATATATTTATATATATTTATATATATATATATATATATAGTATATATATATATATATATATATATATATATATATAGTTCTTATTTCTCCATCTGTAAAAGGGCTCAGCACACTTTTGAAGGTGTGTGAAAGGTATGGGAAGGATAACGACATAAAATATATTCCTGATAGAAGTCATGTTATGATTATGAGGACCAAGGCCTACAAGTATATAAAATTTCTTGAATTTCAATTGAGTGGTAGGGTGCTGTCAGAAGTAACACAGACGAAGTATCTTGGCCACATACTAACGGATAGTCTTTCAGATGACTGTGATATTCTAAGGCAATGTAGACAATTATATGTCCAGGGAAATACTTTAGTTAGAAAATTTTGTATGTGTACATTACTGTAGATGTTAAGTTGATTTTATTCAAAACTTTTTGTACTCCAATGTATACCGCTCATTTGTGGTGGAACTATAGGATATACAATTTGAGGAAATTATATGTTGCATGTAATAATATTTTTAGGAGTTTATTAAGGACTTCAAGATTTGTAAATGGTGCTCCTTCTAGTGTCAGTATGCTGTTTGTAGTCAATAAGGTGCCTAACTGCGCCAGTGTCATTCGCAATTTTGTATTTAGATTTATCACTAGGCTTAGTGAGTCAGTCAATAAGATAATAGAAGTTATTGTTAGTGGGCTGGCCTCCGATATATTTTATAAATCTGAAATGTGGAAGCATTGGCATAGGCAATTCTATGTTCATTATACACAGTGATTCACTGGCCTACTTAGTCAATGCTCCAGACAACTATCTCTTAATCTTCTATGGACCTCTTCCATAATGTTTGTACCTGTTGAGTCTGAAATAAAGTGCTTGTTTGTTTGTTTGTTTGTATGTACATATATTGTGATTGTAAAGAAGTCTCTTTATTGCTGTTTGTACAGAAACTGACAACAGAAATACAGTCACAATGGTCGACTGGAAATACAAATTGTACGTTTCTTTTCTTCGAGGTAAGAGTTGATTATTGCATAGCTAATACGAGGTTAAATAAATTAATCTTTACCGACGATGCGAAATGTAGTTGTACTGAAGTTGTTAGTCCCTTGACCAAGTATTTTACAGAGAGGGATGATAATTCGGAAAGAATCACACAAATAACAGTTACCACCGAAAAACTCACTTGTCGTTTTCTTTAACTGTATGGTATCAGATCTAAATTTAAGGCATACTTGCTTATTTAGTTCAGTTTTGTATGAAAAATGAAGATGAATAAGTTTATTGGCAGACCATTATCCAAATGCCAAATATTACTAATACAATGACAAATCACATACTTCTTCTTCCGCAGCTTATTATCCCATCTTTACATGGGGTCGCTGTTTTTGTTTCGTCTTCTCCACTCTCCTCTGTCGTATACCACGTCCTCCTCCAAGTCCTTCTCCCTGATGTCCGCCACCACACAGTCCCTCCATCTCGTCTTCGGTCTTCCTCTTCTTCTCCGTCCCGGCAACTCCATCTCCAGCACTCTGCGCCCCACATACTCCTCCTCTCTTCTCCTGACGTGTCCATACCACCTCAGCCTGGCCTCCTGCACCTTCTTAGATGCTTCCGCCACCTTCACTGTTCCTCTTATATGCTCATTTCTGACCCTATCCCTCCTCGTCACTCCACACATCCATCTCAACATCTTCATTTCAGCCACATCGATTTTTCTTTCATTGCTCTTCTTCATTGGCACAGTCTCCATTCCATACAACACTGCCGGCCTCACCACTGTTTTGAATACCTTTCCCTTCAGTTTCACTGGGACCCTCTTATCACAGAGCCCCCCTGATACGTCTCTCCAGTTCTTCCACCCCGACTGTATTCTACAGTTTATCTCTCTCTCTGCTCCACCCCTCAGCATCCACTGTTGACCCCAAGTATTTAAAATACTCCACCGTCTTAACACGCTCTCCACTCAATGTCACTTCCCCTCCTCGGTCCTGCTGCACATCACATATCTCATATATTCGGTCTTCTTTCGGCTAATTCTCATCCCCTACTTTCAACGCCTCTCTCCAATTTTCCAACTGCTGCTCCACCTCCTCTTTCGTCTCCCCACTCAACACAACATCGTCTGCATACATCATGCACCACGGCGCCTCCCCTCTAATCCTGTCCGTCAACACATCGAATACCACATTGAAAAGGAAGGGGCTCAAAGCTGATCCTTGGTGCAGACCAACTTCCACCCCAAAGCTCTCTGACACACCCACGCTACTCCTCACTTAGTTGTTACTCCCCTGTACATCCCCTTGATCAGTTTAAACATACTTCTCCGGTACCATCTTTTCCCTTAAGCATCTCCAAACTTCCTGCTGTGGTATCCTATCATATGCCTTCTCCAAGTCAATAAAAACCATGTGCAACGCCTTCTGCCCCTCTCTGTACCTCTCTGCCAACTGTTTCAATGCAAAAACTGCATCTGTCGTTCTCCTTCCCGGCATAAATCCAACACTGTTCCACTGCACTTCCGCTTCGTCTCTCAACCTACTCTCCACTATTCGCTCCCATATCTTCATTGTATCTGATATTAGCTTGATCCCTCTATAATTCGTGCAATCTTGTACATCTCCCTTCTCTTTGAATATAGGCACTATGATGCTGGTCCGCCACTCATCCGGAATCACCTGATCAAACAACTTCTGCATTAGATCCCACACCAGATCCACCCCCTCATCTCCCAGTGCCTTCCATGCCTCGGCTGGTATCTCGTCTGGGCCAGTCGCTTTGTTATTTTTCATCCTATTGAGAGCACGACTCACTTCCATCCTCCCCACTTGTTCTGTCATAGCTACATTTGGTAATCCATCCTCATAGAAAGATCTTGGGTTTTCTTTATTTAATAATTCCTCAAAATATTCCTTCCATCTATCCTTTATCTCTTCATCTCTTTGCAGCACCCGCCCCTCCCTTCCCTTAATTTGTTTTACCTGTGTAAAGTCTTTTGTCGCTCTATTTCTGCTCTTAGCCAATCTGTATATCTTCTTTTGTCCTTCACGATCCTCTAAATCCTCATACATCTGCCGATATGCCTCCGCCTTTGCTCTCGCCATCTGCTCTCTTTGCCTGTTTCTTTGCTTCTTTATATACCACCTTACACTCTTCACTCCTCGATTCTTCCCATAACTTCTTAGTTTCTCTCTTACTTCGTAGTGCTCTTTGGATCTCATCACTCCACCACCATCCTTCCTTATCTTCCCACTTTACCTGATGTTTCCCCCAATATGTCTCTACCTGCCGTTCTCATTCGCATTATGTACCCACCAATCCTGTACATTCTGTTCATCAACATGGATTTCACTCAACACTCTCTCTCTAAATTCCCGTTTCTTCCCCCTCTCTCAGTTTGTACCACCTAATTCTCCTCACTGTTGTTCCTCGGGTCTTTCTTCCTCTTTTCAACATCACATCCATGACTACCAACGGTGTTGTGGCGTCACATGGTCTCCTGGAATAACTTTGCAGTCCCTCACCTCGGCCAATTGCGCCCCTCCTATACAGTATGAAATCAATTTGCGATGTTCTGCCTCCACTCTTGTACGTAATAACATGCTCCTCCCTCTTTCTGAAAAACGTATTTACAACCGCTAGATCAAACGATACAGCCATATCCAGCACTCTCCCACCGTCCACGTTTGCCTCTCCATAGCCATGACCACCGTGCACTCTGACCACTCCATCGTTATGATCACCAACGTGTCCATTCATATCCCCGCCCAACACCACTCGTTCGTCCTCGGCAATACTCTCCATTTCTTCCTCCAATAACCTCCAGAATGCTTCCTTAACGTCGTCCGGACATCCACTTTGGGGTGCGTATGCACTGATTATATTGAGTACATGTTCCCCATAATTCATTCTCAAAGTCACCAGTCTATCTCCTCTTCGCTTTACTTCCACTATGCTATCCTTCAATTCCTTCGCCAATACAATACCCACACCATTCCTTCCCTCAACCGACGCCCCATTGTAGAACAATTTATATCCCTCACTGAGTTCTCTTGCTTTGTTCCCCTTCCAGCGTGTTTCTTGTACACACAACACCCCAACTCTCCTCTTCTTCATCAACTCCACAATCTCTCTTCCTCTGCCAGTCATGCTTCCAACATTCAACATCGCAATTCTCAGGTCCACCCCAGCTCGCTTCGTTAGCCGCACCCGCTCTTGGTGCGGTAGCCCTCGCCTCACCACAGAGGTCGGGCGAGGTCTCTGTACGTCGCCTACGGGGTACGCCCTAGCCGTCATCGCATTTTCGTGTTGAAGACTGACCATTGTGGTTTTGTCTGGGTTTTTATGGCCGGATGGCTTTCCTGACGCCAACCCTCCCCATTTATCCGGACTTGGGACCGGCCGAGAACAAGGCTGGCTTGCCTTACACTCGGGTTGGGTCTTAGGATTGTACGTTATTATTGTAAATTTCTTTTCAAGGTTTCTTATTATTCATACAAAAAAGATATGCCTTACTTCAGAACGCATTTTTCGGACTACTGAAAATTAGTTCTACTGTTATGATTATTACTTGAGCTAAAATATATGACAAATGACAAATCACATACTAAGTATACAAATATATACAATTAATGAGAAATAATACAGCAGTTTCGAAATTGTGTGAAGCTACAATTAGACGTTTTCATACCATAAATTCCATAGCTTAGAAGATGTACGGTAGGATCGTTAATAGCTTGGATAATCGGGGTGGTTGATTTTTTAATTCGTTGCATAAGACTGTAGTCTTGTTACCTCAGGGAAGCTCATTATGGGTAGATAACATTTACGGAACTGCGCATCTCGGCGTAATTTATGCAGGAGTCTAAAAGATCTTTTGGATTGCAAATTTAGGGTTCTGCTAGAACCCTTTTTATAAGCCAACCAGAGTTGCGTTCGTATCTAATACTGCAGTAAGGGAGTTTCTTTAGCTTCACTTGTACAGAACCGGAAGCTCCTTATAATCATATTCGCTTTAACACAAAGGCATCGAGATTTTCTCATATCTGAGTCTTCAGTCAAGGAGATGGTTTAACCCCAATACTTAAATTGTTGTACTTCATCATTGTATAATATGTTATTATAAATTTAATATGTACTTGGGAACTTCCCTGCCTTCTAGTTTTGTAAATAAAATATTGTGATTCATTCTATCATATGCCTTACTTATATCGAGAAAACAGCTATAAATACTTGAATTACTATCATTGTATTTAAATATAATTTCCTTAAGTATACAGACACACAGATCAGTTGAGTGGGACCTTTTAATACCAAACTCAATTAGTTCATAAGTTATCATTTAAGTGGTGTAGTAACAAGAGCTTCTCTATTTTCGAGAAACAATAGGGGTTAGCAATGGGCCTGTAATTATTGCTGGATAGAATACCTCTATACTTATTATATATATATATAATATATTAGTGGTGGACAGGATATCCGCACCATTTTTAACATCCGCATCCGCACTTCTGACTGCGGATGTTATGCGGATATTACCTCTAATAAATTATGCAATTTACAATTAAATTAGCTTATAAAGTAGTTTATAAGGCTCAGTCATGCACATTTCATGTAAACTATTAATTATTAATGAACAAACAAATATATAAACCTGAAAATATAAATACCTGGTAACACAGAAAATTGAATGAAACTTGTTTCATTGAATTTTCTGTGTCTGAAACTCTTGAGAAAACTATTATTTTTATCATAATGAAAACATTAATATTAATTTTAATTCTTATGCATTGCCTGCCTAATAGTAATATCACGAAATTTTAAAAATTGTGTCGTATATTCATAATTCTATATTATATTGATAGATTAACTAAATATCCGTAGATATATATACCTTACCTTACCTTACAACCTTACAAAGGTTTCCCGTGATGATCTCTCATTTCGCGAAGGTCAAGCTTGTCGCCTCTTCTCTCGAATTGGCCTGGTGAAGTAGTGAGTTTGATTATTGCACTCTCCACCTCATATAGCCAGGTACGCCCGGCTCAGCGGGGATTATTTTGATCCAGGCGTCTAGTCTTCTTTTGAAGATTTCCACTGCAACTCCCTTTGTGTTTCGTAGGTCTTTGGGCAACTGATTAAACAGTTTTGGTCCTCTCACTACAAAACTATTTTCTTTCAGGGTTATGGATGTGCCCTGTCTCGCCTTCAATTTGGGAATACGGCACAGTCTGCCGTTTCTACTGTCCACCGTTGTTTGGGGAGTTATAGGGTTCAGAGTAAGATTAGGGACTAGTTTCTCCATTATTTTCCAAGTGTAAATAATGGTATATCTCTCTCTTCTCCTTTCCAGTGAGTATAGGTCTAGTTCGCGTAACCTTTCCCAGTAATTTAGTTCTTTGCACCCATTGATCTTGGCTGTGAAGCTTCTGTGGATCCCTTCCAGCTGTCTAATGTCTTCTTTTTTATATGGGGATGTTAGGACTGAGCAGTATTCTAATTTGGGTATTATCAGGGTTTTCAGTAGAGGAATCATTACATTCCTATCCCTTCGTTTAAAGGTTCTCAGTATCTGTCCCGTTATTCTCTTTGCTCTGTTTACTGCTATCTTATTTTGTGTCTCAAATTTCGCATCATCCTTCATTATAACCCCTAAATCTTTTGCTCTGGGATTTCTCTCAATTTCCTGTCCTGAATTTCCTATATATATATATATATATTATAATATATATATATATATATATATATATATTATATAATATATATATATATATATGTGTGTGGTGTGTGCAATTACACAATAGAGAGAGGGGATGGCTATATTAGCTCGGCTTATTTGCGTGTGTTGATTCACGAAATGTATAGCCTAAATATCAGTACATATATACAAATAGCAGATCATCAAGATTTTTAAATTACGTTGCGTTTAACGTTTAAAGAGAAATTTCTTTAAGCACATACAATTTTATAACAATATTTGATGTGCAGCAGAAAACTACATATTTAAATGTAAATAAGCAATTAAACATATGTTATGAATGTATAAAAAGTTCTTGTATTTGAGCTTCAGAGCGGATGAAAATAAATCAGTTTCCCTTAAGAAAAGAGAGAAATTAACTTATTTAAATTAAAATAATAAATCTTCATTCTATTTTTTATGATACAGATATTAAAGAAAAATTTTTTTTGATTTAAAACGTGCTAACGTGATTTTGTTTTTTGTGATGTTCGCATTATTTAACATACGAAAGCTGAAATACATTTGAAGAGGTAATGTGGTATTGCATGTTTTGTTGCCCATATATACTCTCGTTAAATCTAATAAACCCTTTTTCAGATATTTATTTTAAGTTTTCATTTCTATTGCTTAAGGGTATAAGATTCGAAATTGAGTGTCAAGCCCTGATACAGAATATCATCCTCATGTGTGAGGGTGTTGCTCCCCCTGCAGCTAAAACTAGCGGGGTCACGAACACGTCCGAACGCTGTGTAAAAAGTACTTGAATGTTTGTTTTTATCTGGTTTTGACTGTTTTTTTCTCATGAAAGACCGTGAAAGACCTCCACAGGAATTTTTTCCCTATATGGAGGAGGGGGCCCCTCAAGGGACAAGTGCCCTTCTTTAAGGACGGTGAGACCCCATAAATGAGGTGAGGAACTTAAGGAAGGGGGCTCCCTTTTAACGGAGGCGAAGGACTCCAGGGGCAGGCTTCAAAGCACCCCAAATTCCTCTCTCCAATTGCGGCTATCCTACTTAAGTGGATTTCCAGAAATTTTAGAAAATTTGATACCATCGTTCAAAATTGTATACATTTTAAGTTTATAATCTACTTTGTTAAGAATAACTATACTTCTACCTTTATCAGGTTTACAAATTAGTATGCTGTTGTCATTACCAACTTTTTAATGCACTGAAACTACTGTTTACTTAAAATATGGTTGTTTTTAATTTTGTTATAATTATTATTATTATTATTAAAATAATACAAAGTAAACACCTGATTTTTAAGAGCTGATTTAATTCTAAATGGGTGATCTGGATTGATGTTAACAATGGGGAACTGGTAACTATGCGTAAAATTTTTCAAATGATAGGAAATGATGCTCAAAGTTAAGTTTCGAAAGTGGAAGTCCTTTACAGAGAGTTTCTGTTTCGAACTTGGTTGTCTATTGGACAAATTGAAAATTACAGAATTCGGATCAATTAGATTTCGTTTATCCAAACCTAGTTTGGTAAGTTTGTTATCTAATTTAAAATGATGTTGCTTATTTAGTTTAGAGTTAAAATATTCAAGTTTGTTACAGATACATAAATAATCTAATTTACTAACAACTTGAAAGTTATTATTTAAGTTAGAGACATCTGTATGTTGCCCCTATCTTTCATGGACTTTGTGGCCCACCTATATATATATATATATATATATATATATATATATATAGCGGAACAGACAACTATAGAGAGAAAACAGACAAAGAACAGCCATAGGAATTCTTTTCACTGCCATTTCTCAAACATTCTTAGAAGACACACGTGGTGTCAAGGAATAAAACTCAGAAGACACGCGGTTTCAAGCCATAAAAGAAAAACAATGACGCTAGCCTCGAACCTCGGAATTCGAATGTTCCTAAGGTTATTAAAGGCGCAGTCAGCTCATATTCACCCTCATTCCTTTCGTGCGTTCATCTCGTAAGTTCATCCTTCACGTCGTTAGAGCGTCAGCTTTAGCCGGCTCCCTTCATGGCCAACTTCAACACTTTTCACCCAAGAACGCATCATCACTTGAAGTAAGCTAAGTCTTTCCCGCTGTAGGCGTTTTCATTGGCCTTTTTCACCACACCTCAACTGGTTAACAATCACCCTCGAGATCACCGGCAAAGCTCAACACGCTACGAGAAAACATCCTCAAGGTGGACACGTTACGTAACTCGACGACGAAGCTACAAACCCAAATCACTTCATATCTGTTCATCGTTCACCGCTTTACGAAAAACGGCCGTCAACGAGGATCCATTAGGCCCATCAACACTTCACAGTGAAGAACTTCACTTACGGAAGAAACTTCCAAGGGGCGGTCATAAGAACCCCGGGCCTACGTCTGCAAGATCACCTTCAGGCCATCCTGCATCTCAAGCGACAACAACAGGCGACCGGCGCCCGCTCAACAGACCAGTGGGACGGTCAACACCACGAGCCTATTAGTTCAACAGGCCACCCTCCAAGCAACGCGTCAACCTAGAGGTATCACTCTCTTACTGGTAAGCCTTGTCTCTTTGCTTAAAAACAATAAGGTAAAGCCTACCCAGTGAACCGCACAAGAGTAAGCTATAAACGCAGTTTTATAATTCGGCCAAACTGACTCTCGTTAAAACGCGTTAGGCCGATGTCCTAATCTGAGTGCCGTTCCAGTACCGTAATTCCGTGTAGCATCTGCTATTGTGTTCATTCATATCATCCATCAATACTTTACATCCGTTTATTTATGTGATAGCTTTAAGTATTCTCTTACTGAAGGCCTAATTCATTTACGGTGTACCAACTTACTATATCCCTTCCAATTATCATTAGGCCACAGCATCTTGTTTCTATGTTCCATGTTTGTGTAATCACTCAGCAGCATATAATTGCCTTTATATAACGTTACTCGTATAGTCATTGTCATAGCATTTCTCCCAACTATCATTAGGCCACAGCATCTTGTTTCTATGTCCCATTTATGCGTAATCACTTAGCATCATATAATTGCCTTATATAAATAATATTCGTGTAATCATTGTCATAGCATTTCTCCCAATTGTCATTAGGCTACAGCATCTTGTTTAGTATTCCATTACTGCGTAACTCTGGCCTAAATAAGCAGTGTAATTTGTAATACGTGACCTAAAGAGCACCATAAACGCATGTCACTAATTTCCATAATTTTTAGGCTGCATCATTTATTCTGTGTTTATTCATAATCAGCGTGTTACATAATTAGTTTGTTGTATTATAACGTACATGCATAATTTCTTTAATCACTAGTTTTCATATTTCATGCTGTGTCCCATTTTAGCATACCACAGCCTCTCATAAACGAGCGTATTTCTTAACAATTGATCTGTATAATTCTTTTTCTCATTTACTAATCCTTAGTCAGACTTTTTTCATAATATAATGCCGTTATATAATTGTTAAGCACTATAATTATTGTTTTTCATTGTGAACAAATAACTGATTTATTTTCTTAATAAAATACAACACAATAAGGTGCTTTTTATGACCTTAACAATATTTGCTTGGGTGTAATCCAAGCTGGTGACCTCGAAACAATTCGTATCACTCAGAAATATTATATTAGGCCTACTCCATTTGCCACCTTCAACCGGTGATACTGTAGGACATCATAAATTGTTAACCCAGCCTGTCATTAATAAACAATCAATTTGCATCAATTAATCACTAGCATTAAATTAATCATTATCACCTTAGACGGCTAAATCTAGGCCCACTATATATATATATATATATATATATACATACATATATATATATACCTCGTTAACCTCGTTGTTGTTCCATGTGTTGGTCTCTCTTCACACGAAGGTCAAACTGGTGGTCCTACCTCTACGCTTGGCTTGGTGGAGGAGCGTGTTGCTTTCTTGTGCTCTCCACCGTACATAGCCAGGTACACCAGGCTCGTCTGGTACCGTTCTGAGCCAGGTATCTAGTCTTCTCTTGAAGACTTCAACTTTGACCCATGTAACGTTTCTGAGGTCCTTTAGAAGCTGGTTAAAAAGTCTTGGTCCCCTGACAACCAAGCTATTTTCCTTCAGTGTTGAAAGTCTCTTTTTGGGCCTTTCATTTGGGAACACTACACATCCTGCCTTTCCTATTTTCCACTGTTGTTTGAATGGTAATTGGGTTTAGTTTGACGTTTGGTACCAGTTTTTCGATCATTTTTCAAATGTAGATTATGGTATACCTCTCTCTTCTTTCCAGGGAGTACAGATTTAGTTTACTTAGTCTTTCCCCGTAGTTAAGCTCTCTGCAGCCATCAACCTAGGCTGTGAAACGTCTTTGAGTTTCTTCTCGTCTATTATTTTCTTCCTTTTTTATGGGAACGTCAAGACTGAGCAGTATTCAAGTTTTGATATAATCAGTGTTTTTAGCCGGGGAATCATTACTCTCCTGTCCCGCAAGTATTTTTGTTTTATTTATCGCTATCTGATTTTGTGTTTCGAATTTCGCATCATCAGTCATTATTATCCTCCAGATCGATCGCATTCGTGCTTCTTTGAATTTCCCGTCTATCTGGAGTATAATATGTAGTCTAAGTTCCTCATTTCTACCATATCTCAAGAGCTGAAATTTCTTGGTGTTAAATGTCATGTTGTTGCCTTCTGACCATTTGTATATTTTGTTCGTGTCCCTCTGCAAGGCCTCTGCAAGGATGTTACTATACTGTTGCTGTTTACTCCGCTGTCTATGTCTGTTAACAATAATGAACAGGATTGGGGCCAGTACTATACCTTGTGGTACTGAGCTGCGTACTTCCGAGTCTGATGATGATATACCTTGAATTTTGACGACCTGTAGACGTTCTCTGAGGAAGTTGTAGATCCATTTTCCCACTTTGCCTGTTATTCCCATTTACAGTATGTCATTTTATGTGATATTATACCATGATCACATTTGTCGAAAGCTTTAGCAAAATCCGTGTATATGACATCGTAGTTGTCATTGCCTTCCAGTGCATCTAGGATATTGTTATAGTGCTCTATTAGTTGTGATATGCATGATCTACCTGATCGGAATCCGTGCTGATTTTCGTTGAATCTTTCCAGTGTCTACAAGAAATCGTAGATCTATCCCCTTCTTTATATACAGGGACAATGTTTGCTCGTTTCAAGATGCTCGGTATTTTCCCAGTGTCTAGGGCTCTTCTCCATATCTAGTATAAAGGTGTAGCTATTTCATGTTTACAATTTTTAATCAACAATACGTTCCAATTGTCCGGACCTGCAGCTGAATGTGGTTTCATTTGTCCTAAGCTCTCGCTACATCATCTGGGGTAAAATCAAAGTCTACTTTACAATCTCCTTGTAATTTCTCTTCAAAGAATGCATCTATGTCACGTGTCTTTTTGTCACTTTTTGGGGTACTGAAAACTGATTCATACTGGGCTCTCAATGTTTCAGATATTTCTTTTAGATCGTCAGTTAGTTCATTATTTCTCTTCCTTAAAGGCCCGATAGCGGCGCGCGATTTTGTTTTCCTTTTCGCATAGCTATAGAAGTAGTTTGGATTTTCCTTTATTGCTTCTACCGCCTTTTCCTCTTCCCTCTCTGTATGGTACTTAATCAGGGTTTGTATTTCCCTATCGATACTCTCCAGTTTTTCTCTTATTACTTCCCTGGCATTATCTCCGCAGTTGACTAACTTCGCTTCCACTCTCTTTCTTTTGCGGAATATTCTTCTCTTTTGCCTCTCTAGCTAGCTCCTCTTTCCTTTTGGCTGTGATTTCGGGGCATATTTTTCTAAAATACTCAGCGTCTTTTCTCCCAAGGTGTATATATATATATATATATATATATATATATGCAAAGAACCACAGGGAAAAGGAAAAAAATACGAAGTCCGAGCGCTTTCGTGATATATTCACATTTTCAGGGACAACAGAGAAATAGACAGAATTTACAAAATAAATTAATTAAATACACAAGCGTAAAAATTCCCCAATAGGCAACTCAATCTAAAAACAATAAGAGCAATCTAAAACTTCCTCATTAGATAACTTAATCTAAAGGCTACTAAATTATTGAATACATAAAAGCTATATAAAAGAAGTTATACAATTAACATGTACAAATAAAATGTTAACAGTTATTAGAAATAGTAATTATTTAATTAAAACAGGCAATTAAGTGGCAAGAATCCATAGTTCAAGGAAACAAAGGACATCGCGCAAACATCAGCACGTACTATTTCCAAAATATTCCGTTGCCTATTGGGGAAGCGAAAAATCCCCCAATACGCAACAAGTTGCAGCCTCTAAGTTAGATCAGCCAAATCAGAATGAAAATTTGAAAAATTCATGAGTTTATATACCGAAATTTTGTTGACATCATTATTTAATGTTGACTTCTTTTGTTTCTCTTCTCAATAGGCTGCATTATTTTCCAAAATATTTGAAGATAAGATAAATATTTTAGCTTTAGCAACGTCTAAACAGAGAAGCAAGATATTTGAAGATGAAGCCATATTTTTATTTTAAACCGCATATTGACAGATCTGATGTTATCATGATCTGCCGAGTTAACTAAAAATGGAAATTGAAATATGCATTTTATTATGAATTACACTTAAACATGCATATGAGCAAAAATTAAGGCTTAAGATTTAAAATGTAACGTTAAGCAAGACATGACTTCATCTTTTAAAACGAGAGAATGTATACAGAAAATGAACATAAAATTTCACTTTCAAAGGATACCTTCTTCGCATAATAAAATTCACTGTATAAATGACATTCTTAGGACGGAAGATTAGCTGGGCTATAAAGCCCCGTCGCAGAGTGTCGAACCCCTTGGCGGATATTCTTTCATTTCGTTTATTATGGCTTTTTATAAATTAACTAAGCACTGAATGAGACGATGTGTATATATATAGCCCGAGAAGGAATCACAAACTAAATTATTACGTAATTACTCACATTTCAATGGCCTCTTCATCCGCTGGTTCTTTCTCGCCATCACAAATTTGTGCAATGGATTGCGTTGGAAGTAGGGCGTTCCGCTCGGCCGCTGCGAAAAGATGGAGCGTAGCCCCTGCAGTGAGGTCCCCGTCTTCAAACAATTGCGGGGGAGCAGTAAAGCTGATGTGTCTGACTTGAAGTGTCCATGATGAGAGAATGTGTAGTTACTCGTTGATAAATCACTGTTGTGGATCCAGCTGAAAATGTTCCCTCTAATATACGTGAATACTGGGGGCGTGTCTTTACCAAATATAACTTATTCATTCCATAGGTTATTTTGTTTTAAAAATTATATTAACGTTTTTATGTTATAGTTTAAGGATAAAATTGTGTATTAAAGATAAATTTGTATTGAAACAAAATAGGTGCGTAAAAGAGGAAAAATGAATAAGTTACCCCGAAATAGAACCTATTTTTGTTATAAAGTTATATTAATATGTTTTTATAACACGATTTAAAGATATATTTGTAAATTTATATTGAAACAAAATAATTGAATAAAAGAGGAAAAATTAATAAGTTATACCAAAATACAATCTATTTTTAATATAAAGTTATATTACTATTTTTTATGTTATAGTTTAAGGATAAAAATGTATATTAAAGATAAATTTGTAATGAAACAAAATAACTGGCCAAAAGAGGAAAAATTAAAGTTACCCCGAAATAGAATCTATTTTGTTTTAGAAATTATATTAATGCTTTTTGTGTTATAGTTTAAGGATAAAAATGTATATTGAAGATAAATTTGTATTGAAACAAAATAATTGGTCAAAGATGAAAAATTAAATAGTTACCCTTAATTTAATTTCTATTTTGTTTTAAAAATCATATTAATGCTTTTTATGTTATAGTTTAAATATAAAATTGTATATTATGGTGGAAATTTTTTTGGCATTGAACTTAATTTATCTTATTCGAGTTTTTGTATAAAAGATCGCTCGCCAAACGTCAAATTGGCCTCGTGGTGTTCCACCATGAGAAACTTAATCGAAAAACTCTTAGTGTCGTTCTTTTTTTGAGACCTTGTTGGTTATCTCCCCTGGCCCGAAAAACGTATTTGTTTATACTTAAGAGCTTTGTCTATTGGGTCGTATTTAGAGGCTTTGTTGGTCTACCAGGCGGTGGTAAGTAAAAGCCGTGGGTAAGGTGGGTTTGGTTAGGTGATGGTGGTTGTGGTGGTTTTTTATGTGTGGTTGTTATGAACGTATATATTTTGCTATTGGTTCTTCACATGCATCTGTTTATATTCGTTGTGTGTGTGTGTGTTTCTGTGTGTGTAATAATAGGGGATCTTTGGGCGTGTATGTGCGATTTTGACTGTTCAAACGATATATACATTGTGCCAGCTGGCTGATGATGCCTGGATGCAATGGCTACCACGCCAACTGGCGGATTTCGGGTTCTAAGCTAAATGTTGCTACCCTGAGCTCTCATTAAGCTTCTGCATCTCGCAGACGCTGAATGATCTCTTCCTTTCTCTCTCCTTCTCTCTCTCTCTCTCTCTCTTAGGTTAGGTATACCCCTTTGGGGGGTCCCCAGATTGCTGGTGGATTCTCCCCCTTTTTTGGCACCCTGGGGGTTGGCACAGGTGGATGGGGATGGCACCTTGCAACAAAGGGGTGGGGTGGGTGGAACTGGCACTCATTTGATCAACATTGCAATTGATCTGCACTCTCTCCTTTCGTGTTCATGCTACTGGATTATATAAATATAGGGATTATATAAATATACGAATTATGTAGTGCGTTCGAGAAGTCTCTCCGCAGTCAACCAACACTTTAAAAAAAGCGTTTGACAACAAGTGTAGACGAGTTGCTCTGTGCCTGCAAAATGGTGGAAAACACTTTCAACACATGCTGTAAAATCAAAAGGTTATTTAATAAAATCACTAAATCATGGTTGAATGAAAACATTGTAGTTTTTCAATTTCCTATGCGTTTAATGTAGCACTGTGGAGAGACTTTTCGAACGCACTATATAAGAATTATACGAATGAATATAAGAATATAGGAATTATCCATTGTTCATTGTTCTTTTCTGCAACTTTTCCCAAAAATCGCGTTATCATGTTCAAAATTGCAGTTTTCTGTTCTATGTTGAAATACCGAATATTCAATTGAACACAACCTCATATTTTTAACCCTTTGTCGTAATTTGTTGCTATTTAGACACATTAACTTTGCTTAACTCTTACACAGGTTTAATACATATATACATAAGAAAAAAAATCTATTCCATTTGAATCTTTGTAACCATTTGGACGCAGAAGGCGAAGTTCAACATTCTCTCAATAGATGACTCTGAGCAAGGAGGAAGTAATGGCCTCATCAGTTGAAGCTCTCACGCAGAGGTCAGAGGAGAAAATCTCTGGGATATTCTTTGATGGCAAGCAGGATAGGAACACAAAGGTGTTGAAATATGACAAAGTGACAGGGAGATTTCATCCTGGCAAAGTGATCGAGGAGCATTACACTATCACGTGGGAGCCTCAAGGAAGGTACCTCTTCCATTTCACTCCCGAGGAACCTGAGGAAGGAGAAAAGCCTGCCCATAAGATCGCTCAGGACTTGCATGAGTGGCTTCTGGATCACGTTGCTGACGAGAGCCTTGTAATGATTGGAGGAAAGTCTACCAACACCAACACGGGGTGGTCTGGAGGCGCCATAGCCCTATTGGAGAAGATGCTGGGTCGCAAGTGCCACTGGATGATCTGTCAGCTGAATGTGAACGAGCTCCCCCCGAGGCACTTAATCATCAAGCTGGATGGCCCTGTAACTCCCCGGTCAGGCTTCAGTGGGCCTATTGGAAAACTTCTTGAGAAAGTGAATGGACTTGAGGTCAACTTCAACTTCAAACCAGTGGAAGGAACTGAAGATATCGTAGAGCTGCCAGTAGAAATAGTCAAATCTCTCTCCACAGACCAGCACAACTGCTATCTTCTGATCAAAGCCATCAAGTCTGGAAGTCTCAGTCCACAGTTGGCTGGTCTCAAGTGCGGACCTCTGAACCAATCGAGGTGGCTCACTACTGCACAGGCCATCTTGCTGTTGTGGATGAGGGAGCATGGACTGAAGGGGGAGGTGTTGAGAAGGCTCGAGGTCCTCGTGAAGTTCTGCCTTAACTTCTACTTCAAAATGTACTACGACATCAAAGTGAAGCACCACCTCAAATTTGGTCCTGCGCACGTTTTATCAAGCCTGAGGCTGCTGAGGAACTAGACTACCGAGGTCAGGAACATCATCTCTGCTGCAGTGATAAGAGGAGCTTACCACGCACATCCTGAGAACATCCTGGCTTCATTCCTGTGCAGTGAGGATGAGCATCAGAGAGCTTTTGCTTTGAGCCAGATAGAGACTTTGGTGATACGACAGTGAGGCCCCATAAAAATCCCAAAGTCAATCTGCAAGCCACTTCACCTGGGGATCTCATCAACTGGGAATCAGAGAATATTTACGAGCCTATTTTCACCTGCAAGATGACCTTGACTGAGCTCGAGGATCTCAGGAAAACTCCACTCAAAGTGGACGATTTCTCTGTTCATACTCAGTCGAGCGAGAGAGCTGTACAGGAAGTCTCAACTGCTTCCCAAGCTGTGTACGGTCACGAGAGGAGAGATGGGTGGGTGAGAGGCAGGATAGACCATCGAGAAATGCTCCCAGTGTTCAGATCGAAGCAGGACATACTTAAGTGCTTTTCAGGTTCGAGTGGCTGATGAAGAGGCTGAAGCCATCGTTAATGCTCATAAGAGCTGAAAGTCCTCATAAGATCATAATATAAGATCTTATGAGGCCACGCTTTTCAGGGATCCAGGAAGAACAGGCGTGTAAACCTACACGTGGAGGTGGCAAGTCTCCCGCTACTCCATCAGAGTAGAGCTGGTGAGCTGCGCCTATTCTTTGAAGAAAAACTTAAAATTCTTAAGTTTTACGTGAAATCTAAACATTTCTTCAGCACCCAGAGGTGTTAAAACACGCAAGAAAGCAAGGATGAGGTCAGAAAAGCAGCTTTTAAACTAAATCATATGCAGAACAGCTGCGCGCTTTGGTTTGGGTACCCTGAGGCTACGTTAGGCAGACTTCAAATCAGAAAATCGCGATTTTTACCATGAGAATGAGATGTTTCGGAAAAGTTGCAAATAATAAACCCATCTTAGAATTAATTTTTACATAGGAATACATATTAGCCACTTTGTTTTTCCAAAATTTCAACCCTGAACCCAGAGTATGATATGCCCTACGTACCATACCGTACTTTCATTATTTCAGTTATTATTAGCTTAATTATTTATTCTGTGTTCATTGCTACATATCTCATTAGCCTACCTGAATTAGGGTATTTACTTAACAATTAGACTGTAAAACCATTTTTTATTACGAATAACACTGTGTAACACTGATTCTGTTTATGTAGAATTTTTGGCTTTTATATGCATCTGTGGGCGCTGAGTCCAAATCTGGCGTTGGTTTGTGTGTATCATCAATGGTTTCAGAGATAATCCATTTTTCATGTTTTACCAATATAATTTATTATATATTTATTATATATTTATTACTGTGCTATATAAAGAAGGGCGCAGAGTCTGAGAAGTCAGCAAGTGTGAGCACACAAAGAAAGCAGGTTGTGAAAGGCACCAAGTTCTGGATCGCGTATCGGCTCTATTTTGGTATGCCTATGGGTGACCAAGATAAGCCCTGGGCACCCCATGTGATCTGTGGAAGCTTCCGCTCCACACTTGAAGGGTGGCTGCGGGGAGTATGCAAGACAATGCCCTTTGCGGTACCCAGAATATGGAGAGAACCAAAGAGTCACCACGACGATTGCTACTACTGCATGGTAGATGTTTCTAAGTACAGGAAAGTTAAAGGAAGGCAGACTCTTCAGTATCCAAGCATAGCGTCGTCCATAGCTCCTGTACCAAATAGCGAAGGTCTTCCAATACCACGTCTACCAGAACAGGTATCTATCCATTACTTTACCTTCTGTATTTACAGACTGTGGGTCATTATGTGTCGATTTTTCTTAGTGATGCTCTTCTACATATATAGCTATGCCTATATTTTGTTTCTTTGCTTTGCAGGTTGAAAATGAGGATGCAGCTAGCTCATCTGAGATGTCGGCTGGTGAGGACAGTCATGATGAAGAATATACAGTAATTTTCAGTACAAACCCTCACTTTCCAAATCAGAGGGAATTGGACGACTTAATTACAGATTTGGGTCTGACGAAATCAGGGTCTGAGCTTCTGACCTCCAGACTCAAAGATTGGAATTTGCTTGGAGAAGACTGCAAGAGCACTGTATACCGAAAGCGGCATGAAGAGTTTGCAAGGTTCTACGATGTCAATGGCTCTCTCTGTTATTGCAGCAAGGTTAATGGTCTCTTCACAGCTATTGGGTTAACACATATACCCTCAGAGTGGCGCCTGTTTATTGACAGTTCAACTCGGAGTTTAAAAGCTGTTCTACTCCACAATGGGAACAAATATCCACCTATACCAGTTGCACATTCTGTTCAAATGAAAGAGGACTATGAAAATGTCAAACAACTGCTCACTCAAATCAGGTATGAACAATATAACTGGGACGTGTGTGGTGATTTGAAAATGATTGGTTTCCTGTTAGGTTTACAAGGAGGGTTTACTAAATATTCATGTTTTCTTTGCCTGTGGGATAGCAGGGCTTCAACTGAGCACTATAAAACAGTTCAGTGGCCTCCACGTGAAGGACTGCAACCAGAAAAGTACAATGTACTCAGGGAACCTCTTGTGAAGCCTGACATAGTTCTGCTACCACCTCTCCATATTAAGTTGGGTCTAATTAAGCAGTTTGTAACTGCGTTAGATTTTGGAGGGGAAGTTTTCCAACAGATTCGGGTCATGTTCCATAAACTCTCTGAGGCCAAAGTCAAGGTTGGCATCTTTGTAGGACCACAAGTCAAGGCGCTGTTGAATTCAAAGAACCTTGAAGCCAAGATGACTCCGATCGAAAAAGAGGCTTGGTGTGCTTTCCGTGATGTGGTTCGTGGGTTTTTAGGCAACCATGAAGCACCAAACTATAAGGAATTAGTGTCAAATTTGATGAAGTGCTATGGCAAAATGGGGTGCCGTATGTCTTTAAAATTACACTATCTGCATTCACATCTAGACTTTTTTCGTGATAACCTGGGCGATGTGAGTGAAGAACATGGCGAAAGATTCCATCAAGATATTCAAACGATGGAGAAAAGGTACCAGGGCCATTGGGATGCTTCCATGATGGAAGACTACGTATGGTCGCTGATCAGAAAGGATAAGAATGTTCATACGCGGAAGTCGCGTTCTTCAGTGCATTTTTAAGGAACGCACACTGCATAACGAGGCTTGTTATTCTCTTATCGGTTCTCCTCATGATATATATTATATCCTTTGCACCATTTTGGGTTTGTTAAACAATTTTGGCTCAATAAACATTAATTTCCAATAGTGTTTTTATTTTCAGAAAATATTTATGTTAGCCTTCTTTATATAACTTACTTTGCCATATGAAAAGTGTGATGACCTATATTTTTGAAACGGTTGATGATAGAGCAAAACCAATATCATTTTTGGAATCAGCGTCCCGAAATCATTAAGAAACGACAGAAAAATCACAATAAACAGAAAAGTTTTCAAATTTTGTTACCCTGTGTAATCAGTCATTTTTAACATAGTATAAATACCGTTATATGATAGAATTGTTAGTCACTGTGAACAAATAATTCATTTGTTTTTCTAATTAAACACAAAACAACAAAGTAATTTCTCTCTCCTTATTAAATATTGTTTGTTTGGGCTGTAATCCCCAAGCTGGTGACCCCTAATTATTCATTTAAATTTAATTCATTAATTATAGTAAGCCTACTTTCTTGGCCATATCAAATTGGTGATCCGTAGGCCACTATATATATATATAGCAGGAAGGTAGTCGGGGAAGGTTGTTCTCCCACTCTCCCATTCAAGGAAAATAGAGATTACTAAAGTACATAGAATAGCATCACACATATACTGTATAATTGGGTTGACTTTCTCGTTTTTACTTTGTTTATATTCTTATCATATGAGTATATACAAGGGTAATTCAATAAGTATCCGCACTTTTTATTTTCACAATTTTATTTTCACATCTGATAGATTATAAACACATCACTTCTCAACATAGTCTCCCTGATTTTCAATACACTTAGTCCAGCGATCTATACGCTTCCTAATGTCATCACAAAAGAATGTTTTCGGCTGCGTGCGTAGCCAGTCATGCACCGCCTCCTTCAGGTCATCATCGCCTTGGAATCGCTGACCTCTCAAAGCGTCTTTCAGTGGTCCAAACAGGTAAAAATCCGAAGGTGCCAGGTCTGGACTGTAGCTGGATGGTAGAGAACTTCAAATTTAAGTTCTTGAAGTCATTTTCTTGCCTGTGCAGCGGTATGAGGGCGCGCATTGTCGTGTAACAGAATAACACCTTCCGACAATCTCCCTCTCCGTTTTGTGCGAATTGCTTGCTTTAACTCATTCCGAATAATGTCAGAATACGATACACTTGTTACTGTAGTTCCACCCTCTAGATAATGTTCAAGGATAGGGTCTCGTGTATCCCAAAACAGTGTTAGCATAACTTTACCTGCTGACGGCTGCGCTTTGAACGTCCTTGCAATGGGAAGGTGTTATTCTATTACACGACAATGCGCGCCCTCATACCGCTGCACAGACTAGACAATGCCTTCAAGAACTTAAATTTGAAGTTCTCGACCATCCAGCCTACAGTCCAGACCTGGCACCTTCGGATTTTACCTGTTTGGACCACTAAAAGACGCTTTGAGAGGTCAGCGATTCCAAGGCGATGATGACCTGAAGGAGGCGGTGCATGACTGGCTACGCACACAGTCAAAAACATTCTTTTGTGATGGCATTAGGAAGCTTGTAGATCGCTGGATTAAGTGTATTGAGAAACAGGGAGACTATGTTGAGAAGTGATGTGTTTATAATCTATCAGATGTGAAAATAAAATTGTGAAAATAAAAAGTGCGGATACTTATTGAATTACCCTCGTATATATATGAAAAGAAGGACCAACACCACAGCAAACATTTTCGTTTATTTTTGTACTTCAGACGTTTCGTTTGGATAGAAGAGTGGTTGTGAGGTAGGAAACAGAGGGTGGTCGTTGATGGGGCGGAGTCGTCTTGGGCTAATGAAGCGAGCGGCGTTCCTCAGGGTTCTGTATTGGGCACCTTCCTTTTTCTGATATATCATATATTAACAATTTAGATGTCGGCCTAGTTTCAAAGTTTGCGGATGACACGAAGTTGGGTGGTAGGGCAATTAATGATGAAGATAGAGGTAAAATCCAGGAAGATCTGAACAAAATCGTTGATTGGTCAGTCACATGGAAAATAAGATTTAACGTCGATAAGTGCAAATTTTTACATATAGGTTCGCGTAACGGTAATTTTGCGTATAGTATGTCAGGGAAGGAGTTGGCAAGCGTAGAACAGGAAAATGATTTAGGAGTTATCGTCACTGGTGATTTAAAAGTGGTGAAACAAAGTACAGCAATGGTCAATAAGGCGAACAAGGTACTAGATTTTATAGCTCTGAATTTTGAGTACAAATCGCGCGATATTATTGTTCCTCTTTATAAATCATTAGTTAGACCCCATTTGGAGTACGCGATCCAATTTTGGAATCCCCATATGCGCAAAGATATATATAAAATCGAAAGAGTTCAAAGACGAACAGCTAAGATGATTCCGTCGCTTAAGTCGAAGTCGTACGAGGATAGGCTTAAGGAGTTAAAATTGACTACACTCGAGACTAGGAGGCTAAGGGGTGATCTAATCCAGGTTTTTAAAATTATGAATAGGTTCGATAATGTAAATAGAGATAGCTTTTTCGAAATATCAAACTATAATAGAACTAGAAATAATGGGTGTAAGTTGACAAGTAGAAGGTTCGAGACAGCAGTTGCCAAAAACTTTTTCACGCATAGAATAGTAAATAGCTGAAGTAGTTTGTCGGTAGAAGTAATTAGCAGCACGTCTATAAACATATTTAAAAATCGATTAGACACATATATTGATAGATTGGGTATAGTTTAAAGTAGTAAAATTAAGGCTTTGTGGTTCGGAACCCCCGTAACCCACAGTTAGGTGGACCAGCCATGAGTAGATGCTAGGGTTTTTGTTGGTCTGAAACATCATAACATATTCGTCAGATACTGAGAGAAAACTGTATGAATGTCAGTTACATTGGAAGGTATAATATATCTATGAAAGTAGGTTGGTTCGTTAGTTAGAAGAGCTGTAATTTGTAAGATGAACTATTGTTGTTAATGGAGGGTTTGTTTCTATAGATGTAGAAAGATTCTAAAATTCGAAGTTCTGTAAGGTTATTGGTTCTAGTTAGAATTTCGAACTGAGTTTTGTAAAGGGGATGGTTGTTATCATTACTATTTTGAATACAAATGAGCAAATATTTCAGAAAATACCCAACAGTATAATTTTCAGGTTTAAGAAGAGGACCATTTCATTATTAATATTTAAAATTTTTAGGTCCTTATTTCTTCGTCTATGGCCAAAATACTACAGCAACAGATTGTTCTATTGCATTACAATTCAATGGCCTACATATTCAATACATATAAGCTAACTACAATGCATTGTGATACTTTTTTGATAGTAAAATGTATGCTTTGCAAAGTGGTGTTTTTTATGTACAGCATATTGTAAGTTACTTTTTTGAGAGGCGACATGTACAGTTTTACAATTATCAGTCATTAAGTAAAAGGTCAATCAATCAATTAAAAAAATATTATCAAATAAAAGCGCAATAATGTATGTATTTCTGTTTCAGAATGTGTACAGTTTCTGTGTACAGTTGCACAACAGGACTTAGATGAACTAATTCACACATGCAGTAGAAGAAGAATCAACATGTAAGCAACCTAATCTGCTAAATAGTTGGTTTTGGATTTTTTTTATAGCAAACATAGCATTTCAACAGAGTAAATCTCATGAGTGAATCTCATAAACCATACAGTATCTTACAACAAACAGACTGGACACTTTGTTTTCTTTGTCAGAATGACCTTAAAGATACAAGACCGTTTTGTTCTGCAAATCTCAAAGGCAAGTAATGTGGCTATTACTCAATTGCTAACAACTTGCAGGAGTTCAAGGAAACAGGGAGCATACCAATGAGCATCAATTTGGTACGGCTAGATGATGGTAGTGGCGCAGCAGAAACATTAGTGGCACGCAAAGCTTTGTACCACAAATCATGCTACCTGAATTTTTCGAAAGAGAGGTTGGAGAGAGTCAAGAAAAGGGTCCTCTGGGACAGCTACCCAGCCAAGTTCCAAGAAAACTTGTTCTAGCTTACAAGGCCATGGAACTTCAAGTCATACACACATGGTACACCAAAGTGTTTCTTCTCTGACAAGTCTGAGGGTCCAATGCATCAGGCATGCACCATATCATCAGTAGTATAGCCGCAAAAGGGGAGAGTGCAGGAATGTTGCAATGTATTATGTAATGTTGCAAAGGGGGTGGGGTGTTGCAAAGCATATTAAGACTTCAGCCGAGTAGGCGTTGTCTTATAGGCTCCTAATCAGCCAGTTGGCTTAGAAGGAGCCAAGGGGAGAGGGTACACCTGAAGGGGAGAGAGAGAGAGAGTATCGGCCTTTGTTGCCGATTGCAAGGGCATGCAACTTGGAGGCGGAGTTCTCCCCCAAGCTATTTTCCCCAAAGGGGTATACCTAACCTAAGAGGCCTCTAAGGGGTTTTCCCAAATGGCCAGAAAGAGAAAGGACCAGAGGTCCTTCCTCGGCTGGGAGCCGAGCTTGTATGACTCCGTCGTCAGCCTCTCGCTCTTTTATAGACCTCTAATCCGGCTGAGTTGCCAGATAGCGCCATGTATTCAATAGAAGGCTGAGTTGCCAGTTTGTGCTATATATTTTTCTAATCGAAGACTGAGTTGCCAGATAGCAATATTTATTAAATTAAACCATATATTAATCAAAATACCACAATATATTTATATGATGTCACGAATAACAGTGGGAAAGAAACCTTACGAAGATAGGCGAAATAAACGACAATTCAAAACACACGGTCGTCCTCCCTCATTCTCCCCAAACTACTCACCCCATCTGTGTTTGTATATATATATATATATATATATATATATATAGGAAGAATCATAATAACCGTGTCTATTTAATTTTGTCATTCCTTATATATATATATATATATAAATGGATTTTCACCTTAAAGTGAATTAAAACATTAAAAAATCACTAAACAATTAAAAGAAAAGAAACCTTACGAAGATAGGTGAAAATAAACGACAATTCAAAACACACGATCGTCCTCCCTCATTCCCCCCAAAACTTCTCACCCCATCTGTGTTTGTATATATATATATATATATATATATATATATATATATATATAGAAAGAATCATAATAACCGTGTCTATTTAATTTTGTCATTCCTTATATATATATATAAATGGATTTTCACCTTAAAGTGAATTAAAACATTAAAAATCACTAAACAATTAAAAGAAAAGAAACCTTACGAAGATAGGTGAAAAAAACGACAATTCAAAACACACGATCGTCCTCCCTCATTCCCCCCAAACTCCTCACCCCATCTGTGCTTGTATATATAATAAACGAAATGAACAAATCGTACACACACACACACACACACACACCCACACACACACACACACACACACAGGAGGAAACGATTCCCGACTCGAATCACACCTGTTTGCCCAGAGGCCTTTTTGAAATGACCGCGATTTGACCTTTCTTCAAGTCTACTCGGGATAAACCTCGCTTCACTCCAATTCTTAATTTTGCTGTTGTTATTACTTCTACAATGAAACACTTTCTCGAAGCGAAGAAAATGTTTTATATTTTTATTTACGCGTAATTTGTATGGTGTCATATTCTTAGATAACATCTCTGTTATTGAAAGATATACACACAATTATATTAAATAATAATCAGCGAAAGAAATAAGGTGCATGAGGTGGGCAAACCTGAAAGTACTAATAATTATATAATATATATATATATATATAGAAAGAAAGAGAGAGAGAGGAGTTTTGTTCATTCTTTTAAAATAAATAAAGGAATGAATATATATATATATATAGGGTGGTACAAATTACAGTAGTAATAATAATTAACTCTTTCTCGCCGAATTGGAAAGCTTTTCACTCCGCCTTAGACCCACAGTTTAACGTGGAAACCGAATGCTCTTTTCTTTCTATATATATATATATATATATATAATTATATATATATATATATATATATATATATATATAGAAAGAAAGAGAGTTTTGTTCATTCTTTTAAAATAAATAAAGGAATGGATATATATATATATATATAGGGTGGTACAAATTACAGTAGTAATAATAATTAACTCTCGCCGAGTTGGAAAGCTTTTCACTCCGCCTCAGACCCACAGTTTAACGTGGAAACCGAATGCTCTTATCTTTCTCTCTCTCTCTCTCTCTCTCTCTCTCTCTCTCTATATATATATATATATATATATATATATATAGAAAGAAAGAGAGAGAGAGTTTTGTTCATTCTTTTAAAATAAATAAAGGAATGGATATATATATAGGGTGGTACAAATTACAGTAGTAATAATAATTAACTCTCTCGCCGAATTGGAAAGCTTTTCACTCCGCCTTAGACCCACAGTTTAACGTGGAAACCTAATGCTCTTTTATTTTTCAAAAATATAATTAAAGGAATGGATATATTTATAATTTCTTTATTATAAAATCCTCTCGATTACATTAGTGACTAATGATCCGGGAATAGTGGGGGAAAAATATTGACATGGTAAAGACAGCAAAGGGTAATACGAGCATTAAATCTATTGGAGAAAATATAAAGATGCCATTAGTCGACCGGACCCGTTATAGCGGTGTTACGATTGGTACACAAACTTATCATAGCTCCACCCAGCTACACTGGCAACCAATCACTACGAACATCTGGCCTTAATCTTTTGGGGCGGAGCTTGGCGATTGTGCATATAAAAGGAAATATTTTTCAGTTTGGAGTAACAGTAGCTATTTTCGCGTCAGTGAATAATCATTCCCTCTGCCAGTGCATTCCCTCCACCATGGACAACGAACTTTACGTTTTACCGGATTTGTATGAAGAAGGTGACACTGCAGCATTGAATGCAATTAATCTTTTTAACGCGATTGACCGTGATGAATTATTTCCAACGCAAACCGTTGAAGATATTTGCAGTGACGCTCCTTACAATCCGACGCAAGGGACTACCATAGAAATGTAAGTGTCTATAATTTATTCACAAGAAACATGATTTTATATATATGGAGGGTTGTAGTATCTCGTCAAATACTTCATTTAGATACTCACCATTATGCTAAAACCGAAATTTTTATGGCAATCTTTTGCGTGTTTTAAATGTTATTCGGATTTACCTCTTAAATGAGTTTCGAACCAAAGATATCTTCACATAATGGGGTCTGTCTGTATACTTTGTATATGTTTTTATTAAAAAAGAATCAATATGAACATTATTCCTTTAAGGTCCGATGAGGATTTGACACGTGTTATACAATCTTTTGAAGAATCTCGTGTCATGAATACGGAGGATATACTGATCAGTCAGCATAATGAATGTCACACCGAAATAATGTAAGTGTTTTTCGATCTTTTTGGGGTAAGAAGACAATATATTTTCATAAATTTATTAAATGAAAGAAATCAGTACAAAAACCATCTTAAACTACAGAATATACCGTTACAAATATACACACACGAACAAAAATATTATACTATAAAACGAGTACGTACAATTGGAAAACGGATTTTTATCTGTCTGCATACCATTTCATCGTTTCGGCGAGTGTGACACGGGTCAAATAAATTTAAAAAATTTATAAATTCTTTATCACAAGACATGCATGAGAAATGAGACGCAGTACATTCCGCAAGCATTACTAAAATATCCTTGTATACGAAACGGGTTCCATACAACTTCGGGAATATGTAACTGAGCGAGAAATTTTACAATAATAGGGTCACTCCAGGGTTGAGTACCGAGTGAATCAAAATAGTACAGCGATCCAATGAATCCCTTCATTACCGATGACATCTGTGTTCACAATAAGACTACCGCATTCTCGCGTACTTGGCAAACTCAATGTTTCATTCTTCGCAAACTCGCCGATAAATTTGGAGCGTGTGACTCGTTCACTATTCATTACTTTCTGAAGTGTATTAGCATCCATTTTAAAAGTCAGTGATAACGCTCCTAAATCTATCTACTTCTATTAGGGCTTGCGATTCGAGATATACTAGTACACTAATAGGCGCGTCTATAGGCTTGGTGAATTCCAGCCTCACTGAGATGTTTCCGCTCTGCTGTGGGCTTAAATGCGTATTTACGCTAGCAGATAAGTCAGGTGTAATGTCAAACGGATAAATGTTAAATTGATCAATGAATTCTTCCTGCGTTACCCCATTACCAAGCTCATCACAATCACCTGCAATATGGGTCAGATTACTATAGCCTCTGGCGCAAAGAGGTAACACAGCGTCTGATGAATAGTCCGTACCCATTGTTCCACCCAAAGCAGTGCCATTAACGTATAGAGTTATATTTTTAAGTCCGAAATTCTCGAATTTAAAGGCACTCTTTTTATATTTTCCATTCACCGAAGCATGGTCCTGCATTCCGATTAATATCTTTTTAGGAAGATTTCCCAGGGCAATGTTTTCTATCTGCTTCGATGCCAACCCTGCAGGCACCGTATATAGTTTGATTTGTACTCTGTTAATAGGATATTTCACTGTAGCGTTTAGTAAATTTTTCTCAATTTCTAGTTGTTTTGGTGAACTTAATTTCACTCGCCGTACGCGGAGGTATGTGTCCATAATGTGAACCACAACGGGCTTTGCACCCTCTTCTTGATCAGCATCCAGATTTAAGCAGATCTCAGGACTCGTGCGGGTGAGCTTTATTTTCATATCCACCCCGTTGACAAGCAACTTCTCCTGGAAAGTGAAATCTGCGTGCAGCCGTCCAAAACACTCGTATATTTTCTTTTTAGAATTTTTAAATTTGTCCTTTATATTACTTACATCTTTAGTTTGATAATATCCCTCGGCACTTAAAAAGGTAGCCTTCGCTTCTTTGGAAAAGTTGAGGACATTTTCCAGATAGGCTCTTAGATGATAGTACCCCGTGCCTGCCGATATGTTGGTCTGATTTAAATATACGTCACACTGGTTGAATATGGAGTGCAGAAAGTTTGTTTCAGGGTATACAGCATATTTGTCATCGCAGACCGTTCCATCAGAATGGGCTATACGTAGCTTAGCGTACATGTGCACACAGCTTGGATCAAAAAAGTAAGGGCCTGAGCTGGGTATCACGAATTCTATAGGTGCACTCGGGGAACTAATTGTGTTTAAAGGGTTAATTGTAATAAAATCACCGTGCTCAATAGAAACTTGAGTTGGAGGCAGCTCAAAAAGGGACAGCTCCGATTTACAGCATTGAGAACTACATGGGTGGATGAAGCGTGCCATGGCGAGTTAGAAATAGTGCCTCCTCTCTCGACAAGTAGTAAACAAACTATGATTCATGAGATCAATGTCTTTAGCTTATATCAGTCAAAAAAGTGGTCAACCATAGGTTTCATTCGCTTACAGCACTTCTTTTTTGATATCCTTTTACGTTTAATACCACGTGACCCCTTCTTCCGGGCAGCCCTCTTCTTCTTTCCGCCACCACGCATTTTTCTCTGCATCTTTGATGATTTCGTCCTGTGTACGCTTTAAATGTTTTTTTAGAGCTTCTTTAAGTTTAGCCCCGGCCAATACGTCTTCTGCAGTGTTAAGACCTGATTGTAGCGCTTTCCTTCCGAGGTATCTGGCACCCCTCTTGAGCAAAGGAACAGCCGTACGTAGTATGGATGAAAAAATGGACCCAAGTCCACTACCGCGCTGGTATCTCACCCCTCGATAGACGGTGAAAGGCTTTCTATCCATTATAACTCAGTGCGTCAAAAGTGTAGCTTCACTGTTAAGCTCCCGTTACCGAATGGGAAGTTTTCACCCTCAATCGTTCTTATATATATTGAGATATTGGTTATTAAATTAGTTGCGACATTCACATAATGGGGTCTGTCATATGTAATACTCAAACTCCTTCCTCTATGGTTGGGGATGTGAGCAATGCGCAGCAGGCGTGCCTGGGTATCCCCAACAAACTGGTGCTCCACTATATTACTGTAAATATAGCACATGTCTGGGACCTTTCAGCCAATTTCTCCATCTTCAATTGATACATTAATCTGGACAAGTCATGCTGTGTCTCGTGAAATGTGTCTCTTTGGAAGGCTGCCTATATCGGCCATTGGTTAGAATTTTGAACTTCTATGGTCTTTAATACGTCTGTTAGTCTTTGATTTTAGGATTAGTGTATGTGCAGGGTTGTTTACGATTTCGTATACTAAATCATTCGTAAGGTTTGAGTTTCTTAAACTTACGTTTAAGTCTCTCACAACATCCTCGACCGAACCATATTGACCCGGTCCTAGTCTTACTTCTGTACTGTAATACCGTGCAACCTTAGTCCGAGCGATACGTATAGTTTCATCCATAGCTACCCCAGCTTTTTCACACTCGTCAATGTCTCTAAGAATCGTAAAAACGGTTTCTTTATGTTCAATATTTAAAAAGATGGTGTCCAGCTGAATTTCGCATATCCCCACCTCATACGAATCACGACCCAATTCAATGTGCCCGTGGAGTTCTGTTACAAAGTTGGCTAGTGTGTTGTTAGGGTGTACAGACAGGGACGAGGAGGACGGGAGTGTGACGTAGAAATGGTTAGGAGCCATGTTGCATACTATTTAAGCTTCATTATTGCATCAGCTTTTATATAGGTGAAGCTTTCTGGGTACCCTAGCCATTTCACCAGGTACATTTTTCTCTTTCCTGAACCTTTGCTTCCTAAAATGTTCTCAATTTTAAACACATTTTTTCCTAAATTAAACGCAACTTTCTGCAATTCCTCGCGGTAAAAGCCTCCTGAGATTTCTTCCCCATTCAAATCTTCAGTGTAATACATCATTATCTCAACTTTAGGTCTCATAGCACGAACTTTAAAAATATCGCGTGTCCATCCTTGCTCAAAACCCTTTGCGAATTTATTCCCTGAACGCGACAGCCTTACATAATCATTGATTTTGAAGCGCGCCGAGTGTGGTGGTGGTGTTGGTGATCCATCTCTTCTCGGGAGCGTACATCTTTCTAAAACTTCGTTAGGTGTTGTCCCAATCGTGCGATGGTGTGAGCGGTTGTAGGATTATGCCAATGATTCCAGAATGTCTAGAAATCTGTATGTGTTTTTATGTGTAAAATAACGGTGCATGCGTTCCTTTATGGTGCGCTGAACTCTTTCAGCTAAAGAAGCCTTATGTATAGAATTGGTTGTGTAATGGCTGATATTAAACTCTGTCAACATGTTCTGAAAAGCACGGCCTATAAATTCCTTCCCCATATCCGTACAAAAATAGCCAGGAACCCTGTTTTCTTTTAACATTAGCGTTTTGGTGGCTTTAGCAACTGTTTCAGGTGATTTATTTTTCAGAGGAACTAGCCACAGATATCTAGAGAATACGTCTATTATGAATAGAATGTAGCGGTAACCATCGTTATACACAGAATATCTTTGCATGTCTGTTAAATCTGCTTGCCAAATAGAATCAATCGAGGAAGCCGTTGTCTTGGCTGTTTTAAACCTTTTTCTCACAGGCTTATGAAGCGTATAAGCGTCCTGCTCCCTCAAAAATCTTTCAACATCTTTTTTCCTACTCCGTAAACACTTCTCTACAGTCTATCTACGCCGCCGTAGAGGATGGGTTAGAAATGTCATAATAGCGTTTAGTTAATACGTTCGCCATTTGCGTATTTTAGAGGCACGTGGGTAGGGTTGGTTTAACCTCTTCTTTCTCCTCTTCAAAGGTGTTACCGCCGGGGGTGACGGCGTCTTCAATTGTGTCACATGCGTTGCATGTTCCAAGTCTTTTAACCTGTTCAGATTTCCTATCAACGTTTTAGGGACATTTATTTGTTGTAGTCTTGCTTTAATATGCTTCCATCCTGATGGTGATGGCCTATCCCACTTTCTCACCAGATCATGGACAATGTCTACGATATTCGATCCCTGTACCTTTGATCCTTCCACAATGATCTCGCCTGTTTCGGTCCATTGTAGGCTGGATCCTCATTCAATAGATTATAAAGACTTAAGCCTTTACTCATCAATGTATGTGGGAGGGTGCTTTTTAATACATGTCGATATGTTGTGTGGCTAATCCCTTAATTTTTGGTTGGTCAGCTGTATCGTCGGGCAGATCCTATGTCGCCATGTCCATCGTCCCCCGTGCTGTGCCTAATAACCACAGGAATCTCTGTAGGGTTCTTATAATTTTCGTACTCGTGAAGAAATTTCTGCAGAGCTTCTTGGTATAAGATTCTTTTCTCATCAGGTGTTTTTTCACTGTTTAATAGGGCTAGCAATTCGCTTTCCATTCTTTTAAGTCTGCTTTTACGGGGATCTAGATCCGTGTCTGGATTCCTTTGCAGTGAAGCGTACACCTCGTGGGGAATCACTACCACTTTCTTCATTATATTAATCTAGTCAGTAAAGGACCCAAAACTGAAAATAAGATGGGGAGAAATGACCCTCCTGTTTGTACAATAATTCGTTTTTTCTTCGCTACAGTTTGACTTTTACGAGCGAGTGCACGTATTATGTTCTTGTAACGGCGTAGGCGAGCCTTCTGAGGGGTTTTCATTGATACATTGCAATTTATAACGTTAAGACAGATTTCACAGATGCATTTTAAAAAGTCGGCGTCGATATTTTTAATAAACATCTGCTGCATTGCCCGGGCAGTCGATGATAGATTTTTATTAATTCACGGTATTTCTTTAGTCTCTTTGTCATTCTGGAATATACACCGTTTCAGGCTCGTTTGGAAATATATTCGTTCGTAGAAGCACTCTAAACGTGTTTCGCGGATGAAGGTCGCAAAGCAAATATCCGTAACGCGTGCTTGTAGCTTCTTTATAAACTTCCAAAAACCCCTTACGCTGATTTGGGAACATTTGATTGGCTAATACCCCAATTTGTGATACATCTCTACGTTGTGCGAATAAGACTAGATATTGCGTATTTAACGACACATCGCGCATGTATCTATTTTTTAAAAATAGATTCTGATTGATGAAGAACACACTTATGTTAAGATGGTGGGAGAATACTGTAAATGTCTCGGCAAACGTTTTATCCATCTCCAACATGAGATCGTCAATTACAATGACTGTATGTTCATTTCCCTTTAACGAATTAACGTCATATACGCCTTTGTGGAACAAAATATCATCTTGGTACTCGTTGAACACTGATTGATACGTCGAATAGCACCATATAACTGTATGCACAAATTTCGAGAACATCTCTCCCTTTTCTTTAATGATTTTAAGCATAAACAAAGTCTTACCACATCCTGAATTTTTCTACAGAGTCCATTTCTAACACGTCACACTCCTAAGTGGATCATTTACAAAATATTACAAATTTTGGGTGCTGTTCCTTATATTTTGTTTTCTTCTCCCACAGAACCGTAAATGACGATGAGGTACAGCACCCCATCATCGACATTACAGATGACCCCGACGACAGTGCATTTGTGATCTCCTCCCCTGCCAACGAACCCTCACCAGCGATACCGGCAGCAAGTCCAAAGCGGAGGTATGATGAAGAGAATCCCACGTCAGGTATAAAGCGACTGAAATACGCGCCTGTTGCACCAGTAATAGATCCCCAACCCTCAACCTCTTACGCAACAATCCCCCTAGCAGCACCTCCCGCTAATATATCCCCTTATTCATCCGCCACAGTTGCCCCCCGTTCTGTTAAGTCAACAATAATAGATCCCCAACCCTCAACCTCCTACGCAACAGGCCCCCCAGCAGCACCTTCCGCTAATATATCCCCTAATTCATCCGCCACAGTTGCTCCCCATTCTGTTGAGGATGATATAACGTTTGAGTTGGTGCGCTCCGCAGTCCCCACCCCAGCCTTGACTAGAAATCGGTATAGAGTCAGGGTCGACCATAGAGCCATGTACAGCAATGGAATTGAGCGCGGGCTACGCCCGGTTGTACAGCGTATTGTAGAGTTTGCTCTTCAGAACCGCGACGAGCGTCAAGCCATTTAGACGTTTGGCGGCTGAAGATGTAGAATATACAGGGCCCGCAAAAAAAAAAGGAGCATGACGAAAATTGCTCTCACGCCCGCATTTTTTGCCGGACCCTTAAATGTTATATATCTAGCTAAAGATAAAAGAGCTCAGAGTTGTATAAAACAAATTTCATCAAAATCGGTCATAAAATAAAGATTTTATGGCCACAAACGTGCAATGACTAAAAAAAAGTGAATTTCCGCATAAAAATTTAATGTTTTTCTCATTACAAATTATTTTTTTCAGATGCCTAAATAATTTTAATCAATAAAAATGATAATATTCCCTTTTCTAAAGAAGATAAAATATTAATAAAACATTATAGACTTGATAAAAATTATGGCGCAATAAAATTATTACAAGAGTTTCCGAATAAACCATGGTCGAAAGGAGGTTTGGACAAGCTGTTAAGAAAAATCGACGAAACTGAAAGTACTGAAAGGAAACAAAGAAGCGGGAGGCCAAGATCAGTTCGAACCGAAGAAAACATCAGAGATGTGGAACTAAGAATTTGTAGTCAAGAAGGCAGACCAGGGACTCACATGACACCGTCCAGAATTGCTAATGAGTTGAGCATATCCGAAAGTAGCGTCAGAAACATTATTAAAAACGACCTTGAACTAAAATCTTATAAACGGATACACGGGCAGAAATTAACTGAAATTAACGAACAGAAAAGAGTTGTTTGTTCTGAACGCATGTTAAGAAATATCACTCCCGAAAAAGTAGACCTCGGCTTTTTTACTGACGAAAAGAAGTTTACGGTAGAACCACCGCGAAATTCCTAAAATGACAGAGTGTATTCAAGAGTTAATCGTAAAAATGAAATACCAGATGATAGACTTTATGCTACCCGTAATCATTTTTCTGCCAGCGTAATGGTATGGGTCGGTGTGTCTAAACTAGGCAAGACATCTGTTTTTTTCGTAGAGCCAAACATCAAAGTAGACGCCCGCTATTACACTAAAACTTTGTTGGAACAAATGCTGCCCGAAATGAGACGATTGGCGAATAATGGTTACTTCTTATTACAACAGGATGGCGCTCGGGCGCATACCGCTAAGTCAACTATTGAATTTTTAGAAAATAATGTTCCTGAATTGCTTTACCCAAAAGATTGGCCCCCTAATAGTCCAGATTTGAATCCCGTAGACTACGGAATATGGAAATGTTGGCTGAGAAAGTGTACAAGCATAAGATCCGAAATGTCGAACATTTGAAAGAAGTTATCGTACAAAAATGGGAAGAAATTACCCAAGATCAAGTAGATAAAGCTATAGATCAATTTAAGCCCCGATTACGAAGGGTTGTAGAGGTTTCTGGCAAACATATCGAACAATTTTTATAGTCTTATAATTTCGTTTTCTTTGGAAATTGTAAAATTATATGACATGTTGTAGTAAAACTTTTATATTTTTTTTAATTTTTGACGTATTGACATGAAAATTTGGTATTAACTTAGTTTATTTGTTGCTTATTTGCCTAAAATAAATTATTTGTCATTATGTGTAAAAATAAATGTACAGTAAACATTTCTGGCAAACATATCGAACAATTTTTATAGTCTTATAATTTCGTTTTCTTTGGAAATTGTAAAATGATATGACATGTTGTAGTAAAACTTTTATATTTTCTTTAATTTTTGACGTATTGACATGAAATTTGGTAATAACTTAGTTTATTTGTTGCTTATTTGCCTAAAATAAGTTATTTGTCATTATGTGTAAAAATAAATGTACAGTAAACATTTTCGTCATGCTCCTTTTTTTTTTCGGACCCGATATATTAGGACGTATAATGCAAGCTGCCCAAAGTAGTATAGCCTTCAATATGGACAACTTCACGGTAAATATTAATCGTGTATTCCGTGTTGCGGGTCATAGTGCCATACCGTATACTCTTAACCTCAATTCTCAAGCTATTTATAGACGGCATATAAACGTTGATCGTGGTTGCGGCTTTATAGCAGTAGTCTTGGCTAACATGTTTACTATACAAAATACACGGACTCAAAAAATTTGGCTACCTACGGTCGTGGAACGTGCCCGTAAACTGCAGACTGTGAACTTGAATTTGACTGTAATATGGGGCCTGAAGAGATGAGAATGGTAGAACAGAAAATGAATGCCCGTATAGTTGTATTTGGGTTGGATGATCGTCGTAGGACTGTGTATGTTTTTAAAAGCTGTGTGAGAGATCGTACAAGACCCCTACTTATTTTAGGATTGTCGGGGACAACGTATCTCCCCATCCGTAATATAAGGTGGCTTTACGCGAGTTATGACAAAAGTCGAAAATATGGGAGACATCATGATTTGTGTAAGGGGTGCCTCGAGTTTGCGGATGATATAGTGAGACATTGTAAAGAATGTCACATGGTATGTGAGCAGTGTAAAAGCACCAAATGTGAAAGCCGTGTAGTTGAAGCTGAGAAGAGAGACTGTGATGTGTGTAGACGCACATTCTTCAATAATAACTGCTTTGAGCTCCATAAATCAACTGGCACGTGCAGGAAAATGAGAATCTGTGAATGTGGTATGTTTCACACAATGGATAATTGGGGGAAATTTAAGCACAAGTGTGACGAAATTCACTGTCCTACATGCCAGGAGGTATAAGGCGGATGGAGTAAAGCATGTATGTTATATGAAAGATGCTAAGCCTAAAAATAACCCTTGTATAACTGTATACTACGATATAGAAACATATACGAATGCTGAAACCAAAGAGGTAATTCCACATTTACTTGTGAGCCAGACTATCTGATGAGTGTATGGGCGAATGTGACGAGTGCCCCAAATGCGGTAAACGGACAAACGTTTTTAAAACGAATGTCCGCGATAGTCCTGTGAAACTATTTGTGTCCTATATTGTCAAGTTAGCCGACAAGTTCAAAAAAATGACTGTGTATATTCTCGCCCATAACGGGGCAAAGTTTGACACGCAGTTCCTTTATAAGGAGTTGCTTGAGCACGAATCCTCTGAGATATTTACAGGTGATCCATTGAAAAGAGGCAACAAATTAATACAGATGCAAATAAGAGGCAATGTACAATTTAAAGACACTTTATTATTCACACCTTGTAAATTAGCAAAGCTACCCAAGGTGATGGGGTAGCAGCTGAAGTTTCCAAAGGATACTTCCCTTACACTTTCCTCACCAGCGAGACTTTAAACTACGTAGGCCCACCACCACCCAAACATTATTTTAACTATGACTGTATGAGTGTAGATGAACGTGAAGACTTTGATCGATACTACAACAGTTTTAATGAAAGTAACCCTTATAATATAGCTGATGAATGTGAGCGTTATTGCGTGAATGATGTGCGCGTGCTTAGAGTATGTTTCCAGGCCTTTAGAAGGATGTACATAGGCCGTTTCAAATGCGATCCGCTGCAAGTCGCAACCACCATCGCGTCATTATGTTTTACGGTGTTCAAGAATAACTTCATGCCTAAAGCCACCTTAGCCATTATTCACCGAAACAACCCCCGCAGTTACGGACACAAGGCTATTTACTGGCTCATACACCTACAGCAACAGACAGGTGTATACATAAAGCACGCCCGCAACACGGGTGAAGTACCCATTAAGATTAATGGTCGTGTTTTTTGGGTTGATGGGTTAAGTGAAAACCGTGTCACTGGTGTGAAGACTGTGTACTCCTTTAACGGATGCTGGTGGCATGGATGCCCCCGTCCTGAGTGCGGAATCGCCGGAGATATCCACGGTAGATCTCCTGCCGACTGTCTTGCATGGACCCGCACCCGCGATCAACTTATAGGATCACAGTTCACTCACAAAGTCTTGTGGGAGCATGAATATGATGCACAGATGGAGACAGACGAGGTGTACCGTGAGGAAATAAACATGATCACGCGTTCAATGGTGCTGGATCCTCTCAAATGTGGTGATAGCTTGTTTGGAGGACGTACAAATCCATTCAGACTATACTTTCCGCCTACGGAGGGCGCGAAGCTCCATTACTACGATTTCTGTTCTTTATACCCATACGTGATGAAGAACAATCCGTACCCCGTGGGCGCTCCTGAGAAACTGGTGGGACCTAACCTGCCCTCCATCAATGAATTTTCAAGAAATTTGAATGATCGTTACTTTGGCCTCTCTTTCGTAGACGTACTCCCCCCACGCAATTTATGGATGCCAATCTTACCTGTCGTTATCGACAACAAGCTCATGTTCCAACTGTGCATGAAGTGCGCGGAAGAGAATAACGGCGATTGTAACCATATACCCCACCAGCGTAAGATCAGAGGCGTATATACAAGTCCTGAGCTGGCCCTAGCCGTACGCCATGGATATAGAATACTGAAGATACATGAGGTGTGGAGGTTTCAGAAGCTACCCAACCTTTTCACACCATATATAAACGCCTTTTTGAAGGATAAGGTTGAGGCATCAGGGTATCCGCGAGGAGTTGATACCGAAGATGAAAAGTCTGCCTATATTCAACGTTACCGCGACCGCGAAGGTATACAACTTGATCGTGCCCAAATTGCAAAGAATCCTGGCAAGCGCTTCAGTGCAAAGTTGTGTCTAAACAGTCTATGGGGAAAATTTGCACAGAATACCGGCAAAGGGAACATTCATTTGGCACAAAGTTATAGTGATGTCTGGGATTATGCCAATGCTCCCGATAAAGAGGTCATGGAGATCGTGAATGTAGGTAATACTTACATAATAAAGTACAACAACACTGAATTGGCCACAGATACCTCAAGGGTTACAAACATACCTGTGGCTAGCTTCACAAGAGCCTACGCCCGTATAAAACTTTGGGGTCTATTGCATTCTCTTGGGCGGAGAGTACTGTATGCCGATACAAATAGCGTGATATTCACAGAGAGGGAGGGTGAATACATGCCCGCTATTGGGGAGTTCCTCGGCGAGCTCACTGATGAGATCAAGGATGAGTATGGGGACAACGCATACGCCGACTCTTTTGTCTCAACAGGACCTAAAACTTATGGGGTACGGGTGAGGGTGGGGGAGGATATGAAATATATCGTGAAGGCAAAGGGTATTACGCTCAACCATGCGAATCGGCGGGTTGTTAACTTTGAATCGTTGAATGATCTAGTGTGCTTGGACGATGAGGGCGAACGACCTCCCCAACTAATTATAGGCACCCACAATTTTCGGGCGCAGAAGCTGGGGGGCGTGAAGGAACGTAGGGGTACGAAGGTGTGCCGTAACACCTATAGGAAACGTTACCAGTTACCTGGTACCTATGATACCGTACCCTTTGGATACCATAACTTTTGATGCGCCTATTGTTAACTTACTTATGACACGTATTTGTCGTGTATATAATCTTTGATGTATCTATTGTTAACTTATTTATTACACGTATTTGTAAATATATATATAACTTGAATATCTCGTTTATTAAATCGTATTTGTAAATATATATAACTTGAATATCTCGTTTATTAAATAAATCATGTTTCAATTAGCGTTTCACTTTCTCCTTTGTGTGTGCATAGGTGAAAGTTCTAAGCTCCGCCCACTGTTGTGTGTGCGCACAGGTGAAAGTTCTAAGCTCCGCCCACTGTAAGACCAGCAACGTGAGTCATGCTACTATCTGGGATTCCCTGCGTGGTCAGTCGACTGAAGTAAGCCCTTGAGATCAGACGTGTATTCGCCAGCGTAGAAGAAAAAAAGGAGATCAGACGTGTATTCAAATGGCTACCTTTAATATTGCTTGTACAACGTTTAAATGGTATTCAGCAAAGTGCCAGGATGTGGTGGATACCGAAAAACTTCCTATTCCCCCCTCCTATGCCTCTTTTAAAACCACATTGGATTGTGCGAAGTTGCAAGATGTACAAATACTATACGGATGTTCTGGTGAGACCGTTGAAGGCTTTCGTTGCACAGACGATGTGCTGAAGTATGCTGTAGAGCTAAACTTTATAAAGTCTCACATATACCGTGAAGTAAAAGAAACAACGCATGCAGAAGAGAAGCAGCAGGTATGGATAACACTGGTATGCATCAATTTTGCTGTCAAGGGTTCTGTAAGTGATTCTTATAGAGTTTTTCCTGCTGATTTCGAATCTGCAATCCGTTTTTCTCAATCAGCTCAGGTTATCCGGCTATGGCCTCATAAGTAAAATAGAATTTTTCGTGATTTTGTCAAAGCGGAATTGGAACAGTAACATCTATCATCACTTGTTTCACTTGTATAATATCTTTTTTTACTTTTCAGGCATATAGATAAAATATTTCATAATGAATAGAGCGTGTAAAAATGATCCCAATAGATTCTGCTACATATGTGGGACGGTTACCATGCCAAATAACCAGTCCCAAATCACTAAATTTGTGAAGACAATGTATAGAGCATACTTTGGAATTAAGCTAGTGGACCAGGACAAAAATTTCGCCCCTCATATGTGCTGCAAGACGTGCATTGAAAATTTGAGAAGATGGAGCAAAGGCAGAGCGAAATCTTTGCCTTTGGAATTCCCATGATTTGGAGAGAAGGAAAGGATCACGTGACAGATTGCTATTTCTGCATGACAAACCTCCAAGGTGGGCTTATAAATTTATTTTCTTAAATATTTTGAAATCCTCGTATGAAACTTGACATAATATTCACCATAATGTAATATTCACCACATATAGCATAATATTCACCATAATGGTAATCATACATTTACATATACATATTGTTATAGAAAATACATTTACACATACATATTTTTATACAAGTTACATTTACATATACAATGATTGTATATTTTCTTTCTTTTTCATTCATATTGTCCCCGAAGGGACAATATGAATGAAAAAGAAAGAAAATATACAGACTCCATCGACCTATTTCATATCTTACAGACCGCAGCCTTCCATCACGAGGCGCCACTGTCTGAATGCTTCTTCTATTTCATATGCAAGTTTTATATCCATGTTTCTGTGTTTCTATTTTCAGGAGTTAACAAGAAGAATAAACACATTGTTGTATATCCTGACATTCCTTCTGCTATGAGACCTGTACCCCATGGTCCTGGAATTCCAATACCCGACCCACCTCAAACCCTGGACTTCGATGATTCTGATGATGAATCAATGACCAATGCCAATGACCAGTCCCAGTCGTATATACCTCAAAATACCGCTTCAAATGAGACGAGGCCTCTCAACCAGGCCAAACTTAATGATCTTACCAGGGATTTAGGACTTTCCACATTAGCTGCCGAGATCTTGGGCTCACGACTTCGAGAGGACAACTTGCTGGCTCCGGGAACAACATTCTCCTGGTATAGGAAACGAGAGGAAGAATTCCGCAAGTTTTTTGCAGTGCACGAAAATACCTCTTCCTTAGTGTACTGCAGCAATGTTGAAGGGCTAATCGAATCCTTGGGCCTGCCATATAACGCATCAGAATGGAGGCTATTTATAGACTCGTCTAAACGAAGTTTGAAAGCAGTACTTCTCAACATTGGGAATAGGGTTGCATCAGTCCCTGTAGCACATTCCGTACAACTTACTGAGAGCTACGATAACATGAAAATTTTACTAGATGCTCTCGTATACGACCAACATAACTGGAGGATCTGTGGAGATTTGAAGGTAATACTAATATCATAAGTAAACTATTGCTATTGACTATGTTGTTTTTCCAAAGGTTATTTGAGAGCGTATAAGAACACTTAACTTCCCCACAGAAGTGATACAGTCCAATGCATAGATTTTTTTATCTGATAGAACAAATTCTCTAAATTCTTTAAATATTTTCATTTTTTTTCAGATTGTGGCATTTGTATTGGGAATGCAAGGGGGATACACGAAATACCCATGTTTCCTCTGCAAATGGGATAGCCGAGCGGATGAGAAGCACTATGCACAGCGTGAATGGGCATCCAGAGAGAATTTTGAACCTGGGTCGCATAATGTCGTTTCAGTGCCCCTTGTACCACCAACAAAAATTTTGCTCCCACCACTTCATATTAACCTGGGCTTGATGAAAAATTTCATCAAATCAATGAATAAGGAGGGTTCAGCATTCCGATATCTCGAGAGTAAATTTCCTCATATATCTGATGCTAAACTAAATGCTGGGGTTTTGATGGTCCTCAAATTCGAACTTTGATCAAGGATACTCAGTTCGAAAACGCAATGACTCCAACTGAGAAGATACTTGGCAGGCACTTCAAATCAGTTGTCACTGATTTTCTTGGCAAGCGTAGAAGTCCAGAATACGAGTCCGTTGTCGAAAACTTGATGGAAGCTTTCAAAGCTCATGGGTCGCGCATGTCCATAAAATGCACTTTTTGTGGTCCCACTTGGACTATTTCCTGAAAATTGCGGGATTATGTGAGGAACAGGGTGAACGATTTCACCAAGATATCAAAATAATGGAAGAGAGGTACCAGGGAAACTGGGATATCAATATGCTGGCGGACTATTGCTGGTGTTTGAAGCGAGACGTGCCCGAAGAAAAAACGACGGAAAGCCAAAAAACTTCATTCCTTCCTCAATAAACTTTTTTCCATATTCATTGTATGAATAAAAGTATTTATTCACAGAATGTTTTCATTTTTCACGAGTGTTCTTATAATACCGTGTGACCACAAAAATTGTCCCTATTTTTAATCGCTTATTACTCAGTCATTATTGCAGCTTCACAAATGAATAAAAAGCATTCGAAGAGAAATTTTAAAGTTTTTTTTAATTTTTTTCGATATCCTGGATACGAAATCAGTACTTATAAAAAAATGACAGTTTTATCCACCACAATCATGGGTTATTTGTCGTGTGACCACAAAAATTGTCCTGTTTTTAATCACTTATTACTATCATTATTGCAGCTTCACAAATGAAATAAAAAGCTTTCGAAAAAGAATATTTAAAAGTTTTATTTAATTTTTTCGATATCCTGGATACGAAATCAGTACTTATAAAAAAATGACAGTTTTATCCACCACAATCATGGGTTATTTTCGGACATGCAACGTGTTTTCATCGCAGAAGAGATGATCAAACATGGCTCGGTAGTTGCCACCCAACGGTCTTTCAGACGACAATACGGTCAGCAAAGGACCATAGATCCTAAAACGATTCGCAGGATTTTCGCAAAATGGAAACATCACGGTTCAATCAAGAACATGCATAAAGGCAACTCTGGGCGCAGCAAAGGTGTGGCGAACCGCTGAAAACATTGATTCAGTCGCAAATCAGCTTGAAACGGACAACAAGAAATCTGTGAGACGACTATCAGCTGTGACAGGAATCAAACGGGAGAGCATTCGGAAAATAATCACGTTGGATTTGAGAATGAAGTCATTCAAAATTATGTGTTTGCAACAGCTTAGCGAACAAGACTACCAGCGTCGTTTGATGTTTTGTGAACGCATTGAAACAAAATTGAACAAAACCAGATAAGATTAAGTGACATAATATTCAGTGATGAATGCCACATCTATCTCAATGGGTTCATCAACAGACAGAATTACCGGTGTTGGTCACAAAACAAGCCAAATATACACTTGGAGAAACCTCTGCATTCACCAAAAGTTACTGTCTGGTGTGGTTTGAGTAGCAGCAAGGTTTATGGTCCTTACTTTTTTGAGGACCCAGAGACAAGGAGACCGCTTTCAGTAACTTCAGAAAGATATGTAGAAATGCTGAACACTGTTTTTGAACAAGAAAACTGCAGTAACAAGTGGTTTCATCAAGACGGAGCAACAGCCCACACAACTAGGCAATCACTGGAATGTTTAACAAGATTTTTTGAACAAAGATTCATTTCTCATCGCTCGCAGTTTCCCTGGCCCGCAAGATCTCCCGATCTATCACCTATGGACTTTTTTCTCTGGGGCTTTGTCAAGGACAAAGTATTCAGGCAAGAGCCATCCTCTATCGAAGAATTAAAGCAAGCGGTGGTAGAGAGTGTACAGTCCATTGAATGCAGCGTTTTGGAAAATGTAATAAATAACTTCCTTTCCCGTTGTGTGAAATGTAAGAATGTCCAGGGACGTCACTTTGAACACATGTAGAATAAATTAAAACTTTAAAATGTTCTCTTTCGAATGCTTTTTATTTCATTTGTGAAGCTGCAATAATGACTGAGTAATAAGCGATTAAAAACAGGGACAATTTTTGTGGTCACACGGTATTACTCGTATCTACAGTGATTAAGCTAAAATAATCAATAAATTTGGGGATAAAATTGGACTTATAATAAATGGCCAATAGAGAAAAAACCTGACCTGATTGAGGAAAACCAATGTCATTTTCGAATTTAGCATGGTCGAATTATAAAATATGAGTTGAAAAAACCCTCACAGCAGACAAAAAAATTTCATATGCATACCAGTGTAATGAGTCTTGTGGATGGGTGGTGTGACAAGCGGTATTATGTCATGTTACACCATGTCGATTACTCATACCCTACGACTGAAAATGTGAATCTCGTCATCATGGACAATCTTAAGTATTTTTATCACTATATTAATGTATAACATGATGAGGTTCGTAGTGAGGTTGTGGCTAGTGCCCTGCGTGAGTTTTTAACAGACTTTAGAGACGAGTATCGTTTGATGGGCAGAAAAGAAAAATATGAGCATATGTTCCTCTCAAATAGTGCGCCGGAGTGTGAAGATGTTTAGTAAAACATTATAAAATGTGCCTAGTTCGTGAAAATTATCCTGAGGGAAACTGTCTGGTGCGTAGTCTGGTAGTGATAAAACCGAAATTAATTCTTGTAGCGGAAAAACACCTACCCAATATGTACAACAATTCGCCGCACGATTATGGTGCGACTCGCGGATCATACGAGTTCGAACAAGCCCATTCACGTATCATCGAGTCAGCCGCCCATCGAACCGTTCCTGCCTACCTGCGTGCCTCCCACGGCTCATAGTTATCTCAGAGCTTGAACCGAGTGGACGTGCGCTCCTCGAATACGATGGAACTTCCTTTGAGCAGCATTCTCAACGCCTCGTACGATGTGTTCGTGACGAAATCGTTGCGCGTGTTCAGGCGTAAATCCGGTACCGTTAGCTATGTACTGGAAACGGAATGTAGACAAACAAACAAACGGGTTTATTTAAGTGTCGAGGAGATGAATAGAATCTTCGTGATAGTTGAGAAGTGGAGTGAAGATCGTTATAAAATACCTGCTAACGTAGGTACAAGAAGAGAACAGATTAGTGACGCACCCTCATACGCCGTTGTATGTACGTTGTGTATAAATAACGATCGGCCATGCATTGATATACGGCTGATGTGGAAGAATGCTTCTGATAATAACGCTCTTGTTCCTACGCGAAACCGTTTCATCCTCGACAGAATGTTTGAAATCGTCGGATTCCGCAAGCTGAAACCTATATTAGACGCGCGTGTTACGGATATGCTTTATTTTGATACAGTACTTGAATACGCATACACCGCTCTGCTCGATGGGTTTACCGAGTGTAGGGCTGAACAAGGTGAGAATGGTCTAGAGCTGGACGTTTCTTTAAAAAGTTTAGACTCTTTGAAATACCATGAACTTTGGTACAAAGCAATTGACTGGTACAAGGCTGAGCTCACCTACACCGTTCACCCTGAAGAACTATTTCTTTATATAACGCGTAGTTGTCGTAACGATTTGGAAGATTATTTCAATTGCCGCTATGTTGAGTGAAGACGAGTTCACAATTGAAAAGCTCGGGTCGGTAGAAATAAACCGTCGATTGAAAAGGCGTGTTTATAAACTTGTGTTTAATAATGTAGCTAACGATGAACTCTTTGTGCGTGCTTTTGATTGTATTCTAGACGTATTTAAAGATGACTTACCAACCGGTTGTAAAGTGGGAACAAAAATAGTACTGAACGATATGAAAGCCCTTCATATCGAATACAAGTTTCCCTATACTTTAAGCGGTGAAATATTATTAAACCGCATATACTGCTAATGCAGAGCAATAATGATGTAATTGTAGACTCGATTAAGTGCGAGTTTAGTATTTTGAAAAAAAAAAGTGAAATGTATTTATATATTTAACATATTTGTGTGATATTTCTCCTGTACTGTTATATTGAAGGATTATATGCATATTATATTCTTCGTTCATATTTCTATTATTATTGATCATTCAAATGTATATTTATTTCTATATATCCCCATAATTGTGTGTGTGTGTGTGTGTGTGTGTGTGTGTGTATATATTTTTTTGATTATATGCATATTCCTCGTTCATATTTCTATTATTATTGATCATTCAAATGATATTTATTTTCTATATATCTCCATAATTGTGTGTGTGTGTGTGTATATATTTCTCCTGTACTGTTATATTGACGGATATATGATTATATGCATATTCCTCGTTCATATTTCTATTATTATTGATCATTCAAATGTATATTTATTTTCTATATATTTATAATAAACAGAATGATGCAATGTTGTTTTACTTAATTCTTTTGGTTAATTATATCATGTTACGCATTCTAAACCTACTAGCGGAATTCTAAACCAACTTTTAAGAAAATAAATGGTACAATCTGGCAACTGTATACCTGAACAATGGTATCTGGCAACTCTCCATAATAATGTATACAATGGTATCTGGCAACTCTCCATAATAATGTTAAAAAGTGGTATCTGGCAACTCAACCTGAACAAGCCATTTACGCCTTCTATGCCAACTGGCTGATTAGGAGTCTATAATAATGTATACAGTTTCTTTTCTTTTAATTGTTTAGTGATTTTTTAATGTTTTAATTCACTTTAAGGTGAAAATCCATTTATATATATATAAGGAATGACAAAATTAAATAGACACGGTTATTATGATTCTTTCAATACATATATATATATATATATATATAATATATATACAAACACAGATGGGGTGAATAGTTTGGGGGGAATGAGGGAGGACGACCGTGTGTTTTGAATTGTCGTTTATTTCGCCTACCTTCGTAAGGTTTCTTTCCCACTGTTATTCGTGACATCATATAAATATATTGTGGTATTTTGATTAATATATGGTTTAATTTAATAAATATTGCTATCTGGCAACTCAGTCTTCGATTAGAAAAATATGTAGCACAAACTGGCAACTCAGCCTTCTATTGAATACATGGCGCTATCTGGCAACTCAGCCGGATTAGAGGTCTATAAAAGAGCGAGAGGCTGACGACGGTCATACAAGCTCGGCTCCCAGCCGAGCAAGGACCTCTGGTCCTTTCTCTTTCTGGCCCTTTGGGAAAACCCCTTAGAGGCCTCTTAGGTTAGGTATACCCCTTTGGGGAAAATAGCTTGGGGGAGAACTCCGCCTCCAAGTTGCATGCCCTTGCAATCGGCAACAAAGGCCGATACTCTCTCTCTCTTTCTCTCTCTCCTTCAGGTGTACCCTCCCCCCTTGGCTCCTTCTAAGCCAACTGGCTGATTAGGAGCCTATAAGACAACGCCTACTCGGCTGAAGTCTTAATATGCACTTGGCTCCTGCCAGGTGGACACCTCTCCTCCTTTCTCTCCTTTCTCTTGGGGGATAACGCCGCCTCCAAGTTTCCTTGTTGCACCTGCAGCATCCCCCACCCCCCTTTGCAACTTTGGGGGGGGATTTTTTTGCAACACCCCCTTGCAACATGTTGCATAACACCCCCACCCATTTGCAACATTACGTAATAAATTGCAACATTCCTGCACTCTCCCCTTTTGCGGCTATACTACTTCATCCATTGCAAAGGTCTTCTGAAATGGTCTTCTAAGAGTGTAATCACACCTGCTTTAGTCCCAGTATTTGTTACTGTGCCATCACAACCAAGAGCTCTTCACTGCTACTTCTCAGATAATATTTCCCACCTTGTTTAACCTCCGCTCGTGTCTTATCCCTTCGACCAGCAAAGTACAATCCCTTGCACGGTATTTCTTCAAACAATTTTTTAAGAGAACTATGAGCAACAACGAAAGACGACTTCTCTCTTTGGGCCTAGATTTTAAGTTACCAAACTATAAGATAAATTATTTTAAACACCTTTTATCAGTTGAAAAACTTTTTCATAGTTTAAAACGAATCCTAATAGCTAACAATCCCAAATTTTCCCATTAGACTTATCCTTTCTGCCTACATCACCCATAAACACTTTTATAAATTTAAAAGTAATAAAGTTTTTCCCCCTAATCAATAGTAAAGGTATCGCTTGCATAAAAAAATCATCCAGGGATGACTCCATCATAATTTCACGTCCTGATAAAAGCAAAGGTATCATTCTTCTTAACAAATCAGATGATGATAATAAGTTCAATAATGCCCTCAACGACTCCGCCAAATTCAAAAAGATTAATGAGAAGCCTCTAGCACTTTCTCTAAAACTTGAAGATAAAATCAACTGTTTCCTCAAAAATTATATGATTAAAATAAAATTTCGGAGGATGATTACAACCAAATACGCTCTACCGTCTCCTCCCCAGACACTCTTTACGGCCTCCCTAAAATATACATACCAAATTTACCCATTAGACCTATCCTTTTTGCCTACATCACCCATAATTCCCACCAAGCAAAATTCCTAATTACCCCCACCCCCACCCTAACCCCAAATGCAGAATGAATATTCCATCCCCAATTCCTACAAATTCGCCAAAGAAATACCGCTAAACAATTCAAACAACCTCCATATGCACAGCTTTGACATAGTATTCCTCTACAGCAACGTACCAATTAGAGAAGCCATCGGCATCTGCACCAACAATTTATTTTCCATAATCAGAACACAGACCTCAACCTAACGAAACAAGAATTTACCAAACTGCTAACCCTTGCCACTTCAGACACCTACTTCTTTTCAATTTTACCAACAAATCTATTTACTAGCCAGGGGATCCCCCCAAGAGCCACACTAGCTAACATCTTTCTCTGTTATCACGAAACTAATTGGCTACTCCATTGCCCAACCCATTACAAACACACCTATATAAAAGATATGTCGATGACACTTTTCTACTCTTTCACATTGCTAACCACGGCCCTCTTTTTTTTAACTATCTCAATTCCCAGCATCAAATCATCAAATTCACTAAAGAAGACAAATCTAACAACACCTTACCCTTTTTAGATATAACAATAACAAAACAAAATAATAATTTCAGAACTTCCATATATCGAAGACCTACATATACAGAACTAGATACAAACTACTTAAGCCACACCCCCTTACTATATAAAACTAACAGCATTAAAATCTTAATCCACCGTGCTTATCAACTTTATTCCTCCTACTTCCACAACGAAATAGAATTGTACACAGTTTCTGCATTAATAATTCTTTCCCAAAACATTTACTACAATCTCTAACTAGAAATTTTCTCAACAACATTTATCAGCCCCCCTTAAAGTCCCCACTGTTATAAAAGATATACATTACTTTTCTTTTCCCTACTACGATTATATTAGTTACAAAATACAATCAGAACTTCGCCACCTACTCATCCCACTTTGCCCTCAATTTAGTCATCAATTTGTATTCACCAGTAATAATAGCATTAATTCGTATCTCAACCATAAAGAAAAACCCCCAGCCCCTTGTCTCATCCATTATCTACTGTTTCATTTGTACTCATTGCAATACGAGCTATATTGGCAACACCGTTCGCCAACATCAAACAAGAGTGGACGAACATCGTGTCATTTCTACCCGAACATCATACCCTTTAAATAAACCAACGAAATCATCAATAAGAGATCATTGACACTTCCACAATCACCCACTGCTCCCCACCAATTTCAAAATTATCAATTCAGCACAACAACCAATCGACCTCCGCATCCTCGAATCCCTATATATCCTTAGTACAAAACCCTGGTGTTAATAACCCACTGGATTGGTGCACCATTAAACATAACACTAGTACACATTTGAAAACTTGTCGATCGATTTTTACAAACTAGTTGGTGATTCTATATAATTTGAGTGCGCTGATCTCAAAAATATAGTTAGTTTTTCCCTATCACGTATGGTTTTCTTACTACAGGGTGTGTCATAAATCCCCCATTTATCCCCAAATGTGAACCATCTTATTGAGACCAACATTGGATTGCATATGCTAAACCATAAATTTTGTTGTTATAGACTACAGTAACGCTTACATAATAATGTAGGGTAAATATATATAACAACCAGTCCCGTTCCCAGCAAAATACTCTCTCCCCTCCCATCAATGGGTGGTTAACATTTGGGGACAGATGAAATATTACAACACCCCTTGTAGCACGAAATCTTTAGGTGATAGAGTAAAACCTAATTAAAGCAGAATTAAATAGCTCCGAGCTCTTGGACAAGCATATTGCTTGATTATGAAAGAATAAAAAAATAACTAAAAGGAACAAAATATATTTACCTTCTTTACTTGCAAACATTTCAGGACTTATTCCAAAGACTTAAGACTACGAAGGTAGATCTGACTAATGACGACTAAACCGGTGCTTCTTTGATGTTTTCTTATGCTGTGCGTTAGGCTGATCTCGTTGCAGACACCAGCAGTAATCCGCCATCATATTTGTATGCCATCTTCCTTGATATCTTCTTTCCATGGTTTTGATGTCCTGGTGAAATCGTTCCCCTTGCTCCTCACTGACATCTCCGAGATTTTCGGGAAAACGGTCAAGATGCAGTCTTTCATAATTTTGGCTTTTGTAGTTTCCCAAGAAGTTTTCAACAACATCTTTGAAACCAAGCCATGCTTCTTTTTCTTTATTGGTCATTGTGTTCAGGAAATGATCGTCTGTCAATAACTTTCTAATCTGAGGACCTATAAAAACACCTTCCATTATTTTCTCGTAGTTAATCTTTGGATATTTTGAACAAATGTACTTGAAACACTCACCTTCTCTCTTCAATGCTTTGACATACTGCTTCATCAAGCCTAACTTAATGGGTGGTAGGAGGATTTTATTTGGTTCAACTAGATGTTCATGTAAAATGTTCTTTGATCCTGGGGTAAGATTCTCTCTAGGAGGCCAAGTTTTCCTCTTCCAGTGCTGGTCACGTCGCAGATGAAACATGGCATCTTAGTGTATCCTGATTGCTGCCCAAGTAACATGCAAAGGACTTTGAGATCCCCACACAATATCCATCTGTGATTTGGATACTGATTTTTTCCAGAAGCAGTTTCATGTTATCATAGGTCTCTTTTAAATGAGTAGAATGGGCCACTGGGATTGATGCATATTTGTTACCGTTGTGAGTAACACTCCTTTTAGACTGGTTTTAGAGGAATCTATAAACAACCTCCAGTCACTGGTTTGGTATTCGATGCCTAGCTTGCACACTAATCCTGTGATGTCCTTGCAAAATACCAAGGGACCATCTTTTTCGAAAAAAGGCACGCAGTCTTTCTCACGATTTCTGTACCAAGCGAAGTATGTGTCGGATGCCAATAAATTGTTCTCCTGCAATCTAGACCCCAAAAGTTCTGCAGAGTCCTTAGGCAGATTCAAATCCCTGACTAAGTCATTTAGTTCGGCTTGGGTTAATGGTTTAGGAGGATCTCGGTCACCTGTTGGCTGTTCATAAACATCATCATCGTCTGGATTTGGAGCTGAATCAGAATCTGAATTGTATTGATCCAGACTCTCGGGTGGGCGGAGAATAGGAACTTCTGGACCATGGGGTACCGGCCTTATTGCAGATGGAAGACTTGGGTATTGAAGGCTCTCTTTATTCTTTGCATTATAACCTTTAACATTGCAAGAACAGAAGTAGCAGTCGTCGGTATGGTTTCTAGGCTCGCGCCATACCATAGTGATCCCAAATGGCAAACTTTTCTTTTTACCTTTGCTCCAATTCATTAGTGCCGCAACACACGTAAGACAAACCTTGTGTAGAGCCCAACTTTTGTCTTGATCTCCTAATTTAATTCCAAAATAAGCATGATAAGCTCTCTTAATGAAGGTCGTTACATTTGTCCTTTGTTTTACAACAACATACCGACCACAAATATAACAAAATATGTCTGGACTATGGGTACATCCTCTAGAAGCCATTATTAAAATTTTAAAGACGTAATATTAGAATTATCTATCTGAAAAATATGAAAAAACGAAATTAATTAAAGATAAAAAAGGTAAAAAATTACAAAACGCCCCAAAATTGTTTTGCTAATAACTTTAAAACTGTGGGTGATAGAAAAAGACTGGTAACATTTTTTAATTCAGCGCAGCGAACTACTTCAGAATCACAACTCAAAATAAAGAAATCGATTTTCATGCAGACCGGTGTAATCAGTCAATCAACCAGTACAAAACCTACCTTCAACGACTACAGTTTTTACCTCTATACATTTCATATAGTTTTAACTTTAAATTATTATCATAGGACTGTATAAATATTTTGGTATAAAATCTCTTACTATATTTGTACACTTTTTAATTTTTTACTTCTTAGCAATGATGATGGAAATCGAGTTTCCGAAACGTCTGACTAATAAACATGTACCACCTTCTAGTCCTATTCCTTACTATATATATATAGGTATATAAGGAATCTTACTATTATTGCTAACATTCTGTACCCAGGCATGACAAATCTGGCTTTTCTGAGTTTCATTTGTTAACACACCAGAAAATAAATTGGATTGAAACCTAAAATAATTATAAATTATAGATATATAAAATCCTCATTATTATTATTATTACAATATACATGCCGCAAGACGTATAGTTTTTGATATCTTCAATAGGTTGAAAGACTCGTTTCTTGCTAGACAATAATTATAATTCAACTACTCGTGACGACAGATGTTGACACGGAACGTTTCTATTCATGTGTCGAGGGAGTGGAACAAACACTTTCACAAAATCAGTTGAGAAAATAAGAAGTAGATGTTAACAAATTTTACCACACACACACACACACACACACACACACACATTTTCGCATATTTTATTATTTATTCAGCTATCAATATCCTTCGATTCTATAGGTAAGGTATCTTTCTGGGTTTCTGGCCACTGTACAATGTTTGAGCCAAAGGCTATGATTGGATTACAGTCCTTCTAAAAGATTCTTCATAATTTTGAAGTTCTACAAAATAGGTCTACCCTACTAATTAAATTATTAAGGGCTCAGTTTAGAGTTAAAGTTTTGTACTGAGAATATAATCTACGCATAGCCTTTTGTTTAGATTAATGTATCTAGAGCTGGTCTAGATACTAATTATTGAATAGGGCCAGTAGCCTTAGATCATGCTGCCCTAAAAACTTATCTTAGACTGTATAATCTATTTTTAATAGAATAAAACAAATTTTTCCATATACATGGGTATTAAAGTTCGTGAGGTCTAACATTTGTTAAGCCTATCAAAGGTTGTAAATCCCCTTCAGTAGGCTTGGATTGCGACACACACACACACACACACATATATATATATATATAAGACGTGGCATAGCTGAAATAGATGTGCTGTTCATTCGAGGTCACTTGTAAGTTTGATTCTGTGCACTCAGATGAAGGGCCGAGATGTTCTCTTGCACTCTCCGCAGCACATAACCATGTATATCCCGGCTCATCTGGTATTGTACTGAGACAAGCATCTAATCTTCTTTTGAAGACTTCAACTTTGACTGCTACAACGACCCTGAGAAAAGCACATTTAAGTCTCTCACAACAGCCTCTGTTGTACCATAAGGCCCATGCCCAGCATTGCTTTGGCGATGTAGTACTGAACCTCCCCACTCCGGGAAAGCATAGCACTGAGTTTCCTCTTGTCTTTTCATACTCAGCACGGTCTCTAAGAATCGCAAAATCGGGGTCTTTCTTGTCGTTACTTTAAAACTTGATGCATAATTTGATAACTCAAATATAATCTTATCTTTATTACTGTAATTACGTTTCAAGAGATCATTAGCTACTTCACATGAATCATCCACATCTGGTAACATGACATAATACCGCTTGTCACAGGAATCGTCAAAAATACTCACTACCCATACCCTTTGCTTCTCTTCTGCACGTGATGCTTCTTTCACTTCACATTTTTGAATCTATACTTAATAGGAAGATTCTTAACCATCCTTCTTCTCACAATATTCTCTCAGATCGTCAGTATAGACGACACAATGGATGGTCTTCTGGCGTTCTTCTTACTTACCTTTCTGACTCTTGGTCATCCTCCTTTCGGGGTTTCGATGAAACCTTTGCTATCGCACTAGTCGTATCAAAAGACTATGATAGAGTGTGTTACACATCTTAAATTTCGAAACTACCTTCCTTTGGCTTCCATCCTTCTATCTGAGCCGTCATCTGTAATTTCCTTTCTGGCCGTTCTATAGCTTCAGTTGTAGAGGTCCACTGTTCTTCTCCTAAGGCTATTAGCAGCAGTGCTCCAGAGAGACCTGTCAATTAGTACAAGTAAAGTTAACCCAGGATTTTTTGCAATAGTAGTAGGAATAGAATATGGAATGTAATAAGCGTCAACGTCCGAGAGATTCGTCTATTTGGTACGCTCAGCACCCCCAGAAAGGCTCGTCCACGAAGCTGCACTCATGTCACAAGAAATTGCAGAACTACTACCTAAGGGTACCCAACTAGCAGCACCGAAGTGCCAAAGGCGCCACCTCTTGGGTGTATCCAAAGGTCGAATTGGTATGATAGAATAGAAAATATATATAAGATTGTGATCGGTGGCGTCCGTATATATTACTGCAGTAAGGGAGTTTCTTCAGCTTCACTTGTACAGAACCGGAAGCTCCTTATAATCATATTCGCTTTAACACAAAGGCATCGAGATTTTCTTATATCTGAGTCTTCAGTCAAGGAGATGGTTTAACCCCAATACTTAAATTGTTGTACTTCATCATTGTATATTATGTTATTATAAATTTAATATGTACTTGGGAACTTCCCTGCCTTCTAGTTTTGTAAATAAAATATTGTGATTCATTCTATAATATGCCTTACTTATATCTAGAAAACAGCCATAAATACTTGAATTATTATCATTGTATTTAAATATAATTTCCTTAAGTATATGGACAAAGACATCAGCTGAGTGGGACCTTTTAATACCAAACTCAATTAGTTCATAAGTTATCATTTAAGGGGTGTAGTAACAAGAGCTTCTCTACTATTTTCGAGAAACAATAGGGGTTTGCAATGGGCCTGTAATTATTGCTGGATAGAATACCTCTATACTTATTATATATATATATGTGTGTGTGTGTGTCTGTGTGTGTGGGCAATTACACAATAGAGAGAGGGGATGGCTATATTATCTCGGCTTATTAACGTGTGTTGATTCACAAAATGTATAGCCTAAATATCAGTACATATATACAAATAGCAGATCATCAAGATTTTTAAATTACGTTGCCTTTAATGTAAAAAGAGAAATTTCTTTAAGTACACACAATTTTATAACAATATTTGATGTGCAGCAGAAAACTACATATTTAAATGTAAATAAGCAATTAAAACATATGTTATGAATGTATAAAAAGTTCTTGTATTTGAGCTTCAGAGCGGATGAAAATAAATCAGTTTCCCTTAAGAAAAGGGAGAAATTAACTTATTTAAATTAAAATAATAAATCTTCATTCTGTAATGTGTGTAAACGCACATTTTTCAATAATAACTGTTTTGAATTCCATAAATCAAATGGCACATGTAAGAAAATGATGGACAATTGGCGTAAATTCATGTATAAATGTGATGAAATTTCTTGTTCTACATGCTACGAGGTATATAAGACTGGTGGTGTAAGGCATGTATGCCTTGTATAACTGTATACTACGATGTAGAGACATACAGAGATGTTGAAACCAAAGAGGTTATCCCTCATCTACTTTAAGCTAGACTATCTGCGACGAGTGCATGAACGTCGAGTGTGATGAGTGTCGCAAATGTGGTAAACGAACAAACGTTTTTAAAACGATCGCACACGACAACCCCGTGAAACTCTTTGTGTCCTCTATTGTCAAGTTAGCGGACAAGTTTAAAAAAATGACTATATATTCTTTCTCATAACGGCGCAAAATTTGACACAATTCTTTTATAAGGAATTGCTTGAACATGAATCACCGGAGATATTTACAGGTGATCCCTTGAAAAGAAACAAGCTCATACAGATGCAAATAAGAAGTAATGTTCAGTTTAAAGACACTTTGTTATTCACACCTTGCAAATTAGCCAAGCTACCCAAGGTGATGGGCATAGCCGCCGAAGTTTCAAAAGTGTATTTCCCTTACACTTTCCTCACTAGCGAAACTTTAAATTACGTAGGACTGCCACCTCCCAAAAATTACTTTAACTATGCCAATATGAGTGATAGTGAGCGTGAAAATTTTGAGAGGTACTACAACAGTTTTAATGAAGATAATCCTTAAAATTTAGTGGATGAATGTGAACGTTATTGTGTGAATGATGTACGCGTACTTAGAGTATGTTTCCAGGCCTTTAGAAAGATGCATATAGTCCGATTCAACTGCGACCAGCTATAAGCCACAACCACGATCGCCTCATTGTGTTTTACTGTGTTCAAGAACAACTTCATGCCTAAAGATACACTGGCCATCATTCACAGAAACAACCCACGTAGTTATTTATGGGCATAAGACTATTTACTGGCTCATACATTTGCAGCAACAGACCAGTGTACAGAAAAACCATGCCCACAACACGATGGAAGAGGGCATTAAGTTCAACGGTCGTGTTTTTTGGGTGGATGGTCTAAGCGAAGACTGTGCCACTTGTAAGAAGACTGCATACTCTTTTAACGGTTGCTGGTGGCATGGATGCCCACGTCCTGAGTGTGGAATCGTAGGAGATATCCATGGTACATCTCCTGCCGACAATCCTGCATGGACCCGGACCCGCGACCAACTCATAAGCTCCCAGTTCACTCACAAGGTCTTGTGGGAGCACGAGTATGATGAGCAGATGCAGACAAATGGATAGTGCCGCGAAGAAATAAACACCATCAGGCGTTCAATGGTGCTGGATCCTCTCAAATGCGGCGATAGTTTGTTTGGCGGGTGTACAAACCCATTCAAACTATACTTTCCATCTACGGAGCGCGTGAAACTCCATTACTACGACTTCTGTTCTTTATACCCTTACGCGATGAAGAACAATCCGTACCTCGTAGAAGCACCAGAAAAACTGGTTCTCAGCTAATTTGAACTAGAACTATTTCGGCCTTTGTTTCGTAGATGTGCTCCCCCCCTCCCTCGCGATTTTTGGATGCCAATGTTACCCTTAATTATACGTAGGTGGCAAGTTCATGTTTCACCTGTGCGTGAAGTGCGCAGGGAACAACAATGGGACATGTAATCACACAACCAACCAGAGGAAGATCAGAGGTGTGTATACAAGTCCTGAACTATCCCTAGCCGTTGATCATGGTTACAGAATATTGAAGAGATATGAGGTGCCGAGATTTCAGAAGCTCCCCAACCTTTTCACACTACAGTATATATAAACACTTTTTTTGAAGGATAAGGCAGAAGCATCAGAGTACCGGCGAGGAGTCGAGACCGAAAATTAAAAATCGGCGTATATTCAACACTACCGTGATCGTGAAGGGATACAACTTGAACGGGACCAAATTGTAAAGAACCCTGGCAAGCGCCTTAGTGCAAAGTTGTGCCTAAAGAGTCATTCGAGGAAATTTGCTCAGAATACAGAAAAAGGGAACGTCCACCTAGCCCAAAGTTATAACGAGGTGTGGGATTACGCCAACGCTCCCGATAAAGAGGTCATGGAGATCGTGAATCTGTGTAATATGTTCATAAGAAAGTACAACAGAACCGAATTGGCTACAGATACATCACGTGTTACAAACATACCTGTAACCAGTTTCACAACAGCATAGGCCCGCATCAAACTTTGTAGTCTACTGCATTTTCTTGGGCGGAGGGTTCTGTACGCAGAGACAGATAGTGTGATATACACGTAGAGGGAAGGTGAATACATGCCACCTGTTGAGAAATTCCTCGGAGAGTTGACTGATGAGATCAAGGATGAGTATGGAGATAGCGCCTACGGTGATTCTTTTGTCTCCATACCATAGGTCAAAAAACTTACTGGATACGGGTGAGGGTGGGCTGGGAAATGAGATATATCGTGAAGGCGAAAGGCATCACGCTTAACCAGGCGAACCGGCGGATCGTCAACTTTGATTCGCTGAAGGAGCTAGTGAGCTTAGAAGACGAGGGTGACCAACCACCCCTACTGACTGTAGGGATTCACAATTTTCGGGCACAGAAGCTGGGGGGCGTGAAGGAAATTAGGAGTACGAAAGTGTGTCGTAACACATATAGGAAACGATATCAGGTGCCTGGCACCTACGATACTGTTCCCTTTGTACACCGCGAGGCCTTCGTCTTGTTGTCATGTTAGCGTATATTTACTTGACGAAATTTTACAGTTTATTTATTTTTCTATTTATTACATGTATTTTTTCAGTTATGGTGCATGAATATTTATTATTTATACAGTATATATATATATATATATATATATAATGAATTAGAGACTATTTACTTGTTGACGATGCTTTACATTTTATTTTTCTATTTAAAATAAATCACGTTCCAGTTAGCGTTTCATTTTCATCCTTTTGTGTGTGTGTGTGTGTGTGTGTGTGTGTGTGTGTGTGTGTGTGTGTTTGTGTGTGTGTACATGAAAAACTCTAAGCAGCACCCACTACATGTTGCTGCCCAATAAAATGAGTCACGTGACATCCTGCTAATCGGGACATATCTCCTTCCTGCGTATTCAGTTGACCGTATGCACTAGAACTCAGACGTGTCTTTTTAACTTTTAAAGATTTCTCGCGTAAAAGAAAAAAAGATGGCTTCGAATGAAGCTGCATGTTCTACATTCCTAAATTGGTACTCACTAAAGTCTACAGATGTGGTGAACACCCAGAGAATTTCTAGTCATCCCTCCTTTGATTCCTTTAAGACCACATTAATTCGTGCGAAGCATGAGGAGCACGACGTCCAAATACTTTATGGTTATTCCGGCGAAGGCATTTCGGGGTTTCGCAGTACAAACGATGTAATGGATTATACTGCAGGATTAAACTGCACTAGAGCGTTCATATATCGTGAAGTGAAAGAAACGACGCTTGTAGAAGAGAAACGAAGGATCTGGGTTGTGAACCTTGTTGATGATTGGTGTGACAGGAGATATTACGCCCTGTTACATCACACCGAGTATGCGTACGTTGGGGCTGTGAATGTAAAAGTTGTGATTATGGACAGTTTGAAATATTTCTACTACTACACCCATGTATATTATTACGAGGTGCGCAGTGAAGTTGTAGCCAGGGCTGTGGAGTCTGTGATAAAATTTGCCGACTCCAACTCCGACTCCGACTCCAAAAAATTTAACATTCCGACTCCGACTCCGACACTCCGACTCCAGAAATCTGACTTGCATAATTCCGACTCCGACTCCGACTCCGATGAAATGTTAAGGCCAAATTGATTACGATTAGCTTTATTAGGCCAATGGAGATTCATAAACAAGGCATTTCGTCACCACCACATGACTCATCAGGTTACTTAGTGGCTATAACTATGCCTTAATGCCTTTTTTTCTCTTTATTCAAAAATTACAATAAATCCCCAAATACAAACTGATTGAAGCTTAAACAAAATAAGATTATTATTGGTTTAGCAAATTAATAAGATGTTTTTGTATTAATATAAACATCCGTAACAAAATGTACTAACCTAAACTGAATTTGTTCTTAAAAAAAAGGATCGCTTCCATTAAATCTTCTTTCAGTGATGCTTATCAAAATTATCAAATTGAAATCTAAAAATCTGAAAAAGATTGCTAGTACAAATTTTTAAATTTCCTTATTATTAATTATGTTAATTAATTAATTATAATCCTTATTAATTATAAGCAACTATATTTATATATTATTTATATTTATATATTTATATATTATATATTATACAGGGTGTACATAAAGTCAGGATCTATTTTTGTGAAATAATTATTTTTTTCTATTTTTCTTTTCAGAAGCCCTTAGAATGAATACAGAAGAGCGTGTGGCAATAGTAATTTGGCGAATCGCGGGAAAGAAATACAATGACATCAGAGAGAAGTTTAGAAGGAGATTTCATAAGCCGGGGGCCAATAGACAAGACAATACGAAAATTGGTGAACAAATTTAAACGAACGGGATCTGTAAATGATGAAGCAAGATCAGGGCGACCGTGTACAGTATATCAGATCTTACCGTGAATGCAGTACGCGGAATTATCACTGAGGAGCCACGTACGTCCGTTCGTGCTGCATCACACAGACTCGGCCTCCCGACGTCATCTGTGCACAAAATTCTGAAAGTTAATTTGCAAAAGAAAAGCTATCATTTGCAGGTTTTACGTGATTTACATGAGGAAGATTTCCCTCGAAGAAGTGCTGTGTGTGCTGATCTCGTAGAACAAATCTGGAGTGATAATTTAATGGACAACATTCTCTTTAGTGATGAAGCCACTTTCCATACGTGTGGAAAAGTAAATCGCCATAACTGTCGAAATTGGGCAGATGAAAGACCGAATGATTTCGTCCAAAATTGGGAAAGAGACTCACCTAAAGTTAATGTCTGGATGGGTTTAACAAAATCTAAGGTTTATGGTCCTTTTTTCTTTGCTGAAGCTATAGTTACGGGGCTTATTTATCTGGACATGTTGCAGCAATTCCTTGAACCTCAGCTGATTGGGGATAGGATTGTTAGTACCGCGTCTATCAACATGATGGTGCTCCTTGTCACTATGCCAAAATTGTTCAGGATTATCTAAATGGACGTTTTCCAAATCGCTGGATCGGACGCGGAAGCAACAACCTTGGCCAGCGAGATCCCAGTTTAACCCCTTTAGATTTCTTTGCATGGGGCTTTATCAAATCGCACGTCTATCAGACGAAGATTACGAGTCTTGAAAACTTACGTACACGTATACGAACTGCTGCAGATAACATACCCCGCAAATGCTCCAGAATGTGTTTAGAAAATGCTGCGGAACGATTTGAGATGTGCAGGGATACTGATGGGCGTCACGTCGAATCCTACTCTTATATAATAAATGTTACCACTATCATTTTATGATTGAATTCCATATAATTTCCAAGTGCTTCACAAAAATAGATCCTGACTTTATGTACACCCTGTATATATTTTATTTATATATTTATATATTTATATATTATATATTATATATTATTTATATATTATATTATATATTAAAACACTAGGTTAAATCTATTTTATCATAAATTGAGCTAGGCCTAGCCCTAGGCTGCTAGGGTTATAATTGAAGGATTTGCACGACTCCGACTCCGACTCCATCCAACTCTGCACTTCCGACTCCGACTCCGACTCCGACTCCACTCAAAATTGACCGACTCCACGACTCCGACTCCTGACTCCGACTCCACAGCCCTGGTTGTAGCTAAAGGCTTGTGCGAGAGTTTAGGGACGAGTATAGTTTGTCCAGCAGAAAGAACAAGTACGGACACATGTTTCTCTCAAATAGATCGCCGGATTGTTAATAAACTGTGCATAGTTCGAGAAAGTACAATAGTGAATACCCCTGAACGTAGATGTATGGTACGCATTCTGGGGAGTAGGTGTGATAAAACATTAAAACTGATATTACTTCATGTATCGCAGATGGAAAAATTCTCTAGACCCCGATTCAGTATAATGGGATACAAATATTCGGATGGTTCGCGCAGCGAATCTTTCATGTTGAAACAATCTCGTACACGAATCACTAACACCTGGAATCGACGCAACCCCGTGTGACTCATACCCACCCCGCCCTCCCCAACCACCAGCACGGTCCCTTCGAGTCCAACAATAACGTGTCGGCTGCTTATAGTCGCCTCAGAGGTTGCCCCGCCTGGACTTTCTCACCTCACGGTAGAAAACTGTTATAAGATGGCGCTTCCGTTGAGCAGCATCCTCAAAGCAGTATACGACGTATCCGTGTTGAAGTATGTGCGTGTATTCAGGCGTAGACCTGAATACACGAAATGTAGACATACACGAAATGTAGACATACAAACTCTGGTAGACGCAATATTATTTATTTAAGTGTTGAAGAGATGAATAGAATCTTCGAGTTGGATGAGAAGTGGGGCGAGGACAGTTACAAAATATCTGCAGATGTAGGCTCAAAAAGAGAGCAGATTAGCGATGCACACTCATACGCCATTATTTGTTTGCTATCCATAAATCGTGATACAAAACATCCCTGCATTGATATAAGGTTGATGTGGAAGAATGCTTCTGCCAATAACACCCTTATCCCCACACGAAGCGTACACTGTATTGCTCGATGATTAAACCAAGTGTAGGGCCGAACAAGGCGAGAATTGCTTGGAACTGGCTGCGTATTTAGAAGGCGCAGACTCCTCGAAATATCATGGTAGAATGGTACAGGGCTGAACTCACTTTCACTGTTCACCCTGAAGAATTATTTCTTTATATAAGACACAATTGTCGGCACGATTTAGAAACATACTTCAATTGCCGATATGAGTTGTTTAGAAGAATTTACTGTTGAAAAGCTCAGCGTTGAAAGAATAAACAACCGTTTGGAAAGGAATGTTTATGAACTTAAAATTAATGGTGATGTTGTAGCAAACGATGTCGTCTTTGTGCGTGCTTTTGACTGTAATCTATCCGCGTTTAAAGAGCGTGATAGTTTGTTCCCCAATTGTAAAGTGGGTAAAAAATACTGTTAAACGAGAAGAAAGCCCTTTATATTGAATATAGATACCCGCATACTTTGAGTGGTGAATTAATGTCAAATCGCATTTATTGTGTAGTACAGAGCAATGAGGATGTAAGTGTGGACTAGATCACGTGCGAATTTATTATTTTATTTAAGCATGGTAGAACTTAAAGCATGTATTTCCATTTTTGACGTGTATATATATTAAACGTGTATTTTGTTCTATATAGAAATCTTCTGTACTAACTATGCATATATATTTTATTTAAGCGTGGTAGAAACCCACCTTAATCCATGTATCTCCATTATTGGCGCACATATATTATATATATATATGTAGGCGCCTCGGTGTGTATTGGTTAGCGTCGCTGACTACGAATCCATCGGCCCCGGGTTCGAGACCCGACGGCAGCCGGCGAGCAGTAAAACCCAGCTGTTCATCCTTCCACACAATAAAGAAAGTGGTTGGTAGATAAATGGGTACCTTAGGTGGCCTAGTGGTTAAGACGCTGGGCTGCTGATGGGGCCTGGTTCGGATTCCACGTTAAACTGTAGGTCTAAGGTGGAGTGAAAAGCTTGACCTTCGTCAGAATGAACAATTCGGGCGGAAACTAACCAAAGGTTAACCATAGGTTATATATATGCAATAAAATCACAGAACAACACGTGATCTTTTTAATAAGCAAAGAACCACAGGGAAAAGGAAAAGGAAACACGAAATCCGAGCGCTTTCGTGATATATTCACATCTTCACGGACAAGAAAGAAATAGACAGAATTTACCAAGTAAATGAGTTAAATACACAAGCGAAAAAATTCCCCAATAAGCAACTCAATTTAAAAAACAGCCATAAAACAATCTAAAGATTTTTTCCCCGATAGATAACTTAATTATTGAATTAAAAAAATATATATATAAAGGAAAGTAGAGAATTAGTATGTCACAAAAAATGAGGATCACTTTAACATTACTTCCCAAAGCATTCGGGAAGCAATATGTTAAAGTGATCCCTCCTGGGAAGCAATATGTTAAAGTGACCTAGTGATTATATAAAAATATTGGTGCTACTATAGCGTGCGGTCTACAAAGATATTTACACTATAGGTGCGGTCTACAACATATTTACAAATTCAATTACGTCAAAACAAAAAATTTAAAGGACAAATAAAACACAATTCATTCTATGGGATATAATGCCCGGTTAGGTTAATTGAATGCCCGGTTAGGTTAACTGTATGCCCTTGACGATTGGTTAGGTTAAGTTGTGATATTTTCATTAAAGCTAACGAAAATATCACAACTTAACCTAACCAAGTGTCAAGGGCATACATTTGACCTAAGTGGGCATTCAATTAACCTAACCGGGCATTATATCCCATAAAATGAATTGTCTGTTTTATTTGTCCTTTAAATTTTTTGTTTTAATGTAATTGAACTAATATTTGTCATGATTCCCGCTTTCATAGCCCCCTTTTTTATCGTACTCCTTATCCTAAATATTGGGAAGCAATATGTTAAAGTGATTAACACTGGGAAGCAATATGTTAAAGTGATATACACTGGGAAGCAATATGTTAAAGAGAGGTTCCTAGGAAGCAATATGTTAAAGTGATCCAAAAATGATAACAGTTATTAGAAATAGTATTTAATTAAAACAAGTCAATTAAGTGGCAAGAATCTAAGGAAACAAAAGACATGGTGCAATCGTCTCATCTAACAACAATCTAAAAAAAATTTCCCAATAGATAACCTGTTCAAAAGTCTACTAAACTATCCAGTACATAAAGACTATATAAAAGAAATAATACATTTAAAATGTACACATAAAAATTTTAACAATTATTAAAATAATATTTATTTAATTAAAGCAAACAATTAAGTGGCAAGAATGCGGTCAAAATAATACACCACCTTTCTAACAATGTACGAGTCTAATTTATAAAGCCCAGGGCTAATATTAAGAACAAAATCAGCATTATTCTTGATCACACTCGATTCAATTATATTTCTACTAACAATAGATTTACTAAAACTTAATTTGGAGGCATTTTTCCAGTCAATGGGATGATTAGTACCTCTTACGTGAATGAAAATGGCGTTAGATTCTTGGCCAGTATTTATGCTGCTTAATACGTAACTCTAGCGTCTTGCCAGTTTGACCAATGTAAAATTTATTACACATTATGCATGGAATTTCATATATACAACTCTGTTCACTTAAAGGGGAGTTTTTAATCAATGAATTCTTAATTACATCTAAATTTCTGAACGCGATATTTACGTTAAAAGTCCTCATCAGTTTCGGCAGATCAAGGAAATTTTCTTTAAATGGTAATGCGAAGACGTTTTTTGTGGTATAAGGAGTCTTGTCTTTTACCTCGTAGAAGGTTTTCTTTGCCATTTTTAAAGATTTATCTATGCAGTTCTTTGGATATTTTAAATCAAACTCTGGGCTACAAATTCGTAAGCATCTTAGGAACAAAGTAGAAAAAACGGTTCGTTTTACGTTAATGTGGTGAGCCGAATAATAATGTATATAGCAACAATTATTAGTGGGTTTTCTGTAAATATTTTACTTAAACTTTTTTCCAGACCTATTTATTAAAACATCTAAAAATGGGATCGATGAGTCTTTTTCTATTTCAACTGTAAAATTGATAGAGGGAGTTAAATACATATACATATATATATATATATATATATATATATATAATATATATATATTAAACATGTGCTGTGTATTCTTCTGTAATATCTGTATTATTTTTGACACGTATATATACATATGCAAAAAGGAAGGTGAAAAACCATGTGACTATTGGACTTTTGAAAAACGAAGACAATGCTTTATCTGATGATCTAACAGAAGTATTCGAAATATTAAGAACTCAGTACGAATCATCTTTCAGTATCCCCAAAACTGACAAACTGATATGCAATAGAAACGCGTTCTTTGAAGAACTACAAAGGGAAAGTATAACGGACTTCGACTTTAGGACAAATGTTATTACACAAGCTATAGGGAAACTAAAAGCACACTCAGCGGCAGCACCGGATAAATGGAATGCCACACTGATCAGAAACTGCATGAATGCAATCGCTGAGCCCCTATATTGGATACGGAGACGATCACTAGACACGGGAGAAATACCGGGCATCCTGGAGAGCGCGAACATAGTCCCAATATATAAAAGAGGAGATCGATCCGAGGCCAAAAACTATAGGCCAGTCTGGCTTACATCTCATCTCACTAAAATATTTGAAAGAATAGTTAGACAGAAAGTTTATGGCTTTTTGGAAACTCAGAAAAAATTAAATGATAACCAACATGGATTTCGGTCAGGCAGATCATGCCCATCACATCTAATGGAACACTACAACAACATTATTGATGCACTGGAAAGTAATGAAAACTATGATGTAATATACACAGACTTTGCCAAAGCGTTCGACAAGTGTGGCCATGGAATCATAATACATAAACTGAAGTATATGAGAATAACAGGAAAAGTAGGGAAATGGATATATAATTTCCTTAGTGAGCGGCGGCAAGTCGTTACAGTACAAGGAGCATCTTCATCAGAATCAGAGGTCCTCAGGTCAGTACCACAAGGAACAATATTAGCTCCACTACTCTTCATATTCATGCTAACTGACAGAGATGAGGACGTTACCAGAGACAGCACAGTAACATCCTTTACCGATGACACAAAGATCAGTAGAAAAATAAGAAACCCAGAAGATATAGGATCTCTACAAACTGACATGAACAGAATCTACAAGTGGACGGAAGACAACAATATGAAGTTTAACAGAAATTTCAGCTGTTACAGTATGGAAAAAGAGAGGACCTAAAATCCATGGAATATTAGAACCCAAATGGACAGGAAATTCAGAGGAAATCTAAAGCAAAAGTCTTTGGGGTTGTAATGACTCATGATGCGAAATTTGAAACACAAAAAAGATAGCAGTAAACAGAGCAAAGAGAGTAAAGGGGCAGATACTGAGAACCTTTAAACGAAGGGATAGGAATATAATGATTCCTCTACTGAAAACACTGATCATACCCAAATTGGAATACTGCTCGGTCCTAACATGCTTAAATAAAAAAGAAGACATTGGACAACTAGAAGGGATTCAGAGAAGCCTCACAACCAAGATCAATGGGTGCAAAGAACTTAATTATTGGGAAAGGTTACGCGAATTAAACCTATATCCACTGGAAACAAGGAGAGAGACACACACACCATTATTTACACTTGGAAAATAATGGAGAAACTAGTCCCTAATCTTATTCTGAACCCTCTAACTCCCCAAACAACAGTGGAAAGTAGAAAAGGAAGACTGTGTCGTGTTCCCAAATTAAAGGGTAGACAGGGAACATCCTTAACCCTGAAAGAAAATAGTTTTGTTGCGAGAGGACCAAGACTGTTTAATTAGCTGCCGAAAGACCTAAGGAACATGAGTGGGGTTGCAGTGGCCATCTTCAAAAGAAGATTAGACGCCTGGCTCAGAACAATCCCCGATGAGCCAGGCGTACCTGGCTATGTGGGTTTAAGAGTACCTGGCTATGAGAGTACAATAAACCAACTCACTACTTCACCAGGCCAACTCGAGAGGAGGGGCGACAAGCTTGACCTTCGTGAAATGAGGAATCATTGCGCGGAACATTTGAAAGGTTGAAAGGTATGTTAAAAAACACCATTTATTCCTGTTTTTAATGCAATTCTCCTATACCGCTGTGATATTTTTGATGTAAATATATATAATTCGTATTATCAATGTTTTTGCACATAATCTTTATGCACATTTTTTATTTCAATATATATTAAATAGTCAGAACGCTGTAGCTGTGTTTTATTTACACCATTTAAACAAACATCAATGGAAATGAAGGTCATACATATATAAACGATACAGTTTCTTTGTGTGTGTGTGTGTGTGTGTGTGTGTGTGTGTGTGCGTGCTTGAGGCATAGCGATGGTAATTTATATGCACGTAAATAACGGTTGTCTTCAAAGTCTGATGGCTGTGATGCTGGTGACATCATTATGCGATGCTCTATGGCTACAAACGGATGGATCTTCTCTCTATTATAATAAGATTTAAAGATATATTTGTATATTAAGACAAAAGATTTGTTTTTCGTTTAAATTTGGTTTACCATATTTCAGTTTTCTATTAAAAGAACGCTTAGCCACCAATACATTACGATGCTGAGGAATTCAAAATGCTTCGAGACACCGCAGTGAAAGGATATCTCTTAATGCATATATATATATATATATATTTTTTTTTTTGGGTGGGCCTGAGCATCCAGGTTAGGTTACCCATTGGAGTTCACATACATACAACTCGTATATATATATATATATACAAGAAGCTTTGCTATTCATGCATACGCATGTATATTTTTTGTGTGGGCCTGAGCTGTCTTAGGTTAGATTACCCCTTGGAGTTCACATACATACATATATATAAAAGAAGCTTTTCTACACATGCATACACACCCACATACATATATATGTTTTTTTGTGGGCCTGAGCAGCTATGTTAGGTTACCCCTTAGAGATCACACACACACACACACACACACACACACACACACACACACAGATATATATATTGGGGGGAACACTCATCGTGTTGCATGCGATGTTGCATTCCGATTGCACTCTAACATTTTGAGGTGGTACTACTGATTTGTTGCAGCCCAGTATTCTGTAAGCCTGAAGGAGCTCATCAACCTATTCAGCATAGTTTGGTGATCGACTGCTTTGAATGCGGTCCCGTTTCTATTTTCAAATTCATTTAAGGTTCCATCAAAAACGGTATCTTTCATCAGCTCATTAATCTGAGGACCAACAAAAATACTTTATTTTACTTTTGCTTCTATGATACCAGTGAATTTTTCTTTCTATTACTAGAAGTCAGCTCCTTCCTTGTCCATGGCTTTTTCAAAGTTATTCATGAAACCTAATTTGATGTGAAGAGGTGGCAAGTAGATTTTTGGGGGATCGACCAAAGTTCGATGCGTAACGTTTTTTTTTGTCTAGGAATTAGAGCTAGACGCCTTGGCCAGTCCTTAACATTATAATGAGAATGCCTTGCTCGGTTATCCCACTCGCAAAGGAAACAGTAGTATTTTGTGTGTCCGAGTTGCATACCAAGAAGTAGCGCAATTACCTTCAGATCTCCACATATGTGCCATTTGTAATTTGCATAACCGATTTTGCGAAAAAGTAATTCCATATTTTCATATGGCTCTTTGATGTGAACTGCGTGTCCAATAGGAACTGATGGATAGATGTTGCCAATGTGTAAGAATAGCATTTAAACTTACAGTAGTTTGGATGAATCATTGAGCAGTCGCCATTCTTGTGGGTTGTGCTCATGCCCTAAGGCCATCATCAAACCATCAATATCATTACAAAAGCAAAGATCTACATATAGCTAAGTTCTTTTGGCGTTCCCGGAAAACAGAAATATTAGCATCGTTACCTAGCAAGTTCCAACTTTGTAGTCTAGACCCGAGAAGCTCTGCTTGATTTTTAGACAAATTTAAGTCTCGTATCTTCATTTAGTTCAGCCTGAGTAATTAAATGAGGCTCATTTGACGAAGTAGGAGGCTGGTATTCTTCATTCCTGTGTGGCACATCATCAGCTGTTTCATCATCATCATCGTCATCATAGTTTAAAGTAAAAGACTCGGGAGGTTTTGGAACTGGAAGTGTTTCACAATGTGCTACCGGTCGTATAGCAGAAGGTAGATTCGGATACACAATTTTATTCTTCTTATTATAGTTGAACTCAGAGATGTTAGTTAAGCAAAAGTAGCAGTCGGTTACATGATCTTTTTGCTCCCTCCACACCATGGGAACTGCAAATGGCAACGACTTTCGCTTGTCCTTTATCCAAGCTCCAAGAGTCATCGCCAACGTCTGCAACAGATATGAGGAGCCCAACTCTTGTCCTGATCTCCGATTTCACATCCGAAATAAAGTATGTAAGCTTTTTTTATTTGGGGAGTAATGCTTCTTCTCAGAGCTTTCAACAGTAATTCTCCGCAAACATAACAGAAACAGTCGGGTTCATTCACACATTTCCGGGATATTTCGAAAAATCAGATTTAGTGTTTAAATTTTTCCACAAACACAATAAGAAATATTTGTACAGTTAAATATAAAACAAAATAAATGAGTGAAATGCGCTTAACAACACAAAACTTACAAAACTTATAAAACAGACATAATAAGAAATATTTGTATGGTTAAATATAAAACAAAACAAATGCGTGAAATGCACTTCACAACATCAAACTTTGTAGAAGACGAGCATGTCATACACTGATTGAAACTGTATGAGTCACGCCCTGACAAGTCTTGACAAATTTTGACTGGACAGGCGTGTTTATGTGTGACTCAGTCAGAGCTCAAACTTTGAAGCGACATCCAATATTATATTTGTTGGATACCCTACCAATAGGGTGGCCCAAAAAAATGAAAGTTGAAAATATCTTTCTCCACAAGGCCATCCGTGTTCCATATCAAAATGTAAGAACTCATGCCAAAAATTAGACGGATCATACAATATTTAGAGGTCGCGACCAGTTCCTATATTTTTAGGATTTGAAACAAAAATACAATACCAACGTTTATTTCAAAATTTAAAGTCAACAGCAGAGAGCACATGTTATGCAAATATATACTAGAACACACATGTCATAGCAGTTAATACGACTGCACTAAATCCTTGTATATCAAACAAACAACGTCACACCCGTTAGTTTTTCTTCGTCAAAGCCAACTTCGTCGGAACTGGCAATCTTTTTCGGTGGCTGGCGACGAGTCGCAGTAGGTATTGTTTCTGGGTCTCGTCTTTCGTCAGCGCGGTATTGTGGGACTGAATAAGAGCGACTCCTCGTTCGGCACAGTCGTTGACGACCTTGAGGAGCCTGCACTTAGCCTTAAGTAACTAGTAAATGGGGGTCTGTCAGCCAGAGGGAGGGAGGTTTTGACAAGAATGTCTTGGCTTCATCGTGTCCTTTCATGGAGAGTATATCGAATATCTTCAAAGACCGGCTCGTGATGTACGACGCCAATGAAGAACGATGATCGAACACAGTCCCGTCCAGACGTCTCAAGAGTTTTTGGCTTGAGGGACGTAAGAATTTGTCAACCATAGCTGCTTTGGTGATCTCGTCGACGCGATCGTCGAAGAGGGCGAGAGGCGCGAGGTGTTCAGAGAAGTACCACAAGTGGCGATAGAAGGCCTTAACAGCCGCCTCCCTGATGACACGGTCAGGATATTTATGGGGGAGAGAAATTAGGTTTAAGTCGTTGAGGGGGTCCCTCTCTGGGAGAGGGGCCTCGTGCCGGTAGCGAGCGTAAATAAGAGAAACGAAGAGGCAAATCTTTGTGACGCCAGCTGTCTCGTGGGCCGTCAACTTAATCTGGCTCCTGAAAAGGAAGATCTTCAGCGAGTATATCACCTTCACCATCCACCGCGCGTTGTGCATAGCACCTGGCGCACGAAAGGACTGTTCTCCGTCGGAGGATCCCCCTAGGAATATATGACAGAGCTGAAGCAACTCTCCATAGTCATCCCGTGGGAGCTGGCTCTTGACTGCCTCCGAGTAAAATGACATCATCTCTTCTCGTAGGCCATCCGGCATGCCAACGAAGAGCTCGTCTCCAGCAGAACGGAAATCAACTATATTAATATCAGGCCAGGTCTTCTGGAAGCGTTTGAAGATTCCCACTTCAGGCCCACCGGTTGGTGTCAGGGCAACAGAAAATACGCCCGACAACGTTACCTCGAACACGTGATGACGGCACGCGATCCAGATGAGTTCCTTGTCCAGAGCCTTCTCAATTAGGGTGCACGCGCCCATATTCAGTCCAGTATTGGTTGTCGTGGTGTCGAAGACTAGTCCCTGGATCATGGGTTTGAGGTTCCATTCCTCCAGCGTTTGGACACATGCATTGCACTGCTCCTCTCCCGTGCCGCGGCCGATCTTAGGGACGGCAAGAAGTTGCTCTGTTTCACCACCAGTCACCAAGATGGCGACGCGATCCACAAGCTTTTTATTGCCGGCGATATCTGGAAGCAGTTTACCGTCCCAGTGGAGAAGCAGTGGGCTGTCCGGCGAGAAACAGCCTGTTGAGCAGTTGCTTCCGCTCGCTGAATGGTGTTCCGGGATAGCGCCACAGACTCCAGGCCATGACAGAGCGCTTGCGTGACTGCTCCTACGACGAACATGGCAGCGCGGTCAGGGAGTTTCACTCGGTCGAGCGCGGCGGCTACTTCCTTGGTCACAATGGTCTGCTTCGATTTCTTATTCCTTGGCTGATCTTGACTGAATGTTGACGGAGCTTGGAAATCATCGGACTCCGTCGATGTGGAGGAGCTACAGATGTCAGCAATGGCGGAACTAGACGGAACAGCTGTATTCGCCTGTTGGGCGCTCAACATGCTTTTTTCCTTTCGAGCACTGGCCTGATCACTCCTGAGGCGCTAGCGAGTCTCCTTCTTCGTCAAGGTCTTGTCGATCGCGGACATACTCGTGCTCGAGGGATCCTGCTGCTGTTTGTCTTCTTCGTCCGTCATAATACTGAGGGCGTCTTTTCGTGAGATGTCAAATAGTTTGGTGAGATTCTCCTTGGATTTTATTTCCTTGATTCGGCACCCGTCTTTCGGTTTCAATTGGTTTTTCTTCAACCCACAATATTCTTCATAGAGCTTCCGAAGCTTGCGCACGCCGGAGTCCACCGCTGGGTTGGAATTCGTGCCTTGTCCCAGATTGTCAGCGCTCTGTCTACGGTGGCCTTAGCACTGTCACCGATTGTGGATCCCTTCTGGTGGTGAAACTTGAAGTTCCTGAGAATAGCCCCGTTTGTTGGCAGGCCAGATCCCAAGATGTCCGGGTCTGGCTTACCCAGGAGCCAAACTTTCGGACTGCTCCTTGTCGTTGTCATGGTCTTGGCCTGTGGAATGGAAGATAAAATGGAAATTAGAGTTAAAGAACCTATACATATGTTTTATGTAGAATATAAAACAAACAATTTTAAGAATTTTAATAAACTTTTATAAATTTTAAATTTTTTAAATTTTTTTAGCAATTTTAATACACAATTCATTGTTCCAAATTGCTTATCAAGGTCAGTGCAGTAAATGAATGACAGAAAAACTAAGCATAGTGTCCGCCACTCACTGGTGAAAAGTTTAACTTGCCTTATTGGTGTGATCCACTGCGCGGCGTAACCCAGATGGCAGGAACATAACAAAAACACATCTACACCTGCCGAGACTTGGCGACCAACTGAGCGAGTGGGAAGAGTGCATTGCTATCATATAGTGATTCTTTGGATATAGGTTTACACTCTACAGTGGCGTTGCTCGGCAAATATTTATTGTAGAACATAATGGTGACCCAAAATTACTGAAATTACGGAATTTAGATATTTTTACCTTGAGGTCGCGACCTCTAAATATTGGCCGATCTTCCTGATTTTTTTGCATGAAGGCTTCTTTTGTGATATGGAACAGGAATAGCCTTGTGGAGAATAGCAATTCAAACTTTTATTTTTTCAGTTAATTTTTGGGCCACCCTACCTACTAATCATTTTTACTGATGATACTTTGATGATTTGTCGATCAGCGACTGCAGTTGAGACATCTGGACGTAACATTAGTTTAATGTGTAGTTGTTTAGTAATTTTAACGTAATATTTAACATCGGCACCAGGATCGAGACCCGGTGATGGCAGGCGGCGCGCAGAAAAACCCAGCTGTTCATCTTCCTAAACAATAAAAAAATTGGTTGGTAGATAAATGGGTACCCTGGGTATCCTAGTGGTTGAGACGCTAGGCTGCTGATGGGGTGTGGTTCGGATTCCACGTTAAACTGTAGGTCTAAGGCGGAGTGACAAGCTTGACCTTCGTCAAAATGAACAATTTGGACGGAAGCAAAACCAAGGTAATAGTATACAGGGTGTTTCATAACACGTGGAACGCACTTTCAGGATGGATTCAGGACTTGAAAACAATGAAAAAAGTTTTTATAAATATATGCCCGAAATCGCGTTGTTTCCGAGTTACAGCCCGTTATGTGTTCCAGCAATTCTTTCCGCAAACTGTTTACAAACGCTGCTTGCCGACAATGTTTGTGACTGTGTACGAGACTTATTTCATGTATGACCTTGCCGATTGTAATGTTTCGTTCACTCTATGACATGTGTCAATATCGTTGAGTGTAGAGCCATCAGTCAGTCAGAGGTGCATCGCGATGTTTCACTGCTCGTATTCGTAACTTCTTACCGTGAATAAGTGCAGTCCAGTGAAAAAAAATCTTTAAAGTTTTTGTGCTATTCAGTGATAGTGTGCATTTGAAGTGAGAATGGAGGATTATTTAAATAGAGAAATGGCAGACATGCGTCTCATTTATGGACTTGCCGAGTGTAATGCGGCCGCAGTAAGACGTCTGTATGCGGAAAGGTTTCCGAATCGCCGTCTACCAGATAAGAAGACCTTTCAGAGAATAGACGAGCGTCTTGGTGATACAGGATCATTCAACAAGCGAGTTTAAGATGGTGGTAGACCAATCAACGCCAAAACTGTTGAGTTGGAGGAGCGGGTCCTGAATCGCGTGAAGGAACATCCTGGTGTCAGCACCCGAAGGATAGCAGCAGCAGAGGCTATAAGATACACAACTATGTGGAGAATTTTACGGGAACAGTAGCTTTACCCTTATCATATTCAGAGAGTACAAGGCCTTACTGAAGCTGATTTCCCACCACGAGAAGCTTTTTGGTACGTGGTTCCTTCAAGAGTGTGCTCGCGATCCTCTTTTTCTTTCCTCCGTGTTGTTCTCTGATGAGGCTACCTTCACAAGAAATGGCGTGATCAATTTTCAAAACACTCATCACTGGGCCTAAGAGAATCTGCATGCCATCATCCAGTCAAGGCAACAACAACAATTAAGTATCAATGTATGGGAAGGACTTATTGCCGACAACTTAATCAGTCATTTTGTTTTGCCTGGAAGATTAACAGGAGAATCCTATTCCAATTTTTTAAGGAATGATTTAGTGAAAGCGATTTACTAGATGAAGTTCCTCTTGGTGTCTGACGTCGTATGTGGTTTATGCATGATGGCGCTCTGCTTCATTTTAGTCGAGTAGCCAGAGACTATTTGGATGACCATTTTCCTGATAAATGGGTAGGCCGTGGAGGACTCGTTGCGTGGCCTGCTCGCTCCCCGGACCTGAATCCACTCGATTTTTACCTTTAGGGTCATCTGAAATTCATCGTTTACGTGACACCCATTGACGACGTTGAAATGCTTCGCCAACGTGTAGAACAAGGATGCCAGAAAATCCGAACAATACCTGGAATGTTTGAACGCGTCAAGCAGTCCATGACGAGGCGTGTTGAGGCGTGTATTCAAACGCAAGGCAGTCATTTTGAGCACCTTCAAAGGTAAGACGGATACGTGCTGGAACACATAACGGGCTGTAACTCGAAAACAAAGCGATTTCAGGCATATGTTTATATAAGCTTTTTTCATTGTTTTCAGGTCCTAAATCCATCCTGAAAGTGCGTCCCACATATTATGAAACATATATATATTATCCCACACGACTACTACCGCTCCAGTGTTTGTAGTTGTACCCGTATTTGCTGGGAAACCACCGGTCTCCCCATTAACTTCTTTTGGACCACTGGGTCGAATATGTACCGTTTCCAATACACGCACTCATAACTTAACCATACAAAAACTTCGGTCGTTAAGAGATTAAGTGTAATTCATCTAACTGCTATATTAGCCATTTTTAGTGCCACCGTACCATCTTCGGCCCCAGTATCTCCCGAAAAGTGTAGTTCTAATGCTGCCAATTTTACCTACATATTCCTGTTTTTCAAACAAAATTTAAATTCAATTTTTTTCAAAAACTGTCGGCGATGGAAACATTTCGCATTCATATTTGTATTTTGGTGCAAAAATCTACCAGAATCGCTATTTTACTTGAGGAACAGGAAAAAAGTTCTAATTTGTTGTCCAGTGTTATGTTTCAGCCGTTATTTTATTGTTTTATTTTATTTTTTTTTATCATCATGCATTCTTAATTAAGATGGAAGAGGGATTTGTGTCGTATGTTTTACAGAAATTGCCGAGGTGTCTTGAAGCCCAACAAGCTGCAGAGACACTTGAACACTCATGCCAATGTAGCTTCATTGTCAGAAGAGGCCCAAAGGAGAGTTTTCCATCAGCGTTACAGCCAAATGACAAAGTCCCAGTCCCAGATAAGACAGAAATTTTCTCATACAAGACGGCTTTCCTCATCCCTCAGCAAAAGCGTCCATTCACAGAGGGAGAGACTATGATAAAGCTAGCTTTGAAGAACTTCGTTGAAATACTTGACTGCGAGTCATTTGCAAAGAAGATCACTCAAGCTGCTGATGAAGGTGCTTCAAGTAACAACACAATGACACATCGCATCCAATGTATTGCAGCGGACGTGAGGGAGCAAATTTTGGAAGTTCCTCATGGACAGCACTGGCAGTAGACGAGTCAACGGATATCACATCGCAGCCCCAGCTTCTGGTCTTTGAAAGATTTGTCAATGAGTCCTCAGTAGTCGAGGAACTGCTTGGCTGCATTTCACTCGAAACGACAACCAAAGGCGAGGCCATTTTCACTGCCAGAGACAAGTTTTTCACAGGCCACAACTTGGAGTTGTGGAGTAAGCAAGTGAGTGAGTGCAGTGTGGACGGTGCCAGTAGAATGGGCGCAAAAATAGGAGAGTGCAGGAATGTTGCAATGCAATTGTTGAACGATGTTGCAAAGTGGTTATACAACCCCGGGGGAGAAGGGGGGGGAGAAGGGAGGATAACCTCCCCCCAAAGGGGTAGCCTTAACCTAAGAGAGGAAGAGAAAGAAGAAGGAGGAGGTCTTTGGGGGAGAAGAGGGGATGTCCTCACCCCCAAAGGGAAACCTAACCTAAGAAGGAAGGTGTGTCTTCTCAATTTCGTACTTTTTTTTGGTTTATCTTAATATTAATTCATTCTTTACAGTACACTAAATTGAGAAATTTATATATACACATTTATATTAAATTTCCCATATGAAAACAGGTTTAATAATATACAATACATATACTAAACTGTATATTAAATTTGATAATAAAATTTTTTAAATATTCTATAAAAATAATATTCATTTTACCTATAATTCGAAAGACAAGGAAGGCATACGTTAAAACAAATCTTTTTATTCGAGGAAAGGAAGATAAACTCGCACCTGTTTCGCCGAGGCAAACAGCAAAGGTCGATTTGTCCTACTTCTTGTCTCCAAAACAGGTTTCTGTCTCCTTCCACTCGTATTATTATGATTGCCATTGTTATTATTATAATGCCTTCTTGCACAATTTTTGAAAAGAAAAAAAGCACCAATTTTTCATAAGTATATTGGAACTCATTTACCGAGTTGGTTTATGATGGCCGTAAGTAGTCAGCAAAATTTTTTAAAAATATAAATAAAGGAATGAAAATAAAAATAAAAATATTTATAATTTCTTTATTATAAAATCTTCTCGATAAGATCGTAATGGGAAAATTTGAAAAAAAAAGAGAATCATCAATTCATTTTATTAAACTGTAAAACATAATTGATTCCTTGTGCAGATTTTGGCTGTGAGCCTCTGGTTCGCTCCAGCATACTGGCACCTGAACCTAACTAACCTATGATTCAGAACATACATTCTCTGGAAAATAATGAAGAATATATTTAATACACATATTTTGAAAATACCTTTTAGAGAAAGAAGAAAAAAATAAACGAGGAATATATGCAATAAATTCAGACCATAGATTCTCTTTGTAACTGGAACCTAACCGTGGTGTAAATTACCTTAGTAATAATAAGCTAAATCAGTTTTCCCTCTCCCCGAATTGTTCATTTTGACAAAGATCAAGCTTATCACCCGCCTTAGACCTACAGTTTAACGTTGAATCCGAACCACGCTCCAGCACTGGCGGGTTGAAATTAAAATGTCATCGCCCGGACTCGATCTCTCAACCAGCACCCCAGCGTCTTAACCACTAGGATACCTAGAGCGCCCATTTATCTACCAACCCAAGCAGACATTCGTTGTCATGAGCTAAACACAATTTAATCACACTCCTACGCGAGAGTTGGCAGGTAAAAAGTCAAGCCGAATACATTAATCAAAGTTGAGAATCGAATAATATAACCGCAAACATATATTTTGCAAATATTTGAAACCGTCGTGGTAGAGACTGCAAGTGGCAGTTAACACACACACACACACACACCACACACACACACACACACACACATATATATATATATATATATATATAACCAAATCTACAAGTCAGGAATCTTGGGAAAGCTGCGAATAGTATGACCGCAAATAATAATGCACAAAAACACTCGGGGTCGAACCCCATTTAACGCGCTACGCACACCGACGCACATGAGTTAACTGATGACCGGAGGCGATGATGCCCAGAGGCACTGGCTGATGGGCTGATGATGCCGAGGCACTGGCTGATGGGCTGATGATGCCGAGGCACTGGCTGATGGTGCTCTGAGGCACTGGCTGATTAAGTCAACTGGCTGATTAGGAGTCCTATAAAAGAGCGGCGGGGTGGCTGAAGACCTCATTTGCGCTTGGCTCTCGCCAAGAGAAGACCCTTCCTCTGGGTCCCCTCCTCTCTCTCTTTCTCTTATGTTAGGTATGCCCCTTTCGGGGGTGAGGCCATCCCAACTTATCCCCAAAAGAGGTTTCCCCCATTGAAACAAAGGGGGGTGGGGTGCCTTGCAACAAAGGAGGGTGGGGGTGACACCAAGGGGGTGGGGGTGACACTCTTGCAACATTATGCAACAATTGCAATTGCATTACACTCATACATTTTCCAGTCATACTACTGCATGGAAGGGTTTTGCTCCAACGAAAAACAGACATTCAAGCAAGCGTACACAACAGTAATCTAATTGATAATATAGAAATAACCCCAACTATGATATCGGACCACAACATCATTAAAATAACAACTAATATAAAGGCAACAGGAAAGGAAAGAACACGCACAACAGAAAGAAGCAAACTCGATATTTTTAATTTTCACTCCAAAGCTATACACTGGGAAGATGTGACATCCAGCATGGAAGTAATAGATCGGAAAACCGTTTTCGAGGCCAAGACAACGGAGGAGATGTTAATGAGGTTAGATTAGAAGACGTTAGAAATTGTGAAAAAACATGTCCCAAAGATACAACAAAGAGGAAAGAGAAGCAGGTTCGAAAGACAAAAGAGGGCATTGTTCCGAAAGAGAAAAAGAGTGACTGCAAAATTAAGTAATTGTAAAGATAACATCAGAAAAATATTAAATGATAAACTACAAAGTATCGATGTCGTCATACAGGAACTAATCGAGAAGCATACAAAAATTGAAGATGACGACGCTATAGAAGCGATAAAGGCTAACTCAAAGTACTTTTATAATTTCGCAAAAAGAAAGTCCAAAAACCATGCGATTATCGGATCTTTAAAAAATGAGAACAGTGATTTATCTGATGATCTAACAGAAGTATCTGAAACATTAAGAGCTCAGTACGAATTATCTCTCAGTATCCCAAAAACTGACAAACTGATATGTGATAGAAACGCGTTCTTTAAAGAAGAACCACAAGGGGAAAGTATAACGGATTTCGACTTTACGACGGATGATATTACACAAGCCATAGGGAAACTAAAAACACACTCAGCGGCAGGACCGGATAAATGGAATGCCACACTGATCAAAAACTGCAAGAATGCAATCGCTGAGCCCCAATACTGGATATGGAGACGATCACTAGACACGGGAGAAATACTTGGCATCCTGAGGAGCACAAACACAGTCCCAATATACAAAGGAGGAGATCGATTCGAGGCCAAAAACTATTGGCCAGTATCACTTACATCCAATAACACTAAAATATTTGAGAGAATATTTAGACAGAAAATCTATGACTTTTTCGAAACTCAGAAAAAATTCAATGATAACCAACACGGGTTTCGGTTAGGCAGATCATGCCTATCACAACTAATGGAACACTACAACGATATTATTGATTCACTTCAAAGTAATCAAAACTATGATGTACTATACAAAGACTTTGCTAAAGCGTTCGACAAGTGTGACCATGGAATCAAAATACATAAACTGAAATATATGGGAATAACAGGAAAAGTAGGGAAATGGATATATAGTTTCCCTAGTGAGCGGCGGCAAGTCGTTACAGTACAAGGAGTATCTTCATCATAATCAGAGGTCCTCAGCTCAATACCACAAGGAACAGTATTAGCTCCATTACTCTTCATAATCATGCTAACTGACATAGATGAGGACGTTACCAGAGACATCATAGTAACATCCTTTGCGGATGACACAAAGATCAGTAGAAAAATAAGAAACCCAGAAGACAGGATCTCTACAAACCGATATAAACAGAATCCACAAGTGGACGGAAGACAACAATATGAAGTTTATCACCGAGAAATTTCAGCTATTACGGTAGGGAAAAGAAGACCTAAAATCCATGGAATATTATACCCAAAATGGACAGGAAATTCAGAGAAATTCCATAGCAAAAGATTTAGGGGTTGTAATGACAGATGATGCGAAATTTGAAACACAAAATAAGATAGCAGTAAACAGAGAAGAGAGAATAACAGATAAGAATATTACATCCGTTATTCTCTTTTCTCTGTTTACTGCTATCTTATTTTGTGTTTCAAATTTCGCATCATCTGTCATTACAACCCCTAAATCTTTTGCTCTGGAATTTCTCTGTAATGATTCCTCTACTGAAAACCCTGATCATACCCAAATTGGAATACTGTTCGGTCCTAACATCCCCATATAAAAAGAAGACATTAGACAGCTGGAAGGGATCCAGAGAAGCTTCACAGCCAAGATCAATGGGTGCAAAGAACTAAATTACTGGGAAAGGTTACGAGAACTAGACCTATATTCACTGGAAAGTAGAAGAGAGAGATACACCATTATTTACACTTGGAAAATAATGGAGAAACTAATCCCTAATCTTACTCTGAACCCTATAACTCCCCAAACAACGGTGGAAAGTAGAAACGGTAGACTGTGTCGTATTCCCAAAATGAAGACGACAGAGGGAACATCCTTAACCCTGAAAGAAAACAGCTTTGTAGTGAGAGGACCAAAACTGTTTAATCAGTTGCCCAAAGACCTAAGAAACACAAGGGGAGTTGCAGTGGAAATCTTCAAAAGAAGACTAGACGCCTGGCTCAGAACAATCCCCGATGAGCCGGGCGTACCTGGCTATGTGAGGTGGAGAGCGCAAGAATCGAACTCACTACTTCACCAGGCCCACTCGAGAGGAGGGGCGACAAGCTTGACCTTCGCGAAATGAGAAATCATCGCGCGAAATCTTTGTAAGTTGTATATATATATATATATATATTATATATATATATATATCACATTATACGTATATGAGGCAGATGTTTTGATGCGTATCTGACTAATGGGGTTGGGGGCCCCCCCAATCTTTTCTAGGGCTATAAAAATACTGCAAACGGTCCTGGCACCAGACTTTCTACACATTCTCATCCCTTTTCTCTTCAACACTCTAACGTAAGTGTTATCGATATCTTCAGGCTTTCATCACTCAACCGTTAAACTCTAAAACAATCTTCCTTAATCCATCTTTTCCCCTGTGTATGACTTCCAATGTTTCAAACGCAGAGTGTATAGGCATCTCGAAAGCCCTGGACCTTGATTTGGTTCTTTTCTTAGCCTATGGCGAGGACGTTTTTGTTGGTTTTCGCCCTTGGCCCCTATTTCCGGCATAAAAAATAAAAAATCTATCGATTTGAAACGCGTGTCATGCGAGGTGGGGGTTCTTTTGAATTTCAATAAAATGCCAAGCTTTTAAACACTGAGGAGAAGAAAATTGTTTTTATGGTTCATAGAAAACATGATGAAGTTTGAAAAAGTGGGTATGACACAGGATAAAATCATGCATTGACCCTGAACCGGCGGGGTACATTACTACAATACAAAAATAACACTAGGCCCTGCTCATTATGATACCACGGAGGATATTGTAAGAGACCTAAATATATTTTTGCCAAAACTTATAAATTACTTTTTCATATCTTACGCGTAGCATAGACTGCAAGATCGGAACATGCTCTATATCAGAGAGAAAAAGAGATATTGGGGGATAAAATGTGTGCAAGATTCTACCTAATGAAAAATACCATTTTGCTTTCCAATGAGACACTTTTCACAAGCTGCCGAATGATGATGCTAGTTTATTATACCATCTAAAATTGGAAAACTTGATAGACAGACCTCCTTTTTGTTACATTTACAGTAATATCGTGGAATGCGTCTGCTACGCATTTTGCATCTTCCCAATCATGATGGAGAATGTTTGAGCATAAAGTATAATAGTTCCCATTATGTCAAAAATTATTCTAATCTACTAAACAGTATTTTGATACATATAAGAACGGTTGTAGGTGAAAACTATGCATTAGACTACGGGACTTTAACAGTGAAACTTCCCTTTAGGCGTGTTACAATATGGTGCAGAAGGCTTTAGTCGTGTATCGTGTATCGTCGTGTTTACGTTGTAGAAAAGATCAGAGCATCCCGCGTCATTGGTCGTGAAATTCATGTATTTGCATGTTATCTGACTTTAACACGCATTAGTAAGATTATCTCGCATATTTTAGTAAATAAATATAGATTTTTTGTTACAGTGCTAAGAGACACCAAGTTCTTGGGAAACAGGCTATTTTATACAGAACACTAAACTTTTGTACTGTGGTAACCATTCAAGTCCCTATTCTAGGCACACCAGAAAACAAACAAATATATAATATTTATTCTAGCAATGATACCAAAGACAAAGCAAGCCAATACAAGTGCACCTAATCAGTTGAGCAATTTTCTATACCTGGGAGTGTATTTTGTCAATGAACAAAGCAAGCAGCCCTCTAAGTTGGTGTTTAAAATACGATTACGGTATTTAGATTTGATGTACACCATTGAAGAGAAAGCTGTTTGACAGACTAAGTGGTTCCAAACTGTACAAGCACTTTGATAGCTTGAATTTTAACTCTCGATGTGTCTCAGGTAATCTGGTTCAAAATTTCGCAAGGTCATCATAGATTTCAAAATTCATTCTTGCTTTATTATCTGCCTGAAGATCTGCCATTTCAAGAACGAGAGGGCCGCAGCTTGCTGACCAAAGCCTTTTCCTGCCTTTTCCTTGCTGTTCAGTGTTGAGCTTGTTGAGGTGCTCAAAGACATCTGTCAGGAGTGCAAGGCGAACAAAGAAGTGATGCTCACGGAAATATTCAGCCACCATATGATTCTGTTCTTACAGAAATTCAGAAACAGTTGATTGCGAAGAAGGCAAACCTTTTCCGAATCGTCCAACGAGAGAGCCATGTGGCAACAGTGTACAGCAGCAATGACTGATGTTCGCTATTTACGGCAAAGCAGAGCTTCACATGCGGCAATTTAGGTTCCAAGCCTAGACTAATTTGACGGTTGTAACCGTAACCACTATACAGCGTGGTAAACAATGATTGCCCCCCTCAATGCACAGATGAAACTAATATAGGTACAAAAAACTGATTGTTGCATCTTTTAGACAATTTAATTCTACGTCTAAACAAAACCACTCAATAGTTGGTGTTGCTTCCTTGTGCTTGGCGGACGGCTCAAGTCAGCAAGAGTAGGAGGTGAGGAGAAACTCGAAAAGGTCAATGTCGTACTCAAAATTTAGGAGGATTGTTTCGATGGGCTGCACCATGGTCCCGCGGCAGAATCTTTCAGGATCCATCCTGAAAGATCGAGTGGAATCCCTGATGCTTGCTGAACCACCAGCCACCCGATTCTGCCGCCGGACCATGGAGCAGCACATCGAAACAATCCTTCGAAATCTTGAGTACGACACTGACCTTTTCGAGTCTCTCCTCACCTCCTACTCTTGCCGACTTGAAGCCGTCCGCCAAGCACAAGGAGGCAACACCAACTATTGAGTGGTTTTGTTTAGGCGTAGAATTAAATTGTCTAAAAGATGCAACAATCAGTTTTTTGTACCTCTATTACTTTCATCTGTGCAGGGGGTGCAATCATTGTTTGCCACCCCTTAGTAGTGTGTAATATGTATTTAATGTGTTGTGCCTACAGTATATTAATAAATTTATAAAATGATCTAGAGATCTACAGAAGCTAAGGCTAACAAAGACCATAAGATCCTCTCTAAGGTTAGCCCGAGAGAAAGAAGAGAGTAGGGGGTTAAAAGAAGAGAATAAGGGGTCAAGTAAGTAGCAAAACCTATCATTCGTGGGTGAACATTCATTCAGAAAAAGAGAAAGACTCACAATCATCATCTGCAGCCACTGCTGACAAGTCGGAAAAATAGTCGAAGAGAATAGGAAAGGGGTGTAAGATGAAAAGAAGTAAAATAAGAACGCTTACAAACTATGCAAACACCGTTTTAACTAAAAAAAACTGCCATACCATGCAAACTAGACATGCAAGTAAAGAGAGGATAAAAAAAAGTACGAGAGGATAACAAAAAGTAGGTTAGTTTACCCTACGTGCTACATCTAAGTTCATGTTAAACTAATTTTTTTTTTTATAATTTTGTTGCTGGCATATCACACGCTGGCATGTCCCAAGCTGGCATTAATCGTCAACAGACTCAAACCTCGACAATTACCCCCAGAGCTCCTGTTGCTAATTGTTTTATTATTTTAAACGACGTTAATATTTTTAAAATGCCTGTCTAAACGGTTTTTAAACATATTAACGCTGGTAGAGTTCACGACGGACGCGGGAAGATTATTCCATTTATCAATTACTTTAAAAGTAAAAACGTTTTCAGCGATGTTAGTAATGAAACGTCTGCCACGTAATTGAAATCAGTTATTACGAGTATTGCTATTATCGAAAATGAACAATTTGTCAAAATTTACGTTATCGATTTTATTAACGATTTTGAAAACTTCAATAAGTTGCTCCCTTAATCTTTTAGTTTCGAGTGAATGCAAGTCTAACTTTTTAATCCTATCTTCGTAAGACTTGTTGCGAAGTGACGGAATTAGTTTCGTGGCGCGTCGCTGAACCTTTTCCAATCTATCAATATCCTCACGCAAATACGGGCACCAAAACTGAACGACATATTCTAAGTGTAAAGGGGCAATATAATATTCTTCGATTTAAATTCGAAATTACGCGCTATGAAGCCTAACATCCTATTAGCTTTTGATGGTAGTGATAGGGTCATTGATTAGTTAGGTAGGTAGATAAATGAATTATAGTAGAAGTTAGTTGTTTAAAATTGTTTGAGCATAGCGCGAAGGCCGAGAGGTTTTTGCAAATCACTCATATGGATATCGCTAAAAAGTGAACATTTTTCGGAGTATTTATAAATTGAACGTTTTGGTAATATCCTAATATTTTGATTAATCGGACTCTAAAAACGTTCGAAAAAGTTTGTATTACAAAAGCTGTTGAATATAAGGTAAATTTTGTAAACTTATGTTAATAATAATTATAAATGTGTTAAAATTGCCCTACATTCTTAAGAATGTAAATATGTATTGGTGTGTGTATGTATATATAAATAATTATGTATATATATATATATATATATATATATATATATATATATTATATATATATATATATATATATATATATATATAATATATTAGGGTGGTCCAAATCCATAGGGGGAAATTTCAAAATTGTCTTAGATAGTCTCCACAAGTGTGGTGTTTGTCCATTTAGTGTCCACATGGTCTGTGCAAAATTGCAGCGTGATTGGTGAATATTTAGAGGTCGCCCCACTCTGAATATATATATTATATAATGTACTTTTTCTTCCGTAGGTCCGATGGCTCAAACTCGATCAATTCCAAAAGTTTGGCTTCTAGGGATGGCAACTGGAACTTTATCCACGTCAAGGCTCCCTACATGCCTTGACGCCCTCCTCTTGGGGCAATACCACCACATCAATCAAAAGCAAACCACCTCCGACAGTCTGAACCAGGCATGCCAGAGGGTGATTGAAGTCTGGACCCGACCGCGGATCCCAACTCAACGGATCGACTCCTGTGTCCGTAAGCTTTCAAAGCTTTTAGACGGCTACAAAACACTCAAGAAGCACAGGACCAGGCAACGTGACAGCGATAGAATGAATGAAGACATCTTCAAAGCAGACATCCAGGAACTGTTTGACATCGCAACCAGTGATGCCATGAGCACAATCGTCAACGTTGAGGACCGAAATTTCCTGTCCATGCAGCGCAAGGACGTCAATTCTTGCAGCATGGCTGGCATTCATAAGGAAACGACTACACAAGAGGACAGAAAGCGATCCAGAATGGAGAAGGAAGCCAAGAGGAAGGCAAGGCATGAAGCAACACAGAAAGATTTGGAAGAAGCAGGAGTGTCATCAATTGATCTTTCCTCTTCTTCTTCTTCCCTTTTTTCGCAAGACGACGACGACTATAGACCATCGGTTCCGATTCCTTCTTCGTCTGAAGCTCCGGCACCAAAGCGTCCCAAGAACAAGGTTACGAACATTTTCCAATCTCCAGAAGTCATTGGAGCAATGGATCGCACCAATCTTTCTGACCGGAATGCTGTTTTCGTAACTGGAGCTGTATTACAGGCCGCGGGCATGATCTGTCTGGGATGACGTGCTCTCGGAGCTCTATTCATCGCTACAGAGAAAGTGGGCGAGAACAGGCAGCTCGAGAAGACCTAGAATCATTCTCTCTAGAAGACCCTGTCCTTCTCCATTGGGACGGAAAGCTTCTCCCCGGCATTGAAGGGAAGAAGACGAATGTGCATCGGATAGCAATCCTTATAACATTCAATGGACAGGAGAAGCTGCTTGGTGTCCCAAAGATGAAACAAGGAACTGGAGAAGCACAGGCCCAGGCATGCCTTCAAACTATGAAATTATGGAACGTGGAACAGCATGTGAGAGGTCTCGTCTTCGATACCACTGCGTCAAACACGGGTTTACATCGCGGAGCCTGTGTCAGGATAGAAGAAGCATTGGGTCACGAGCTAGTTTGGATCGGTTGTCGACATCATATACTTGAAGTCGTACTTGCTGATGTCTTTGCCTCAATATTTGGCTCAACAGGAAGTCCTGAAACAGGCCTTTTTAAGCGATTTCAAAAGGAATGGCCATCTCTCTCCCACGAAGCATTTGTCTCAGCATCGGACAGCTTGTTCGAGAACCCTCAACTCCAAGAGATGAGAAAAGAGATGCTCACTTACTTACCTAACGCTCTTCAGGCAAGCCAACCTCGTGACGACTACAAGGAGTTCCTTGAACTATCTTTGCTCTTCCTGGGGGAAAGACTGGTGGTCAACTCTTTATCCGAGCTCCGGGTCCCATGCACCACGCGAGATGGATGGCGAAGGCGATTTATGCGCTCAAAATCTACCTCTTTCACTATCAATTCAAGCTCACAGCACGCGAAGAACGAAACGTGACTCAGCTGGCTTTATTTGTCAGTCTGATTTACGTCAAGTACTGGCATGAAGCGCCAATGGGGACACAAGCTCCTCTCAATGATCTCAAAATGCTGCATCTTCTGGAAAAATATCCACACGGAGGAGCTGCACAAGCGGCGAAGACAGCTCTAAGACGCCACCTGTGGTACTTGTCGGAGCATCTGATTGGACTGGCCTTCTTCGATAATAGGATCGATCCTGATACCAAAAGGAGAATGGTTCAACACCTCCAACATCCCCAAAAGAATGGCTGCCCCCGACGAATCGACATGGCGGAAGCTGGTGTTGAAAATGATGTGGCATCCTTCGTCACGAAAAGGACATTGACCCTCTTTGATGCCTTGAAAGTTGGAGGTAAGGAGGAAGCGCGCCAGTTACTTCAAAAAGATCCACGGGAATGGCCAAATGACAAGAACTACAGGGAACTTAGAGATCGCGCCTTAAAGATGAAAGTCGTCAATGATGCTGCCGAGCGAGGTATTGCTCTCGCACAACGCTACAATGACACTTTGACACAAACGAGGACCAGAAGCAGTACCTCCTACAACTCGTAGCCGCCCCACCGAAAACAGATACCAATACCATCCAAGGCGACTCTGATGCAGAAGAAATAATGAAGATACACCCATTATCATGTCCTATTGTCTTACTGTTTTCTTTCATATTCTTTGAGAACCAAAAAAAAATTTAGTTATTCAGTTGTCTATATTTTTTCCCAAATTTTCAAAAAGGGGGCAAGTGGGGCGACCCCTAAATATTAACCGAATAACGTGAAACTTTGCACAAATACTGTCCACACCAAGAGGCATAAAACCAACCTTGTGGAGAGAACTTAGTCGATGCTTTAACATTTTGGACCACCCTAATATATATATATATATATATATATATATATATGATGTATTATGTTGAAGATTTGAATGGGGAAGAAATCGCAGGAGGCTTTCACCGTGAGGAGTTGCAGAAAGTGGCATTTAATTTAATTAAAAATGTGTTTAAAATTGAGGAAATTTTAGGAAGCAAAGGTTCAGGAAAGAGAAAAATGTACCTGGTGAAATGGCTAGGGTACCCAGAAAGCTTCAACACCTATATAAAAGCTGATGCAATAATGAAGCTTAAATAGTATGTAACACGGCTCCTATCTATTTCTAAGTCACACTCCCTTCCTCCTCGTCCCTGTCTGTACACCCTAACAACACACTAGCCAACTTTGTGTCAGAACTCCATGTACCTATTGAATTGGGTCGTGATTCGTATGAGGTGGGGATATGTGAAGTTCAGCTGGACACCCTCTTTTATAATATTGATTATAAAGATACCGTTTTTACGATTCTTAGAGACATTGATGAGTGTGAAAAGCCCGGGCTAATTCGGGATGAAACTATACGTATCGCCCGGACTGAGGTTGCACGGTATTACAGTACATTAGTAACACTAGGTCCGGCCGTTATGGTTCGGCTGAGGATTTTGTGAAAAACTTAAACGTAAATTTAAAAAACTCAAATCTTACGACTGATTTAGTATACGAAATCGTAAACAAAGGAAACCCTGCACATACTCTAATCCTAAAATCAAAGGCTAACAGAAATATTAAAGACCAAAGAGTGTTCAAAATTATGACCGATGGGCGATATCGATCAGCCTTCCAAAGAGACACATTTCACGAGGTACAACATGACTTCTCCAGCCTAATTTTTCAGATGAAATTGGAGAAATTGGTTACTGGCTCTACACCCCCAGACATGTGCTATATTTACAGCAATATAGAGGAGCACCAGTTTGTTGGGGATACCCAGGCACGCCTGCTCCGCATTGCTCACATTCCCAACCATAGAGGAAGGAGTTTGAGTATTACATATGACAGACCCCATTATGTGAATGTCGCAACTAATCTAATAACCAATATCTCAATATATATAAGAACGATTGAGGGAAAAATTTCCCATTCGGTGATGGGAGGTTAACAGTGAAGCTGCAGTTTCGACGCACTGAGTTATAATGGACAGAAAGCCTTTCACCTTCTATCGAGGGGTGAGATGACAGCGTGTTAGTGAACTTGGATCCATTTTTTCAACCATAATACGTACGGCTGTCCCATTGCTGAAGAGGGGTGCCAGATACCTCGGAAGGAAAGCGCTACAATCAGGTCTTATCACGGCAGAAGACATATTGGCTGGGGCTAAACCTAAAGAAGCTCTAAAATAACACTTAAAGCGTACACGGGACGAAATCGTCAAAGATGCAAAGAGAAAATTGCGTGGTGGTGGGAGCGTAAAAGGATATAAAAAAGGAAGTGTTCTAAGCGAATGAAACCTATGGTTGACCATTTTTTTGACTGATATAAGCTAAGGACATTGATCTCATGAATCATAGTTTGTTTACTACTTGTCGAGAGAGGAGGCACTATTTCTAACTCGTCATGGCACGCTTAATCCATCGGTGTAGTTCACAATGTTGTAAATCGGAGCTGTCCCTCTTTAACATGCCCCAACTCAAGTTTATATTGAACACAGTCACTTTATTACAATTAACCCTTTATACACAATTAGTTCCCCGAGTGCCCCTATAGAATTCGTGATACCCAGCTCAGGTCCCTACTTTTTTGACCCAAGCTCTGTGCAAGTGTACGCTAAACTACGTATAGCCCATTCTGATGGAACGGACTGCGATGACAAATATGCTGTATACCCTGAAACAAACTTTCTGCACTCCATATTCAACCAGTGTGACGTATATTTAAATCAGGTCAACATATCGGCAGGCACGAGGTACTATCACCTACGAGCCTATCTGGGAAATGTCCTCAACTTTTCCAAAGAAGCGAAGGATACCTCTTTAAGTGCCGAGGGATATTATCAAGCTAAAGACGAAAGTAGTATAAAGGACAAATTAGGAAATTCTAAAAAGAAGATATACGAGTGTTTTGGACCCCTGCATACAGATTTCACATTCTAGATGTTGCTTGTGAATGGGGTGGATATAGAAATAAAGCTCACCCGCACGAATCCTGAGAGCTATTTAAATGTGGATGCTGATCAAGAAGCGGGAGCAAAAACCGTTGTGGTTCACATTATGGAGACATACCTCCGCGTACGGCGAGTGAAATTAAGTTCACCAAATCAGATAGAAATTGAGAAAAAGTTACTACATGCCACAGTAAAATCCCCAATTAACAGAGTACAGATCAAATTATACAAGGTGCCAAAAGGGTTGGCATCGAAACAGATAGAAAACATAGCCCTGCGAAATCTACCTAAAAGGATAATAATTGGAATGGAAGAACACAATTCGGTGAATGGAAAATATAAAAAGAATGCCTTTAAATTCGAGAATTTCGCCCTTAAAAACATAACTCTATACGTTAAAGGCGTGGCGTTGGGAGGAACATTGGATACGGACAATTCATCAGACGCTGTGTTACCGCTTTGCGCGAGAGCATATAGAAATCTGGCCCATATTGCAGTTGATTGTGATGAGCTCGGGATTGAGGTAACGCAGAAAGAATTCATTGATCAATTTAACCTTTATCCGTTTGACATCACATCTGACTTATCTGCTAGTGTAAATACACATATTTGTCCACAACTGAGTGGAAACATCTCATTTAGATTGGAATTCGCCAAGCCTATAGAGGCGTCTATAAGTGTACTAGTTTACCTCGAGTCACAAGCCCTAACACTAGTAGACAGATTTAGGAGCATTTTCCCTGCCTTTTAAAAAATGGATGCGAATACACTTCAGAGAGTAATGAATAGTGAACGAATCACACGTGCCAAATTTATCGGTCTGTTTGCGAAGAATGAATCATTGAAATTGCCATCTACGAGAAATCGCGGTAGCCTTATTGTGAACACAGATGTTATTGGTAGTTAAGGTATTCATTGGTTTGCAATCTATTTTAAAAAATAGGGACCGCATGTACTATTTTGATTCACTCGGGACTCAACCCTAGAGTGACCCTGTTATCGTAAAATTTCTCGATCAGTTGCATATCCCCGAAGTTGTATGGAATCCCTTCCGGCTACAAGGATATTTTAGTAATACGTGTGGGATGTACTGCCTTTCATTTCTCATGCATATGTCACGTGGTAAAGACTTTATAAATTTTTAAAAATTATTTGACCCGTGTCACACTCGACGAAACGACGAAATGGTATGCAGACAGATAAAAAGCCGTTTTCCGATTGTGCTTACTAGTGTATAGTATGATGTTTTGTTCGTGTGTATATATTTGGAACCAAAACTGTTAGTTTGTATATTCTGTACCTTAAGATGGTTATTGTACTAAAAACATGATTTCTTTCATTTAATAAATTGATGAAAATACATTGTCTTCTTCCCCCCAAAAAAGATCGAAACATAAAAAAATACTTACATTGTTTCGTTAATTATGTGAACATCGTTGGGTTGACTGCTCGGTAAATCTTCATCACGTTTGGCTGATCTAATTAAGGACTTAAACCTCCTACGTAGGTTTATATAGTTTTCTGAATTAGTGTGGTTGAAATGCGACTAAAGTAGTTTGTAGGCTCTATATCTTCCCGTAATAGCCCTCCTAATTTCGTGGTTAAACCATTTCGGTGACTTTGTTGAAAAGGAAACCATTTTAGTGGGTATAAAAGTGTTCTGTAATATTCTAAATTCATCCCTATATGAGCTCCAGGTGACATTGACATCCTCACTTATTAGAACTTCAAGTGTGTCTAAACTACTTCGGAAGCTTTCAAAATTTGCTGTCGAGAAATCCAGTCTTTCACGAGTCAATTCGCGTGTATTAACTGGAACCCTGAGGTCAAACCTAATCAAATTATGATCGCTGTTACTTAAATTTTCACCAATAGTCAGGTTAGACACTAGTCGTCTTCGTTCGTGAATATGAGGTCTAGTTTATTATTACCCCTAGTAGGCCCGTCAACCCATTGAGAGAGAGAGAGAGAGAGAGAGAGAGAGAGAGAGAGAGAGAGAGAGAGAGAGAGAGAGAGAGAGAGAGAGAGAGAGAGAGTTACAAGGAGTTACAAGGAAAAGAAGTACCTCAAAAGGCCTTGCGGCCCATACCGAGGAGGTACCAATGGCAACGGGTGCCAGGGAAAATTTTGTACACACTCAAATAGTGTGCAAGATTTGGTCTAACCTTTTCTTGAACAGATCCACAGAGGAACTGTTCACAACTTCCGAAGGTAACCTGTTCCATATGTCACAGATCTTATACGTAGAGTAATTCCACACACATTAGTCCTAAACCTTTTCAAATCCAACTTCCAACCATTGTTACGAGTAGGGTTATAATTTAAACTAAACATTGGTGGGCGACCAGAACTGCACAGCATACTCCAAGTGCGGCCGAACAAGGGAATTGTACAGTGAGAGCACAATCTCCTTGTTCTGAAACTGAAATTGCCTCCTGATATAACCTAATAGTTTCTGGGCTTTCTTTTCCACCTCTACACACTGTTTCGTAAACTTAAGGTCGCTGCTCATTAGCACACCCAAGTCCTTTTCTAAATCAGTCACCTCGATATTACTGCACAACATCGAGTAGTCCGACTTGGGATTGGCGTAGCCAATGTGCATCACTTTGCATTTACCCAAGTTAAACGACATTTGCCATTTTTCGGACAACTCTCCTATCCTACCTATGTCCGCACGCAGTTCCTCGATCGCTTCGGGCGTCCCAACATTGGCCCCAAGCTTGGTGTCATCAGCGAATTTGGCGATCCGACTGACGATGCCACCGTCGATATCATTTATGTAAATGACAAACAACAGTGGCCCCAAAACGGAACCCTGAGCAACCCCACTAGTGACCGAGGCCCAACCCGAACTAGCACCTTTAATTACCACCCTCTGGCGCCTATTCCTCAGCCAGTTTTCAATCCACCTACCTATTTCCCCATCGATACCCAGCGCCCGCACTTTCGCCATTAGCCGGCGGCGAGGTACCTTATCAAAGGCTTTCTGAAAGTCGAGATAAAGTATGTCAATCGCCCTACTCTTATCGTACTCACTCAACATGACGTGGAAAAACTCGAGCAAGTTGGTGAGACACGACCTATGCCGTCTAAACCCATGTTGTGAGTCCCCAAGCAGCTTGTAGGAATCCAAATGGTCAACAATCCTATCAGCTATTATCCCTTCTCATAATTTACCTACAACTGAAGTGAGACTAATAGGACGATAGTTCCCTGGACTTTCGTGATCCCCTTTCTTAAAGATAGGGGTCACGTTGGCTTCCCTCCAGTCACCAGGCACCTGGCCCATCTCCAACGATTTGTTGAAGACTGTAGCCAGGTGGGGAGCCACCTGGTCGCGCACTTCTCGCAACACTCTGGGGAGAAACTGGTCTGGCCCAGGAGCCTTACAAGCGCTCAGTTTGTCTATTCTATCGGCAAAGACTGTCGCGGTACATCTAACACTATCCAGGCCAGCACCTTCGTGCCTCACGCCTGGCTCGGGGATGGCGCGGGTATCCTCCCTCGTGAACACTCCCGCAAAGTACTCATTAAGCACATTAGCGATGTCCGCGTCGGAGGTCCGCAGAACGCCGCTTCCGTCCTTTAACGGACCTATCATGCTTCTAATGGGCTTTCTACTATTAACATAACTGAAGAACTCATTAGGGTTCCCCTTGCAGAGGCTTGCCATCCGTAGTTCTTCGTTACGTTTCGCTAGTCTAACCTTCGCCTTCACTTCCCTACACAGGCGGACATACGCTTCAGTGTTCTCGTGGGAACGATTGGCCTTCGCCCTCCTATACGCTACTTTCCTATTTCGGATAGCCGAAGCGATGTCACGATTGAACCACCTAGGCTGCGTTGAAGCAGGAGTGACCGGTTTTGAGGGTATGGCAGCAGACTGCAGCACCATAAACTCGTCCCGGAATGCACTCCACACTCCCTCAACATCGCCGCCAACCTCTAACCCCATCTCACCTACGCTATCCCTGAGGCTAACAAAGTTCGCCCGCCGGAGATAGAGCTTACTGCCTCTCGAGTTACTACGCTTCACCCGAGGAACGCACACACGGAACCTAATAAGACTGTGATCACTCCCGCCCAATGATTCGTCAACGGTGAGGCCAGTGACGAGGTTATCTTCCGTTGTGAATACTAAGTCTAGAACGCTTTCGCCTCGTGTAGGCTCGTTGACCGACTGAGTGAGGAAGTTCTCATCAGCAAAGTCAACTAGCCTCCTCCCTTCAGCATCGGCAGTCCTGTTTTCCCACTTTATGCTGCGACAATTGAAGTTTCCTAAAACTACACACACCTTATCCCCTAGCAGGCTACTGAGTTCGGTGTACAGGGCTGTATCCTCCTCGAGGATGAGATGCAGAGGTCTGTACACCAAGATTAACCTATAGTTCGTCCCTCCCACGTTCAGATCGACGCGAAGCAGCTCCCGTTCCGACCGGAACTGGCAATCAACCGGACTCAACGTGTGTCTGACGTATATTAGCCCCACCCCCTCCCCACGGGTGCGGTCTTTGCGAAACATTCTATACCCGGGAATTTCGAACTCCCCAACGTAGTCCCTACGATCAGAGAGAGAGAGAGAGAGAGAGAGAGAGAGTTACAAGGAGTTACAAGGACAAGAGGAAGCCTCAAAGACCTTTCGGTCCACTCTGGGAGGTTCCTGTTATAAAACAAGTTTATTTTTCTTTCAACTATCCTAGCAGTAGTAGAAAACTGGATAGAAAAGTAGAAGGCTCTCTCCCCACCCTCCGCTCCCTCCCTGCCAGAGGCAGGTACGGAAAAAGGTTGAAGAAAATACCTTGACCCTGGAAAAGTAGCCAAGGAAATTTTACAGGAAAGTGGAGAATATATAAATAGCTCTATATTTAGCTTGCTCACAGAGACACCTTGCAAGCGAACTCATGCAGAGTTTTCTTATGTTTTAATCTTAAACTATGAGAGTATTCAGTTCTTTGTCTAGCCTATTTTTAAACACATTTACACTTTGACTAGAAACAACCTTTGAGGGAAGTTGGTTCGAGATATTAACTATTTTATACGAAAAGAAATTTCCGCAGACAGAGGTCCTAAATGTCTTTAATTCCAGTTTAAGCCCATTATTTCTTGTCGGATTGGCATTAAGTGAGAATAAGTTTCTGTAATCTACCCTGTCTATTCCTTTGAGCATCTTGAAGACTTGAATAAGCTGACCCCGCAACCTCCTCGTCTCTAAGCTAAACAGATTTAGGCGCTCCAATCTCCGTTGGTAGCTTTGCATTCTCATTGAAGGGATCAATTTTGTAGCCCTTGCTTGTGCTCTTTCTAGCCTTTCTATGTCCTTCCTGAGGGATGGAGACCAAAACTGCGCACAGTATTCCAGTTGCGGTCTGACTAGAGAATTATAGTGAGACATTACAGTCTCCTTGTTCCGAAACTGGAACTGTCTTTTAATATAACCTAATAATTTTAAGGCCCTCTTTTCGACTTCTGCACAGTGCTTCGACGGTTTCAGATCGTTGCTGATATAGACTCCCAAGTCTTTCTCTAGATCGGTCTCAGTCAAGTTCCTTCCCAAGAGAGAGTAATCGGTCTTCGGGTTTTTATAACCTATGTGCATTACCTTACATTTGTCCAAGTTGAATGGCATCTGCCAAGTAGCAGACCATTCGCTCAACCTGTCAAGATCGTTCTGAAGCATTCTTACGCCCTCCTCAGTACCTACACTACTTCCTAATTTCGTATCGTCTGCAAATTTGGAGATTGCACTTAGAAGCCCGACGTCTATATCGTTAATATAGATGACAAAAAGTAAAGGACCCAGCACGGAACCCTGTGGGACACCACTGGTGACGGGCACCCACTCCGAAGCCACTCCATTTATTACCACTCTCTGCTTTCTATCTTTTAACGAATCCTCAATCCAGTTGGAAATGAGCCCGGTGATTCCTAGTCCTTTGACTTTAGCTACCAATCTAGCGTGAGGGACTTTGTCAAAGGCTTTTTGAAAGTCGAGATACACTATATCTATTGCCCTACTTGCATCGTACAGTGTATGCATATTATGGAAAAACTCTAACAGGTTTGTCAGACAGGATCTATGTCGCCTAAATCCATGTTGAGAATAAAAAATTAGATTGTTAGATTCAAGGTGATACACAATACGTTTTGTAATGATGGATTCCAACAGTTTGCCGACAACTAATGTTAAACTGATTGGGCGATAATTACAAGGATTTTCCCTATCACCCTTTTTAAAGATAGGTGTTACATTTGCTAACTTCCAGTCAGTTGGAACTTTCCCTAACTCGATTGATTGTTTTGAATATAGTTACTAAGTCGTCAACAACATTGTGGCTAACCTCTTTTAATACCCTTGGAAGAAATAAGTCGGGACCAGGTGATTTGTATTTATTCATCTTATCGATTAATTGCTGTACCTCATTTCTCGTAAAACTTATGGTCTCTACGGGATTGTCATCATCATATGTAATCCGAGGACTTGGCACTTCTATTGTGTCTTCCTCCGTGAAGACTGTAACGAAGAACTCGTTTAACGTATTAGCTATATCTTTATCACCGAATTACAGTACGCAATTTCTATCTTTTAAGGGGCCTACAGAATTTTTAATTGGCATTCTGCTATTAACATGGGCAAAAAATTCTTTAGGGTTAACTTTACAGAGTGAGGCATCTCTAGCTTCTTCATCACGTTTGGCTGATCTAATTAAGGACTTAACCCTCCTACGTAGGTTTATATAGTTTTCTGAATTAGTGTGGTTGAAATGCGACTTAAGTAGTTTGTAGGCACTTTTTCTTCCCGTAATAGCCCTCCTAATTTCGTTGTTAAACCATTTCGGTGACTTTGTTGACAAGGAAACCATTTTAGTGGGTATAAAAGTGTTCTGTAATATTCTAAATTGATCCCTATATGAGCTCCAGGTGACATTGACATCCTCACTTATTAGAACTTCAAGTGTATCTAAACTACTTCGGAAGCTTTCAAAATTTGCTCTCGAGAAATCCAGTCTTTCACGAGTCTTTTCGCGTGTATTGACTGGAACCCTGAGGTCAAACCTAATCAAATTATGATCGCTGTTACTTAAATTTTCACCAATAGTCAGGTTAGAGACTAGGTCATCTTCGTTCGTGAATATGAGGTCCTGTTTATTATTATCCCTAGTAGGCCCGTCAACCCATTGACTTAATAAGTTATCATCGGCAAATCCCAACAGTCTTGAGCCCTCAGCATCAGCTGTTTTGTTTTCCCAATTTACATTACCACAATTAAAATCACCAAAAATCACACTGATCTTATTATCCACTATTCTGCTTAATTTGTTATACAAGTTTATATCCTTATCCACGGGGTAGTGAGGTGGTCTATATACTAGAAGTAGCTGCACTACTTTATTATTTAGGTTTAGATCAATTCCCAACATTTCATGAGCAGATACGATATTACTGTTTACCGGGTGCAGGGAGTCCCGAGCATACAAAAGTACACCGCCGCCTTCCCTTCCGTTCCTATCTTTGTGAAACATTTTGTAACCTACCATTTCAAATTCTCCTACAAAATCCCTTGATTCAGGATGAATCCAGGATTCCGTTATTTCGATGATATCAAAGTTCTCAGTTTTGACAAGCGCTATAAATTCCATTAGTTTGTTTCTAATTGATCTAGCATTGAAGAGCACAGTTTTGAGTGATTTTAAGTTGTGGTTTTTCCTAACTGGCCTGAGTCGTTTCCCGATGCAGTTGAACTAACTACTGGGGGAGTGGGACTAACTGCTGTTTGAGGGGGACTAACTGCTGGGGGAGGGGACTAACTGCTGGGGGAGGGGGGCTAACTGCTGGGGGAGGGGGGCTAACTGTTGGGGGAGGGGGCAACTGTTGGGGGAGGGGGGCTAACTGTTGGGGGAGGGGGCTAACTGCTGGGGGAGGGGGACTAACTGCTGGGGGAGGGGGACTAACTGCTGGGGGAGGGGGACTAACTGCTGGGGGAGTAGGTTTAACTGTTTGGGGAGCAGGATCAATTGCTGCTTTGGGGAGTCCTAGTTTAAAAAGATTGTACAAATTAATGTTCAGTAAATCCCCATACTTCTTTTTCTCCTTCTGGTTAAAATGAATCCCTTCCGAACCAAAGTATTCCCCATTTCCGTAGAATGTAGGCCAAAAATCGACAAACTTTAGGCCTTTTTCATGAAACATGCGTTTAACTCTTTTATTTATGTCAATGGCTTTACTTAGAATATAGTCACTAGCACGCATTCGAGGGAGAATTCCTACTACCATACCCATGTCTGTCCTATCTCTAACCTTGTTAGTTAGGTTCTTAAATTCTTTTATAATGGACTCTGTCTGCCCTCCTGTCCCTCCCAGAAAAACGTCATTGCCACCAACATGGACAATGATAGGGCAACTCTTATTCTTGATATTAATTTTGCCTAATTCCCTATTAACTATCTGGCTTGTGGCACCCGGAAAACATCGGAGTTTTCTCTTGGTCACGCGTCTTGCTCCGAAAAAGTCCCCTTGACTCCTTACCATAGAATCCCCAATTAAAAAGGATTCATCCTCCTCGTCAGCAAGTAAATGAAACTTATTTTTTAAGGTAATGGGTTCCAAATTCTTATGTTTTGGTTTTGGTTTGGAGGGTCTTTTATTTTTTACCAATTTGAATTCTTGTTCGTCCGTTCTATTTTCCGGAATAGTCACCGTGTTTTCCAAGCGTGCCACGCTTTGTTCTAGATACTTAATCTTACAGTTTAAATCCGCTGGTGTGTTTTTAGTTTGATCTTGTCCACTGGGTTGGATTTCCAGTGCTACGACCCTAGCTTCAAGCTTTTTTACTAATTCCTTTAGCTCTTTAACTTCCTTTTCATGGTTGTCTCTAAGTTTACAAAACAAACATACACTAAGGGATGTGATATCGCTGATACTACCTTCAGGGAAGTCAACGCACCAATGATTAACTTTACATTTAAAGCATTCTGCTTTCAATTTAGCTGGCCCTGCCATATTTTCTCTTTTTTTTGTTTTTTCTGAATACTCTGAATAAGATAAAGCGTTCTAGCAATGAAAACTATCCAAAAACGTTCTGACCAGTATATAAAAAAGGGGGGGGGGTGAATTCATCACGCGCGTACACGCATCCAACTATTTGCAAGTGACGTTCATCCCTTCCAGAAGACTACACCTCTCCTGCTGTCGCACCGACCAAAGGTCTCCCCAGGGCCGGACAGTCCCAAACGTGTCGCAGCTACCAACTGACAAACACTCGCGACGCAGGCGTCACGGATTTCTCGCCAGGAGCGACAGCGAGATGCAGCCCCTTACTGAGTCTTACTAGTCACTCACAAGCGGCCAGACTCTTAGAATCCAGTGTTCAAGGGATATCGCACCAGACCCAGAGGCTACGCCCGAGACTTTACCTGGCCTGGCAACCAGCTGGGCAGTAAAGCTCTCTCACCTCAGAGCAGTACAGCCAAGCACCATCAATTGGTCACCAAAGAACGGTCACAGGGGGCTGGTCAGGCCATTACGCGTTAGGAATGGGCTTAACGGGGCACTAGCCACACTCCTTTCATCGCGCCCCTACGCCTGGAACCCCTCCATCCCAGTCTCTCACAACCTACGAGCGTTAAATGGTGTTATTTATAGAGGTTCCAAAGCCTCTCTTCCCACGCATGAGGTAGCAGTAGGGTCCTAATAGTAAAAGAAGAGAAAAAGACTTGATACTAAAAGTTTTTTTTTTTTTTTTTTCAGTCAGAGGAGAACAACCTTAACGTAAGCTAAAAGGACAGAGTAGGGATGGGATGGGGTCCTAGTAACCCACGGGACAGGATTGTGCAAAATACTTCACCCGCCCTCCCGAAAGAGAGAGAGAACCTAAAGGAACTGGCAGCCAGTTCCTCTAGAATCCCACGACTCGGGACCGGAGGGCTGTCACACCCCAAGTATAAAGTTTACTACATCCAGAAGAAATGTGCATAACCTTTATACCCCCTGCGGAGACAGAGAGAGAGAGAGAGAGAGAGAGAGAGAGAGAGTTACAAGGAAAAGAAGTACCTCAAAAGGCCTTGCGGCCCATACCGAGGAGGTACCAATGGCAACGGGTGCCAGGGAAAATTTTGTACACACTCAAATAGTGTGCAAGATTTGGTCTAACCTTTTCTTGAACTGATCCACAGAGGAACTGTTCACAACTTCCGAAGGTAACCTGTTTCATGTGTCAGAGATCTTATACGTAAAGTAATTCCCACACACACTAGTCCTAAACCGTTTCAAATCCAACTTCCAACCATTGTTGCGAGTTGGGTTATCATTTAAACTAAACATACTTCTAAAATCGACATCGTTGAACCCGCGTAAGAGCTTGAAAACCTCGATCAGTTGACCGCGCAGCCTCCGAGTTTCAAGCGAAAACAAGTTCAGGGCGCGTAACCGTCGATGGTAGCCCATATGCCTAACGGAAGGGATTAACTTTGTGGCCCTCGCCTGCACTCGCTCCAGCCTCTCAATATCTTTCCTGAGGGCAGGCGACCAGAAATGCACAGCATACTCCAGGTGCGGCCGAACAAGGGAATTGTACAGTGAGAGCACAATCTCCTTGTTCCGAAACTGAAATTGCCTCCTGATACAACCCAATAGTTTCTGGGCTTTCTTTTCCACCGCTACACACTGTTTCGTAAACTTAAGGTCGCTGCTAATTAGCACACCCAAGTCCTTTTCTAAATCAGTCACCTCGATATTACTACCCAACATCGAGTAGTCCGACTTGGGATTGGCGTAGCCAATATGCATCACTTTGCATTTACCCAAGTTAAACGGCATTTGCCATTTTTCGGACAACTCTCCTATCCTACCTAGGTCCGCACGCAGTTCCTCGATCGCATCCGGCGTCCCAACATTGGCCCCAAGCTTGGTGTCATCAGCGAATTTGGCGATCCGACTGACGATGCCACCGTCGATATCATTTATGTAAATGATAAACAACAGCGGCCCCAAAACGGAACCTTGAGGAACCCCACTAGTGACCGAGGCCCAACCCGAACTAGCCCCTTTAATTACCACCCTCTGCCGCCTATTCCTCAGCCAGTTTTCAATCCACCTATCTATTTCCCCACCGATACCCAGCGCGCGCACTTTCGCCATTAGCCGGCGGTGAGGTACCTTATCAAAGGCTTTCTGAAAGTCGAGATAAATTATATCAATCGCCCTACTCTTATCATACTCACTCAACATGACGTTGAAAAACTCGAGCAAGTTGGTGAGACACGACCTATGCCGTCTAAACCCATGTTGGGAGTCCCCAACCAGCTTGTAGGAATCCAAATGGTCAACGATCCTATCAGCTATTATCCCTTCTAATAATTTACCTACAACTGAAGTGAGACTAATGGGACGATAGTTCCCTGGACTTTCGTGATCCCCTTTCTTAAAGATAGGAGTCACGTTGGCCAGGCACCTGGCCCATCTCCAACGATTTGTTGAAGACTGTAGCCAGGTGGGGAGCCACCTGGTCGCGCACTTCTCGCAACACTCTGGGGAGAAACTGGTCCGGCCCAGGAGCCTTAAACGCGCTCAGTTTGTCTATTCTATCGGCAACGACTGTCGCGGTACATCTAACACTATCCAGGCCAGCACCTTCGTGCCTCACGCCTGGCTCGGGGATGACGCGGGTATCCTCCCTGGTGAACACTCCCGCAAAGTACTCATTAAGCACATTAGCTTCTAATGGGCTTTCTACTATTAACATAACTGAAGAACTCCTTAGGGTTCCCCTTGCAGAGGCTTGCCACCCGTAGTTCTTCGTTACGTTTCGCTAGCCTAACCTTCGCCTTCACTTCCCTACACAGGCGGAGATACGCTTCAGTGTTCTCGTGGGAACGATTGGCCTTCGCCCTCCTATACGCTACTTTCCTATTTCGGATAGCCGAAGCGTTGTCACGATTGAACCACTTAGGCTGCGTTGAAGCAGGGGTGACCGGTTTTGAGGGTATGGCAGCAGACTGCAGCACCATAAACTCGTCCCGGAATGCACTCCACACTCCCTCAACATCGCCGCCAACCTCTAACCCCATCTCTCCTATGCTATCCCTGAGGCTAACAAAGTTCACCCGCCGGAGATCGAGCTTAATGCCTCTCGAGTTACTACGTTTCACCCGAGGGACGCACACACGGAACCTAATAAGACCGTGATCACTCCCGCCCAATGATTCGTCAACGGTGAGGCCAGTGACGAGGTTGTCTTCAGTCATGAATACTAAGTCTAGAACACTTTCGCCTCGTGTAGGCTCGTTGACCCACTGAGTGAGGAAGTTCTCATCAGCAAAGTCAACTAGCCTCCTCCCTTCAGCATCGGCAGTCCTGTTTTCCCACTTTATGCCGCGACAGTTGAAGTCTCCTAAAACTACACACACCCTATCCCCTAGCAGGCTACTGAGTTCGGTGTACAGGGCTGTATCCTCCTCGAGGAGGAGATGCGGAGGTCTGTACACCAAGATTAACCTATAGTTCGTCCCTCCCACGTTCAGATCGACGCCAAGCAGCTCCCGTTCCGACCGGAACTGGCAATCAACCGGACTCAACGTGTCTCTGACGTATATTTGTACCCCACCCCCCTCCCCACGTGTGCGGTCTTTGCGAAACATTCTATACCCGGGAATTTCGAACTCCCCAACGTAGTCCCTACGATCAGTATGAATCCAGGACTCGGTGATTGCAACGATATCCTGGTATTCTGATGCTAAGAGCGCCCGTAGCTCGCCAAACTTGTTCCTAATCGACCTAGCATTAAAAGGCATTGCACGGAGGGAGCCTCCCCTATTCTGACCGCCCCCTAGCACGACCCGTTTCACGAACAGCCAGGGCTGTCGGGAGTTGAAGAGCCCCTCACTAACAAGGGGACAATCTCCGCAGGAGCCTGAGCCCCCTCCAACGTTGAACGAGAGACACTACCTGCTGTTGGAGGGGGACTACCTGCTGTTGGAGGGGGACTACCTGCTGTTGGAGGTGGACTAACTGCTGTTGGAGGGGGACTAACTGCTGGGGGAGGGGGACTAACTGCTGGGGAAGTAGGTTTAACTGTTTGGGGAGCAGGATCAATTGCTGGTTTGGGGGGTCCTAGTTTAAAAGAGAGAGCGAGAGAGAGAGAGAGAGAGAGAGAGAGAGAGAGAGAGAGAGAGAGAGAGAGAGTTACAAGGAGTTACAAGGAAAAGAAGTACCTCAAAAGGCCTTGCGGCCCATACCGAGGAGGTACCAATGGCAACGGGTGCCAGGGAAAATTTTGTACACACTCAAATAGTGTGCAAGATTTGGTCTAACCTTTTCTTGAACTGATCCACCGAGGAACTGTTCCTGTTATTAAAAGTTTATTTTTCTTTCAACTATCCTAGCAGTAGTAGAAAACTGGATAGAAAAGTAGAAGGCTCTCTCCCCACCCTCCGCTCCCTCCCTGCCAGAGGCAGGTACGGAAAAAGGTTGAAGAAAATACCTTGACCCTGGAAAAGTAGCCAAGGAAATTTTACAGGAAAGTGGAGAAAATAGCTCTATATTTAGCTTGCTCACAGAGACACCGAGCAAGCGAACTCCTGCAGAGTTTTCTGAGGTTTTAATCTTAAACTATGAGTGTGTTCAGTACTTTGTCTAGCCTATTTTTAAACAGATTTACACTGACTGGAAACAACCTCTGAGGGAAGTTGGTTCCAGATATTAACTATTTTATAGGAAAAGAAATTTCCGCAGACTGAGGTCCTAAATGTCTTTACACACTCAAATAGTGTGCAAGATTTCGTCTACCCTTTTCTTGAACTGATCCACAGAGGAACTGTTCACAACTTCCGAAGGTACCTGTTCCATGTGTCACAGATCTTATACGTAAAGTAATTCCCACACACACTAGTCCTAAACCGTTTCAAATCCAACTTCCAACCATTGTTGCGAGTTGGGTTATCATTTAACTAAACATACTTCTAAAATCGACATCGTTGAACCCGCGTAAGAGCTTGAAAACCTCGATCAGTTGACCGCGCAGCCTCCGAGTTTCAAGCGAAAACAAGTTCAGGGCGCGTAACCGTCGATTGTAGCCCATATGCCTAACGGAAGGGATTAACTTTGTGGCCCTCGCCTGCACTCGCTCCAGCCTCTCAATATCGTTCCTGAGGGTGGGCGACCAGAACTGCACAGCATACTCCAGGTGCGGCCGAACAAGGGAATTGTACAGTGAGAGCACAATCTCCTTGTTCCGAAACTGAAATTGCCTCATGATATAACCCAATAGTTTCTGGGCTTTCTTTTCCACCTCTACACACCGTTTCGTAAACTTAAGGTCGCTGCTAATTAGCACACCCAAGTCCTTTTCTAAATCAGTCACCTCGATATTACTACCCAACATCGAGTAGTCCGACTTGGGATTGGCGTAGCCAATGTGCATCACTTTGCATTTACCCAAGTTAAACGGCATTTGCCATTTTTCGGACCACTCTCCTATCCTACCTAGGTCCGCACGCAGTTCCTCGATCGCTACGGGCGTCCCAACATTGGCCCCAAGCTTGGTGTCATCAGCGAATTTGGCGAACCGACTGACGATGCCACCGTCGATATCATTTATGTAAATGATAAACAACAGCGGCCCCAAAACGGAACCCTGAGGAACCCCACTAGTGACCGAGGCCCAACCCGAACTAGCACCTTTAATTACCACCCTCTGGCGCCTATTCCTCAGCCAGTTTTCAATCCACCTACCTATTTCCCCACCGATACCCAGCGCGCGCACTTTCGCCATTAGCCGGCGGTGAGGTACCTTATCAAAGGCTTTCTGAAAGTCGAGATAAAGTATATCAATCGCCCTACTCTTATCGTACTCACCCAACATGACGTGGAAAAACTCCAGCAAGTTCGTGAGACACGACCTATGCCGTCTAAACTCATGTTGGGATTCCCCAAGCAGCTTGTAGGAATCCAAATGGTCAACGATCCTATCCGCTATTATCCCCTCTAATAATTTACCTACAACTGAAGTGAGACTAATGGGACGATAGTTCCCTGGACTTTCGTGATCCCCTTTCTTAAAGATAGGGGTCATGTTGGCTTCCCTCCAGTCACCAGGCACCTGGCCCGTCTCCAACGATTTGTTGAAGACTGTAGCCAGGTGGGGAGCCACCTGGTCGCGCACCTCCCGCAACACTCTGGGGAGAAACTGGTCTGGCCCAGGAGCCTTGAACGCGCTCAGTTTGTCTATTCTATCGGCAACGACTGTCGCGGTACATCGAACATTATCCAGGCCAGCACCTTCGTGCCTCACACCTGGCTCGGGGATGATGCGGGTGTCCTCCCTGGTGAACACTCCCGCAAAGTACTCATTAAGCACATTGGCGATGTCCGCGTCCGAGGTCCGCAGAACGCTGCTTCCGTCCTTTAACGGACCTATCATGCTTCTAATGGGCTTTCTACTATTAACATAACTGAAGAACTCCTTAGGGATCCCCTTGCAGAGGCTTGCCACCCGTAGTTCTTCGTTACGTTTCGCTAGCCTAACCTTCGCCTTCACTTCCTTACACAGGCGGACATACGCTAAAGTGTTCTCATGGGAACGATTGGCCTTCGCTCTCCTATACGCTACTTTCCTATTTCGGATAGCCGAAGCGATGTCACGATTGAACCACTTAGGCTCCGTTGAAGCAGGGGTGACCGGTTTTGAGGGTATGGCAGGAGACTGCAGCACCATAAACTCGTCCCGGAATGCACTCCACACTCCCTCAACATCGCCGCCGACCTCTAACCCCATATCTCCTACGCTATCCCTGAGGCTAACAAAGTTCACCCGCTGGAGATCGAGCTTACTGCCTCTCGAGTTACTACGCTTCACCCGAGGGACGCACACACGGAACCTAATAAGACTGTGATCACTCCCGCCCAACGATTCGTCAACGGTGAGGCCAGTGACGAGGTTGTCTTCGGTCGTGAACACTAAGTCTAGAACGCTTTCGCCTCGTGTAGGCTCGTTGACCCACTGAGTGAGGAAGTTCTCATCAGCAAAGTCAACTAGCCTCCTCCCTTCAGCATCGGCAGTCCTGTTTTCCCACTTTATGCCGCGACAGTTGAAGTCTCCTAAAACTACACACACCCTATCCCCTAGCAGGCTACTGAGTTCGGTGTACAGGGCTGTATCCTCCTCGAGGAGGAGATGCGGAGGTCTGTACACCAAGATTAACCTATAGTTCGTCCCTCCCACGTTCAGATCGACGCCAAGCAGCTCCCGTTCCGACCGAAACTGGCAGTCAACCGACCTCAACGTGTCTCTGACGTATATTAGTACAACACCCCCCTCCCCACGGGTGCGGTCTTTGCGAAACATTCTATACCCGGGAATTTCGAACTCCCGGGTATTAGTTTTTCAGAGTTGATATTAAATAATCTTTAAACCGTGTTGTCATTTAAGAATGGTAGACTAATGTACGGTATGTGTTTTTCATTCGGTTTTCACTTCAGTTCTTTGAATCAGTTTTACAACAAAAGTAGACAAATTTGTACCTTAATTATCTAAATATTCAACATTTTTATTTACTGATGGCGCGAAACAAGCGATATTATGCGTCAGGGAAATGGTGAAGAAAACATAATTCAGCCGAATTATTCAAAATAATTTAATGCCACTTTCCTTCGTAAAGAACTGCAAGATGCCCGATAAATTACAAATACTTGCATGCTGTTTTCGGTTGGATAATTTTTAGATTAAAGCAGGACAAACTACGATAGGAGAGATTAGAATAGTTCATAAATAGATAAATACAGAAGGTTTATGTTTTAAGTCAACGATTCTTAACGTGAGAAGCACTGGGTTAAGTTATGACTACATGATTTAGGTTAGATAAAGTTAAATAAAGATGAGGCAGAGTTCCAAAGTTCATAGATAAGAGATATCTTTGAAGATATATATTAAATTATATTTGAGATAAGAGACGAAAGATCCGCGTCGGAATCTAACTTTGAATTAGAAATTTTAACTGATTTATTGAGCGCCATTTCAATAAAAATATAGGATTTATATTATATTTTCGATATTAACTTTTTATAATAAACGTTATAAATTGTAACGATTTTTTGTTTTGGAAAAAAACAACCGTTATAATTATTAATAGTAGTAGTATCATAACAAAATAACACAAACAATTTGGCTTTCTACGAAAACACTTGACCAACAACGCAACAGCTGCTATATTAGAACTTTATAGCAACCTGAACGACAGAAAAACATCAATAAATAATCATCCTACTTGGTCTAGCTAAAGCCTTTGACACAGTACCTCATTACATACTCTTAAAAAAAACTCGAATTACGGCTTCAGGAGTCTATCCTTAAGATGGTTCCGCTCATATTCAGGGCGCGAAACTCCCCAAAATTTTCTGATGGCCCACAGGACCAGTGAGCTTGAAAATCTACTTGCCGTAAAGAAAACTACTGCCCCACTATGCTCACAATGTAAATGCAAAACAATGAATGTTGTAGGGCAATAAATTACTGATCCGATGTGAAAACAACTGGCCTCGGGCCAACGGGCCAGCGGAAATTTCGCACGCTGCTTATACTTAGTAGAATGGGCGCAAAAGGAGAGAGTGCAATGCAATTGCAAATATTGATCAATGTTCAAAGAGTGCCAGCAACCCCCCCAAAGCGGGAGGGGATTGTTGCAAGAGCAACAAGGGGTTATGCAACTTGGAGGCGGAGTTATCCCCAGGAGAAAGAGAGGAGAAGGAGAGAGAGGAAGAGAGGTGTTCGCCTGTCAGGAGCCAAGCGCTTATTAAGACTTCAGCCGAGCGGACGTTCTCTTATAGGCCCCTAATCAACCAGTCGGCTTAATCAGCCAGTGCCTCCAGGCATTATCAGCCATGGCACAGTGTATAACTCGTTTTGGCACGTACACACCCGTCTATACGCCCATAAAATATTACGCACACACGATTATATGCGTCGGGTTCGAGACCCGGTGTGGGGCGTCCTTCCACGGTTGGTAGATAAATGGGTAGCCAGAGTACCCTAGCAGGGATCTCTCCCGCGCGCTCTCCCCCTCTCGCTCTCTCTTTACCTCTCTCTCCCTCTCGCCCTCTCTCTTTCCCTCACGCCCTCTCGCGAGGTTGTTTCCAGTCAAAGTGTAAATCTGTTTAAAAATAGGCTAGACAAAGTACTGAACACACTCATAGTTTAAGATTAAAACCTCAGAAAACTCTGCAGGAGTTCGCTTGCTCGGTGTCTCTGTGAGCAAGCTAAATATAGAGCTATTTACATATTCTCCACTTTCCTGTAAAATTTCCTTGGCTACTTTTCCAGGGTCAAGGTATTTTCTTCAAACTTTTTCCGTACCTGCCTCTGGCAGGGAGAGAGCGGAGGGTGGGGAGATAGCCTTCTACTTTTCTATCCAGTTTTCTACTACTGCTAGGATAGTTGAAAGAAAAATAAACTTTTACAAAATTTTCCCTGGCACCCGTTGCCATTGGTACCTCCTCAGTATGGGCCGCAAGGCCTTTTGAGTACTTCTTTTCCTTGTAACTCCTTGTAACTCTCTCTCTCTCTCTCTCTCTCTCTCCCTTTCGTTCTCTCTCTCCCTCTCTCTCTCTCTCTCTCTCTCTCTCCCTCGCTTTCTCCCTCTCGCTCTCCCTTTCGTTCTCTCTCTCTTCAAAAAGGGTGATAGGGAAAATCCTTGTAATTATCGCCCGATCAGTTTAACATCAGTTGTCGGCAAACTGTTGGAATCCATCATTACAAAACGTATTGTGTATCACCTTCAATCTAACAATCTAATTTTTTATTCTCAACATGGATTTAGGCGACATACTGTAGATCCTGTCTGACAAACCTGTTAGTTTTTTTCCATAATATGCATACACTGTACGATGCAAGTAGGGCAATAGATATAGTGTATCTCGACTTTCAAAAAGCCTTTGACAAAGTCCCTCACGCTAGATTGGTAGCTAAAGTCAAAGGACTAGGAATCACCGGGCTCATTTCCAACTGGATTGAGGATTCGTTAAAAGATAGAAAGCAGAGAGTGGTAATAAATGGAGTGGCTTCGGAGTGGGTGCCCGTCACCAGTGGTGTCCCACAGGGTTCCGTGCTGGGTCCTTTACTTTTTGTCATCTATATTAACGATATAGACGTCGGGCTTCTAAGTGCAATCTCCAAATTTGCAGACGATACGAAATTAGGAAGTAGTGTAGGTACTGAGGAGGGCGTAAGAATGCTTCAGAACGATCTTGACAGGTTGAGCGAATGGTCTGCTACTTGGCAGATGCCATTCAACTTGGACAAATGTAAGGTAATGCACATAGGTTATAAAAACCCGAAGACCGATTACTGTCTCTTGGGAAAGAACTTGACTGAGACCGATCTAGAGAAAGACTTAGGAGTCTATATCAGCAACGATCTGAAACCGTCGAAGCACTGTGCAGAAGTCGAAAGGAGGCCGCCTTAAAATTATTAGGTTATATTAAAAGACAGTTCCAGTTTCGGAACAAGGAGACTGTAATGTGTCTTTATAATTCTCTAGTCAGACCTCAACTGGAATACTGTGCGCAGTTTTGGTCTCCATCCCTCAGGAAGGACATAGAAAGGCTAGAAAGAGTACAAGCAAGGGCTACAAAATTGATCCCTTCAATGAGAATGCAAAGCTACCAACGGAGATTGGAGCGCCTAAATCTGTTTAGCTTAGAGACGAGGAGGTTGCGGGGTCAGCTTATTCAAGTCTTCAAGATGCTCAAAGGAATAGACAGGGTAGACTACAGAAACATTTTCTCACGTAATGCCAATCCGACAAGAAATAATTGGTTTAAACTGGAACTAAAGACATTTAAGACCTCTGTCTGCGGAAATTTCTTTTCCTATAAAATAGTTAATATCTGGAACCAACTTCTCTCAGAGGTTGTTTCCAGTCAAAGTGTAAATGTGTTTAAAAATAGGCTAGACAAAGTACTGAACACACTCATAGTTTAAGATTAAAACCTCAGAAAACTCTGCATGAGTTCGCTTGCACGGTGTCTCTGTGAGAATGCTAAATATAGAGCTATTTATATATTCTCCACTTTCCTGTAAAATTTCCTTGGCTACTTTTCCAGGGTCAAGGTATTTTCTTCAACCTTTTTCCGTACCTGCCTCTGGCAGGGAGGGAGCGGAGGGTTGGGAGAGAGCCTTCTACGTTTCTATCCAGTTTTCTACTACTATTAGGATAGTTGAAACAAAAGTAAACTTTTAATAACAGGAACCTCCCAGAGTGGACCGAAAGGTCTTTGAGGCTTCCTCGTGTCCTTGTAACTCCTTGTAACTCTCCCTCTCTCTCTCTCTCTCTCTTATATATATATATTCCCGTTAAAAAGTAGGTCTAGGGTGTGGTGAAAAAGTTTGACCTTCGTCAGAATGAACAATTCGGGCGGAAGCAATCGAAGAGTTAACCAAAGAAAGTCCGGAAAAAAGTTCATCTAAAATAATTCTGAAAACTATAAAAATTACTAATTACTACAAGAACCGTACACAAAAGTTCCAAAATAAATAATTAGCAATCACGTCAAATTGCATTAATTCACAATAATTCCATTTATTACATAACTAAAACAAATCTCAAGGATTTTATCGCACATTATGCTTGATTTCTGAAAATAAAGGGAGCGGAATAAGACGGTTTATCGAGAATAACAGAATCACCTTCTAAAAAATAATATTTATCATTTACTACAGAAATTACTAATTAGTACAAGAAGAGTTAGAAACTTGGTGGGTAACTGGATTTCACATGAAGTATATATGAAAAAAAAATTAAATAAAAATAATAGCATAAGAAATACGAACAAGGAATATATACTGGTCAAAAAAAGAAACGCAATTAGCTTGCATATGGTGTAAAATTTAAGTTGTTAGTGGTATTATCACAGTTTCAAGATTATGGTTAAATGTTTGTTCAAATCTTTTAAAGCCACTTATTGCATGTTTTTAAACCTGACTAATCCCGGCTGAGACGCCATTTTGTTACAAACAATAAACAGAGATTAAATTGAATGTATTCTTTATGAAGGCATTCATTTTTTCTTTGACTTCACAGAATACACTGCCCGTTGAGAAAACCAAACTTTCTCCCGCGATTGAGGCATGCCACGACTCTCAGAGGTCAACAGAGGTCGTGCCTTGGGCATGTTGGATGCAGGCATGTCTGCTGTCCAAGTTGCACAACGAATGCATGTGCATCCCAGCACAATCTCTAGGCTCGTTAGACGGTACAATGCCACAGGAAGTGTTCAGGACCTGCCAAGACGTGGGCGACCTCGTGTGACGACCCAACGCCAGGATCGCCACATTGTACTGCAGCACCTGCGTCATCGGCAGCGGAATGCTCGTCAGACAGCCAGAGACACCTGGTATCCACAACAACAGAATTAGTGACCAGACCGTCAGAAACCGACTCCGTAATGCAGGACTCCGATCCCGCAGGCCTTACAGAGGTCCTTTTCTCACTGATGCAAGAAGGCAACGACGCCTGCAATGGGCCTATCAGCACCGTGACTGGACACAAAGAATGTGGAACCAAGTCCTCTTTTCTGACGAGTCTCGCTTCAGACTGTCCAATTCTGATGGCCGTGTCAGGGTATACAGACGACCAGGGGAGCGATACTCAGATGCTGCAGTAGTGGAGCATGACAGATGGGGAGGACCAAGTGTCATGGTTTGGGCAGGAATTGCCTTTGCTTCAAGAACTGAGCTGGTGGTTGTTGATGGCGCTCTGACTGCCCAGCGCTACAGGGATGAGATTCTTCACCCACATGTTCTTCCATTCATGAGGCAACATCCAGAATTGGTGCTCCTGCAACAGGACAATGCCAGACCTCATGCAGCCAGGATAGTGCAGGCGTACCTGCAGGGACAACAGGTGCAGACCTTACCATGGCCAGCCTTCAGCCCAGACATGTCACCGATAGAGCACGCATGGGATGAACTTGAACGGCGAGTTCGCAGACGTCAGCATCAGCCGCAGAACATCAGGGAACTGACCAATGCAATTATTGAAGAGTGGAGGGCCATCCCTGTTGCTTTCCTGCAGAGACTGTTGAGGTCGATGAGGGCCAGACTCCAAGCCTGCATTGTGGCTAGGGGTGGTCATACGCGTTATTGACTGTTTGTTATGTTAAAGAATCATTTACTCTATACTGAGTCCTCATGTTTATTAATAAATCTCAAAAATTGCGTTTCTTTTTTTGACCAGTATATATATAATAAAAATAATAATACACAAAACGCTGGTGTATAATCAACATGTCAGTACAGAAAATTTATATATACATACATATAATTACACATATATATATATATATATATATATATATATATATATATATATATATATTATATATATATACAGGGCGTCCCCAAAAAATGTATACACACTTTAACAGCTGATAGCTCAATTGATGTTTCTTTCTTTCCAAGTTAAACTCATTAGAATTAATAATGGCAGTCAGACTAAGCTTTGAACAAAGGAAATTCATTCTAAAATGCTACTGGAAGTGTGAAAACGCAGTTGAAGTGCAAAGACAGTTTAGGAGGGAGTTTCAAACAGATCCACCAACGCGACTTACCATCACTCGAATTAGAGATAAGTTTGAAGCCGATGGAACTGTTCAGAATGTCCACAAGAAGCGTTCCGGAAGACCATGGACATCGACAAGCCCCACAAAGCAAGAAAGAGTACTGGAAACGTATCACCAAAGTCCAAGAAAATCTGTGCGGCAAGCGAGTCGTGAGGTAGGAATTTCAGAATCGTCTGTCCAACGCATTTTGAAGCGCTGTCAATGGAAAAGTTACATTCCAAGATTAGTCCATGCTATTAATGAAGATGATCCGGACCGAAGAGTGGAGTATTGCGAGTGGTACTTGGCACGATGTGGATGTGGATTGGACGAAGGGGTTTCGTAGAATACCCTCCGCGTTCACCAGACCTCACACCACTAGACTTTTTTTATGGGGATACATAAAAGACAAGTCTACGCTATAAAACCTGCAACAGTCGCTGAATTGAGAGCAGCCATTGAACGAGAATGCACACAAATACCAAACGAAATGTTTCGTGATGTTTGCGATTCCATTGCTTCGCGTTATCAGCAGTGCCTGGACCAGAACGGACGTCAGTTTGAAAACAGGCGTTGACAAAACAATTAAATAATGTCTGTAGATTCTATTACATTTTGAAAATGAAATGTATTTTAATAAACACTGCCTTTATAAGTATTTAAAGTGTGTATACATTTTTTTGGGACGCCCTGTATATATATGTGTATATATACACACAAATATATTAAACAACGTTCTGATAATTGCGGAATGGAAAGCTGTATTCTCGTCATGCGTGAATTAATAAAGTGATGTTAATGTATATATATATATACGCCTATTAAAGATTTATCCTTTAAAAATAAAATTTGAAACACCTGTTCTACCAGCGAGTTTTAGCGGCGCCAGGAACCGAAAGATAACAGTGGATATAAAATCTCGATAATAAACAACGCTTTGATGGAATCTTATATCTAATCTCTCGAGCACATAAACTTTGGGATTAATGATCCGCATCCAGCATGCATATCTGTTATTTTTAAATTTATTTATTGCATCGCATAAGAATTCCGGGATACAATAAACTTTTACAGCGGCGAGAGCAAGCTTCGCGCGCTTGTTGTTTTCCCTTCATGGGTAAGTGAATCTGAAATTATCATCCATTAACTGAAAGGTAATTTCAGAGGAAATGATAAATTTCCCGAGACTATTTTAGATAGGGCCCCATAAACCGATTCACAAACCATCCTCATCTACCTCTCTCTCTCTCTCTCTCACGCTCTCTCTCTCTCTCTCTCTCTCTCTCGGCCGAATAAAAGATAAAAAGAACAACGCGTTTCTCTCTCTCTCTACGAATGGGAATATCTGATACGCCCCAGATTTCACGGGGCTCCCAATCAAAGCACTGTGAGCGGAGCCCAGGACCTCTGTTTGGCCGCTATGCAGGCCAACGCGTCAAGGGTCGCCCAAAATTCACTGATGGCCAACAGGAAGCTAGCGTTTCGTGTGTAGTGGGTTGATCACAATCCCATTTATAAAAGGGGGCATTTTCATCTCAGAGCCCCATTTCAATGTTTTTTCTGGAACAGTGCTTTTGAAATACCAACCATGAGCCAGCTGTACAGCTCCCCCGATTTGTTGGAAGATGGCGATGCCTCATCACTCTCTGCAATTTATCTTTTCAACGCGGTGGAACAGAATGATCTATCTACGCAAGTTGTTACAGAAATTTGTGACAGCGGGAACGAATTTCCCGCTAACGACACAGAGATGTAAGTAGTTAATATGTGATTATACATATTGCAGTTCATTCAGTGTTAACTTATAAAAGGCCATAATAAATTCGTTTTGAAAATAGTTTGTGCTTTATTCTCGGTCTATATAAGCACACCGGACAAAAAATTAGTCACCCCTAATAGCACTGATAGTAGGAAGTTCAAGGTCACACAGAGGGCGCTGATGTAGCATTGGTAAGTGACAAGTAGCGGTGACGTAGCACACAGGATCAGATCTGTTTCGTGAGGTGGTGAAGAACAAAGTGTGTGTTGGATATAGTCTGCAAAATGGGTCGTGAGGCAGACGTTACTCAGTGGCAAAAAGGAGCCATCGTGTTTGGCAGAGCCCACGGACACAAAATGTCTGAAGTAGCCCAATTTGTTGGTGTGTCAACGCGTACTCTCCAGCGAGTTTACAAAGAGTGGTGTAGTTCGCAATCAACTGACAATCGACGGCGTAACTTTGGCCGGAAAACAATTCTCGACAATAGGGGCCGCCGCCATGTTTCTCGTCTAGTAACTGCAAATCGTTTTCAAACCAGAGAACAATTGCTCCAAGAAACCAATGAGGTTCTCCAGCGACCAATTTCCGAACGGACATTGCGACGAGAACTGCATGCGATGGACATCTGGAGCAGGGTACCACGGAAGAGGCCGCTGTTAACAGCAAGTCACAAATTGGCACGTTATAAATGGGCTCAGAGGCACAAAAACTGGACTGCGGCAGATTGGAAACGTGTAATTTGGTCCGATGAGTCCCGTTTTTGTTTGTTCTCCAATGATGGGAGGCGACGAGTACATCGCAGGTCCAATGAAGCCTTTAATCCTGAATGCGTCGAAGGTGTTGTTCAGGCTGGAAACAGAAAGTGAAGCGCAGACACCCACGGACTCTGGCGGAACTTCGGGACCGGCTGATGAACGAGTGGCAGCAAATCGATGTTCAGTACATGAACAACCTCGTAGAGTCTCTACCTCGCCGGATTCGTGCGGTTATCAAGGCCAGAGGCGCCGTCACACGTTATTAGGTACATTCTGAGAGGGGTGACTAATTTTTTGTCCGGTGTGCTTATAACGTTTCAATCAGCGTTAACTTTTAAAAGGCCACAATAAATGCGTTTTGAAAGATATTTTTAATTATTGTTTCCTTCGTGATTATTTCGGCATATATATATAATATATATATATATATATGATGTGTTTTTATTTGTACATTTCTCGATAATTTAAAGACAGCACCGCAGTAGGATTTTAGAAATATTAAAAACTACTAAGAATTGTCGGCGGGTTCGAGCTCCGTTGTCGGCAGACGATGTCTTAGCACTCTTACTTTTGAAAACTGTCAGGATATCTGCTTGCGCTTACAATTTGCTGTTAGCCTAATCTAGCTTTATTCTGAATTTTTCTACAACGAAAAAATCAATCCCATTATGTTTTTAATTATTTTCCGTTTCCTTCGTGATTATTTCGGCATATATATATATATATATATATATATATATACACATATAGTGGGCCTAGTTTTAGCCGTTGAGGTGATAATGTTGATTTAATGCTTGTGATTAATTGATGCAAATTGATTGTTATAATGACAGGATGGGTTAACAATTTATGATGTCCTACAGTATCACCGGTTGAAGGTTGCTAATGGAGTAGGCCTACTATAATATTTATGAGTGATATGAATTGCTTCGAGGTCACCAGCTTGGATTACACCCAAGCAAATATTGTTAAGGTTATAAAAACACCTTATTGTTTTGTATTTAATTTAGAAAATAAATAAGTTATTTGTTCACAGTGAATAACAAATGATTGACAGTAAGTATAGTGAATAACAATTATTTAACAGCCTTTATATTATGCTAAGATGACATGGAGCTTAGCCAATAAGAGAAATGGTTAAGAGCTTAATTGTCTAGTGATGCACTCATTTATGTTAGGCTAATGGCATGCAAAATGGAACAAAACAATAAAATATGAAACCTAGTGATAATAGAAATTATGCACGTACGTTTTGGTACACTGAATAGAATACGTAACACTGATTATGTAGGCTAAATCTTATGAATAGATGAACATGGAACGAATGCTTCTGCCTAATAAATAAGAGAAATTAAGCACGGACGTTTAAGTACACTGAATAGAATACGTAACACACTGATTATGTAGGCTAAAGGTTATGCATGAATGAACATGGAATAATGATGCTGCCTAATAAATAATAGAAATGAAGCACGTACGTTTAGGAACAATAAATAGAATACGTAACACACTGATTATGTAGGCTAAAGGTTATGCATGAATGAATATGGAATAATGATGCTGCCAAATAAATATTAGAAATTAAGCACGTACGTTTTGGTACACTGAATAGGTGACGCAGGCTAGAGTTACGCATAAATTTAACATTGAATGGGCCTAGTAATGATACTAAGAATGCACGTGCGATTTGTCCAAGGTAAGTGGATTCGCAGTCAATAATGAAATACTTAAATAAATCACAAGAACAAATGGATGCAAAATACCGTTGGATACATGAAAGAACACAATAGCAGGATGATACAATTCACGATTACGGTACTGGAGATGAAACTTGAAATGGACATAGGAAATAAACCTAGTGCGGGTTTGTATTAGAGAATTAGTCTGATGCACAATCAAATATTGTAATGACACTTGGATTATGAAATAGGCGTACTGTGTTTTCAACGAGAGTCAGTTCAAATGATTTGTAAAACATTGCGTTTATAGCCTACGCTTCTGCGGTACACTGATGTAGGCTTTGCGTTATTGTTTAAGACGAGGCAAAAATGGGTAGGCTTACCGATACTGAATACCTCTGGATGGAATAGATACTTGCAGATTGACTTATAGACTGTAGGTCCGAGATGCCCAATACCTCAGTAGATGAAAAGATACATGAAGGTTGACCTTGTAGAAGGTAGGCCCCAGGTGAAATTGACGTGCGTTGTTCTGTAAGTCTAGGTCTTCACGGTGAAGTGTTCACGGGCCTATTGGATTCTCGTTGACGGCCGCTTTCTGTAAAGCGGCGACGCTGAACCAAGGTGAAGTGATTTGGGCTTGTAGCTTCGTAGAAGTTTCACGTACTGTGTCCTTCTTGAGGATGTTTTCTCGTAGCGTTGAACTTTTCCGGTGTTCTCGAGGATGATTGGTAACCGGTTGAGGTGTTATGAAGAGACCAAGGAAAACGCCTACTACGGTTCCGTAGTTTGTTGCGGGGAGGATTGGTAGTTCACTTCAAGTGATGCTTCGTTTCTTGAATGGAATATGTTGAAGTGAGCATTGGTCTGGTGCCGGCTAAAGCTGATGCAGGGAGACTGCGTGTAGAGTTGACTTACGAGTGGACGCACGAAAGAAGGGAGAATGAATGTCAGTAAACTGCGCCTTATATAACCTTAGGAACATTCGAATTCCGCGGTTCGAGGCTAGCGTTAGCGTCATTGTTTTTCTTTTATTGCTTGAAACCACGTGTCTTCTAAGTTTATTCCTTTACACCACGTGTGTCTTCTAAGGATGTTTGAGAAATGGCGATGAAAAGGATTTCTATGGAGGTTCTTTGTCTGTTTTCTGTCTGTAGTTGTCTGCTCCTCTACACACATACACACACACATATATATATGATGTGTTTTTATTTGTACATTTCTCGATAATTTAAAGACAGCACCGCAGTAGGATTTTAGAAATATTAAAAACTTTTTGAATTGATTGCGGGTTCGAGTCCCGGTGTCCGCATACGATGTCTCAGCATTCTTACTTTTGAAAACTGTCAGAATATCTGCTTGCGCTTAAATTTTTAAAATTCGAGGCATTTTCTTTTATTGAAACTCTTTGATTAAACTTTATTTTTACTTAACTTTATAGGACCGATGCGGAACTTGATCGTCTTATAGCTACTTTTCATTTTGATGAAAGGGGAATAAGTGATATGGATGCTTTACCCCACAACCAAACCAGCGATCTGAACACAGAGGTCGAGGTATTGGCTCACATCCGGTCCAACGAATGCCAGGTCACCGAGGAACTAATGTAAGTATTTTTTGGGGGGGTTAAGAACAAAACACATTATATTTTCATTTAATTTATTAAATGGCAGAAAACATGTAAAAAGCGGAATCAGTGTCTATTAAATAAGCCTTAATATCTACAAAGAGGCCTTTACACAATATAGATATACACCTTTATACAATGAGAGGGCGTACATGCCGCACGTGTTGCTATAATATCCTTGAAAGCGATACGGATTCCATACAATCTCAGGTACATGTATCTGCTCAATTAAATTTACTATCACCGGATCATTCTAAGGCTGAGTGCCGATTGAGTTGAAATAGTACATTCTTTCCTATTTTTAAAATAGATTGCAAACCAATGAATCCCCTCACCCCCACAATGTCGGTGTTCACGATAATCCCGTACCAGTTTCTCGTAGTTGGCAATTTCAATATTTCATGCTTCGCAAACACACCGATAAATTTGGAGCATGTGAACCGGTCACTTTTCATTACTCTCTGGAGTGTATTCGCATCCATTTTAAAAGTCTATGACCACGTTCCTGAAACGATCAACTTCTATTAGTGCTGGTGATTCGAGGTACACGAGTACACTAATAGGAACGTCTATAGGGTTGGCAAATTCCAACCTGACTGAGATATTCCCACTCTTTTGTGGACTTAAGTTTGTATTTACACCAGCAGACAAGTCAGGCGTGATATCGAATGAATAAATTTTAAATTCTTGGACAAATTCTTTCTGCGTTACACCAAACCCAAGCTCATCACAGCCACCTGCATTATGAGCCAGGCTACTATAAGCTCTCGCGCAGAGCGGGAACACAGCGTCTGACGAGTAGTCCGTAATCATAGACCGCCCATTGCGAAGCCATGCACGTATAGTTATATTTTTAAGGCCAAAATTCTCGAATTTAAAGGCACTCTTCTTATATTTTCTATTCGTCGAGGCGTGGTCCTGTATTCCAATTAATATCCTTTTAGGTAGAACTCCAAGGGCCTCGTTTTCTAGTTGCTTCGATGCCAACCTGGTGGGCACCGTGTAGAATTTGATCTGTACCCTGTTAATTGGGTATTTTACTGTGGCGTGTATTAAGTCTTTCTCAATCTCTATTTGTTTTGGCGAACTTAATTTCAATCGGCGTATACGCAAATACGCCTCCATTATGTGAATCAATGGGTTTCGCGCCCTCTTCTTGATCAGACCCCAGATTTAAGCAGATCTCATGACTCGTGCGGGTAAGCTTCAACTTCATATCCACCCCTTTCATAAACAGTTTCTCCTGGAATGTGAAATCTGTATGAACACGTCCAAAACAGTAGTATATCTTTTTTTTAGAATTTGTAAATTTATCCTTTATACCATTTTCATCTTGTATGGTAATATCCCTCCGGTTAAAAAGGTGTCCTTCGCTTCTTTTGAAAAGTTGAGGACATTTTCCAGATAGGCTCGTAGGTATACCCCGTTCCTGCCGAGATGTTAACCTGATTTAAATACACCTCACACTGGCTGAATATGGAGTGTAAAAAGTTGGTTTCAGGGTACGCTGAGTAACTATCATCGCCGTCCGTTCCATCATAATGGGCTATACGCAGTTTAGCGTACATGTGCATGCAGCTCGGGTCAAAAAAGTAAGGGCCTGAGCTGGGTATCACGAATTCTATAGGGGCACTCGGCGAACTAATTGTGTTTAATGGGTTAATTGTAATAAAGTCGCTATGCTCAATAGAGACCTGAGTGGGGGCATATCAAAGAGGGACAGTTCCGATTTACAGCATTGTGAACTACACGGATGGATGAAACGCGCCATGACGAGTCAGAAATAGTGCCACCTCTCGACAACTAGTAATCAGCCTATGATTCGTGAGAGTAGTGTCCTCAGCTTATATCAGTTAAAAAAATGATCAGCCATATATTTCATACGCTTAGAGCACTTCTTTTTTGATTTTCTTTTACGTTTAGCACCACGTGATGGTAACCCCTTCTTCCTGGCAGATCTCTTCTTTCCGCCACCACGCATTTTTCTCTTTGCATCTTTGATGATTTCGTCCCCTGTACGTTTTAAATGTATTTTTGGAGCTTCTTTAGGCTTAGTTCCACCCATTATGTCTTCTGCCGCGTTAAAGCCTGTTTGTAACGCCTTCCACCATAGGTACCTGGCACCCCTCTTCAACAGTGGGACAGCGGTGCGTAGTTTGGATGAAAAAATGGATGCAAGCCCACTCTAACGCTGGTATCTCACTCCTCGGTAGACTGTGAATGGCCTTCGGGTCCTTATAAACGGCGAAGGTGTAGTTTCACTGTTAAGCTCCCATCACCGAATGGGATATTTTTTCCCTCAATCGTTCGTTATATATATCGAGATGTTGATTAATGGATTAGTCGCAACTTTCACATAATGGGGCTTGTCATATGTAATGCTCAAACTTTTCCCTCTATGGTTGGGGATGTGTGCAATGCGCAGCAGGCGCGCCTGGGTGTCCCCAACAAATTGGTGTTCTACGATATTGTCTGGATGTGGTGCGCTTTCACCCAATTTCTCCATCTTCAATTGATACATTAAGCTAGACATGTCATGCTGTGCCTCGTGAAAGGTATCTCTTTGGAGAGCTGCGCTATATCGGCCCTCGGCCAAAATTGTGAACAGCTCTTTATCTTTAATATTTCTTCTAAGCGTTGATTTTAACTTTAAAGTGCATGCAGGCGTGTCTATGTTTACGACTTCAAAAAGAAAATCGTTTGTCAAGTACGACGTTTCAAGACTTGTTTAACCCCGTCACAATGTCCATGGCTGTATCATAATGGCCGATTCCTAGCTAAACATCTGTGCTATAGTACTGTACCTCACTGAACAACTGATCGCATAGTATTGTCTAAGGTTATGTCTAATTTTTCGCACTCATCGATTCTTCTAAGGATCAGAAATATGATTTGTCATTTTCAAGAGTTAAAAATTTGGAGACTAACTGGAGTTCACATAAACCCACCTCATACGAATCACGCTCCAATTCAATGGGTCCGTGGAGTTCTGTCACAAAGTTGGCCAGGGTGTTGTTAGGATGTACAGACAGAGAAGAGAGGACGGGAGTGTGCCATAGAAGTGGCTAGGCGCCATGTTGCATACTATTAAGCTTCATTATTGCGGCAGCTTTTATATAGGTGTTGAAGCTTTCTGGGTAACCCATCCATTTCACCAGGTACATTTTTCTCTTTCTTGAACCTTTGCTGCCTAAAATATTTTCAATTTTAAACACTTTTTCCTAAATTAAATGTCACTTTCTGCAACTCGCGGTAAAAACCTCCTGCGATCTCTTCCCCATTCAAATCTTTAACGTAATACATCACCTCGCCTTTAGTTCTCATAGCACAAACTTTAAAAATCTCGTGTCCATCCTTGTTCAAATCCCTTCGCAAATTTATTTCCCGAACGTGATAGCCTTACATAATCATTGATTTTGAAATGTGTAGAGTGTGGAGGCGGTACTCCATCTCTTCTCACCTCTAGACGCGTACCGCTTTCTAAAACTTCATTAGATGTTGTGCCAATCGGTGGTGTGAACGGTTGTATAACGACGCCAACGGACCGAGAACTCTTATATATCTGTATGTGTTTTTATGTGTAAAATAACGATGCATGCGTTCCTTTATGGTACGTTGAACTCTTTCAGCTAAAGAGGCCTTATGTATAGAACTGCTAGTGTAGTAACTGATAATAAACTCTGTCAGCATGTTCTGGAAAGTGTGACTTATAAATTCTTTCCACATATCTGTATAAAAATAGCCAGAAACCCTATCTTCTTTTAACATCAACGTTTTGGTCGCTTTAGCAACTGTTTCAGGCGATTTATTTTTCAGTGGAATTAGCCACAGATATCTAGAGAATACATTTATTATGAATAGGATGTAGCGGTATCCGTCATTATACACTGAATATCTTTGCATGTCTGTTAAATCCGCTTGCCAAATAGAGTCAATCGAATCCGCGTTGTCTTGGCCGTTTTAAACCTTTTTCTCACCGGTTTATGAAGTGTATAAGCATCCTGTCCAAAAACCGCTCAACATCTTTTTTCCTACTCCGTAAACACCTCTGTACAGTCTATTAACGCCACCATAGGAGGCGGGGTTAGAAATGTCATAATAGCGTTTACTTAATATGTTAGCCATTTGCGTATTTTAGAGACACGTGGATAAGGTTGGCCGTTTGTTCTCTTCTTTCTCTTCTTCAGAGACGCTGCTGCTGGGGGCGATGGCGTACTCAGTTGTGACACATGCGAGACTTGATCCAGGTCTTTTAACCTATTCAGATTACCTATCAATGTTTTGGGGACATTTATTTGTTGTAGTCTTGCTTTAATATGCTTCCATCCTGTTGGTGAGGGCCTGTCCCACTTTCTCACCAGATCATGAACAATATCAACGATGTTGGATCCTTGTACCCTTGTTCCTTCAACAATGACCTCGCCTGTATCGGCCCACTGTATGATGGGGTCCTCACTCAATAGATTATAAAGACTTAAGCCTTTATTCCTCAATGTATGTGGGAGACTGTTTTTTAACACATGTTCGATGTGTTGTGTTCCGTTGTTCTTTGGTTGGTCATCTCTAACGTCGGGCCCAGGTCCTGTGTCGCCATGCTCAGCGCTACTCGCGCTGTGCCTAATAACCACGGGGAGCTCTGTCGGATTCTTATAATCTTCGTACTCATGAAGAAATTTCTGCAAAGCCTCTTGGTACAAGATCCTTTTCTCATCAGGTGACTTTTCACTGTTTAATAGGGCTAGCAACTCGCTTTCCATTCTTTTAAGCCTACTTTTACGGGGTTCTAGAGCCGTGTCTGGAATCTTTGAACTTTGCAATGAAGCATACACCTCGTGCGGAATCACACCACCTTCTTCATTATATTAATCTAGTCAGTAAAGGACCCAAAACTGAAAATAAGATGGGTAGGAATGATCCTCCTCTTTGTACAATAATTCGCTTTTTCTTACCCACAGTTTGACTTTTATGAGCGAGCGCTCGTATTATGTTCTTGTAACGACGTAAGCGAGCCTTCTGAGGGGTTTCATTGGCACATTACATTTTATAACATTAAGACAGATTTCACAGATGCATTTTAAAAAGTCAGTCGATATTTTTAACAAACATCTGTTGCAGTGCCGGGGCAATCGTTGATAGATTTTTATTAATTCACGATATTTCTTCAGCCTATTTGTCATTCTGGAATATACACCGTTTCAGGTTCGTTGGGAATATATTCGTTCTTAGAAGCACCCTAAACGTGTTTCGCGGGAAGGTCACAAAGCAAATATCCATAACGCTCTTGTGGCTTCTTTATAAACCTCCAAAAACTCCTTACGTTGATTCGGGAACATTTGATTGGCTAATACCCCAATTTGTGACACATCTCTACGTTGTGCGAATAAGACTAGATATTGTGTATTTAGCGACACATCGCGCATGTATCTATTTTTGAAAAATAGATTCTGGTTGATGAAGAATACGCTTATGTTAAGATGGTGGGAGAACACTGTAAATCTCGGCAAACGTTTTATCCATTTCCAACATGAGATCGTCAATTACAATAACTGTATGCTCATTACCTTTTAACGAATTAACGTCATATACACCCTTGTGGAACAAAATTTCATCTTGGTACTCGTTGAACACTGACTGATACGTCGAATAGCACCATATTACTTTATGCACAAATTTTGAGAACATCTCCCCTTATCTTTAATGATTTTAAGCATAAATACAGTTTTTCCACATCCTGTAGGGCCAGATATAATACATGTGGAGGGGCTTGTGAACCTGAATTTTTCTACAGATTCCATCTCTAACACGTCACACCCCTAAGTGGGTCATTTACAAAATATTACAAATTTTGAGTGCTGTTCCTTATATTTTGTTTTCTTCTTCCACAGAACCGTGAATGACGACGATGTACAGCCCCCATCATCGATATCACAGACGAACCCGATGACCGTGCAGCTACAGAACCCTTCCCCGCTGACGAACCCTCACCAGCGACACCTGTAGCATGCGACAGTTCAAAGCGGAAGCATGATGAAGAGCCCTCCACGTCAGGTATAAAGCGTGCCAGGATTGCGCCGGTTGTTAGACCCCCAGTAATAGAGCCCCAACCCTCTACGTCTTACGACACAACCCCCACAATAGTACCTTCCTCAAATATGCCCCATTGTTCAGTTCCGGGTACTTCCTCCACAGCAGCTTCTCATACTATGGAGGATGGTATAAAATTCGAGTTGGTGCGCACCGCTATTCCCACCTCTGCCCTGACTAGAAATCGGTACATGGTCAGGGTTGACCCTGGATCCCTGTATACCAACGGACTGCGACGCGTAGTTGAACGTATTGTGGAGTTTGCTCTTCAGAACCGCGACGAACGTGAAGTCCGGACGAGGTTATCCTTCAGTTTCGGTTCAGATGAGGGGGAAGATTTTTGGGTACTGATACCGTTCAGACGTTTGGCGGCTGGAGACAGAATATATCTTGGGCCATATAATGCAAACCTCTCAAAGTAGTACATCCTTCAATATGGACATCTTCATGGTAGATATTGACAGAGTATTCCGGGTTGCGGGTCATACTGCCACACCTTATACCTTTAATTTCAATTCTCCGGTTATTTACAGAAAGCATTTAAACTTCGATCGTGGATATGGTTTTATAGCAATAATCTTAGCTCATATTTTCACTGTGCTAAATACTTGGACGCAAAAAATTTGGCTGCCTACGGTGGTGCAGCATGCCCGTAACTTGGCTTCAGATTGTAAGCTTGAGTTTGAGTGTAATATGAGTCCTGAAGAACTCAGAAGGGCCGAGCAGGAAATGAATGCACGTATAGTCGTATTTGGAATGGATGATCGTCGAAGGACTGTATGTTTTTAAAAGCAACGTGAGAGATAAAAGTCGAAAATATGGAAGGCATCATGATTTGTGTAAGGGATGTCTAGAGTTTGCTGATGATTTGGTGAAACATTGTAAGGATTGATACATAGTATGTGAGTAGTGTAAAAGCCCCAAATGTGAAAGTCGTGTAGTGAAGCCGAGAAGAGGGAATGTAATGTGTGAAGACATACATTTTTCAATAATAATTGCTTTGAACTCCATAAATCAAATGGCACTTGCAGGAAAATGAGGATTTGTAAGTGCGGTATGTTTCACATGATGTATAACGGGGGGAATTTCAAATATAAATGCGATAAAATTCACTGTTCTACATGTCATGAAAAATATAAGGCGGATGGAGTGAATGAAGCATGTATGTTATATGAAAGATGCTAAGCCTAAAAATTTCCCTTGTATAACCGTGAACTACGATATAGAAACTTACACGAACGCTGAAACCAAAGAGGTTATTCCACATTCACTCTTAAGTCAGACTATCTGTGATGAGTGCATGGAGCTCGAGTGTGATGAGTGCCACAAATGTGGAAAACGGACAAACGTTTTTAAAAAGACTTCACAAGGCAGCCCTGTGAAACTCTTTGTATCGTATATTGTCAAATTAGCGGACAAGTTAAAAAAAATGACTGTATATTCTTGCCCATAACGGGGCAAAATTTGACAAGAGTCATCTGCGATATTTACAGGTGATCCCTTGAAAAGAGGCAACAAACTTATACAGATGTAAATAAAAGGTAATGTACAGTTTAATGGCACTTATTATTCACACCTTGTAAATTAGCAAAGCTACCCAATGTCATAGGTGTAGCCGCTGAAGTTTCAAAAGAGTATTTCCCTTACACATTCCTCACTAACGAAACTTTGAATTACGTAGGACTACCTCCACCCAAACTTACTTTAACTACACCAACATGAGTGATAGTGAGCGTGAAGATTTTGACCGCTACTACTACAGTTTTAATGAAGCTAGTCCATACAATACAGCCGATGAACGTGAACGTTATTGCGTGAATGACGTACGTGACTCTAAGTGCACCTGAAAAAATGGTGGGGCCCACCATACCAACCATCGAGGAGTTTTCAGCTAACTTGAATGAGCGCTACTTTGGACTGTCTTTCGTAGACGTGCTCCCCCTCGCGATTTATGGATGCCGGTCTTACCCGTCGTTATTGATCTCAAGCTCATGTTTCCCCTGTGCGTGAAGTGCGCAGAGGAGAACAACGGGGATTGTGACCATACAACCAACCAGCGTAAGTTCAGAGGTGTATATACAAGCCATGAGCTGGCCCTCGCCGTTCGCCATGGGTATAGAATAATGAAGATACATGAGGTGTGGAGGTTTCAGAAGCTACCCAACCTTTTCACACCATATATAAACGCTTTTTTGAAGGATAAATTAGAAGCATCAGGATATCCGCAAGGGATTGATACTGAAGATGAAAAAACGGCTTATATTCAGCGTTACCGTGCCCATGAATCCTGGCAAGCGCTTTAGTGCAAAGTTGTGTCTAAACAGTCTTTGGGAGAAATTTGTACACAATACCTGCAAAGGGAACGTTCATTTGGCACAAAGTTAGAGTGAAGTCTGAGGTTATGCCAACGCTCCCGATAAAGAGGTTATGGAGATCGTGCATGTACAGTAGGTAATACTTACATAATAAAGTACAACATCACCGAACTGGCCACAGATACCTCACGGGTTACAAACATACCTGTAGCCAGCTTCACAACGGCCTACGCCCGCATCAAACTTTGGGATCTACTGCACTCTCTTGGACGGAGGGTCACTGTTGTACTCTGACACAGATAGCGTGATATTCACAGCGAGGGAGGGTGAATACATGCCTGCTATTGGGAAATTCCTCGGAGAGCTAATTGATGAGATGAAGGACGAGTATGGTGATGGTGCATACGCAGACTCGTTTGTATCAACAGGGCCAAAAATCTATGTGGTATGGGTGAGGGTAGGGGATGATATGAAGTATATCTTGAAGGCTAAGGGTATCACACTTAACCATGCGAACCGTCGAATCGTTAACTTTGATTCGTAGAAAGATCTAGTTTGCTTGGAAGATGAGGGTGACCAGCCGCCGCAACTGACTGTGGGGACGCACAATTTTCGGCCGCAGAAACTGGGGTGTGTGAAGGAACTTAGGTGCACGAAGGTATGCCATAACACCTATAGGAAGCGTTACCAGGTGCCTGGTACCTATGATACCGTACCCTTTGGCTACCTTAATCCTTGATTGTATTTATATATGTGTGTACTGTTAAAGATATGTTTATTTATCACGTATATTTGCTTTAATTAAGGTTTCATTTTCTCTTTTGCGTGCGTGCGTGTGTGTGTACAGTAAAAAGCTAAGCTCCGCCCACTGTAACATCGGTCAAGGATACTGAAAAACTCCCTATTCCCCCTCCTTTAATACTTTTAAGGCTACAATGAGCCGTGCGAAGGACCGAGATGTTCAAATACTCTACGCTATAAAAAGTGCCACAGAATGGAAGACAGAAGGTGAAGATAAATGCTTTTGTATTTAATGGGTCCAAATACTCGTCATATCTGCCTACAAAATTTTGATTTCCTTACACGTTCCGAGTTGCCCCACCTTCCCCTACTCCCTCCACGTCTGCCGTTGGCACGGTTGCCCATGTCCTGAGTGCGGTATCACAGATAAACTACAGAACTTACAGTATCCATGCTGATAATTTGGCATGGACCGGTGACATGGATCAACTTATACGTTCTCAGTTCACTCACAAGACATTATGGGCACGAGTATGATGAGTGGGTGGAAACCAACAAGCAATACCGTGACGAGATAAAGGAGATCAAACGTTTAATGGTAGTGGATCCTCTCAAGTGCGGTGATAGTTTGTTTTGAGGGCGTACAAAACTCATTCAAACTATACTTTTATCTACGGAAGGCATAAAGATTCAATACTTTGACTTCTAGTCTTTATACCCCTACGTAATGAAGACTAATCCTTACGCCTTAGCGGGGCGGGGCTACTTCTAAGTCAATTTTAGTGGGTGGGTTAAAATATTTTTTTTTGTTTGTATTTGATCACAAATAACACAAATCAAATCAAATGTATATGTTGATATATGCATCCTCATTTACTCATATATACTCATATATATGCTCTTATTTTATTTTAGTAGGTGGGTGAAATCTTTCTGTACGTTGGCAACTGACCACCCAGGTGGGTGGGTGGGCGGTTGCCCGTGTACAGAATGATTTCACCCACCTACTAAAATCTAAAATAAAATAAGAACATACATATGAGTATATATGAGCAAATGAGTACATGTGTTATTTGTGATCAAATGCAAATACAAAAAAAAAACCATTTTAACCCACCCACTAAAATTGTCTTAGAAGTAACCCTGCCACGTAGGTACCCGTAAAGCTCATGGGACCGGCTGTACCAACCACCAAAGAGTTCTCAGCTAATTTAAACGAGAATTATTTTGGTCTATCAAACGTTGACGTACTTCCTCCTCGCGATTTATGAATGCCCATCCTATCCGTTGTTATAGATCATAAGTATTTTTACTCTGTGCGTGAAGTGCGCAGAGGTGAACAGTGGGATGTACAGGGTGTCCCAGAATTAACTATCTATTTCAAGGAAATCGGACAAATTTAATAAAAACTGACATAATTTTGTGTTTATTACTAAATTATGATACAAAAACAAATAGATTTATAAATCATAAGTCAAAACTTTATTGAGAAGTTTCAACATGTGCACCGTCTGTATCTCTGCAAATTTCAAATCTATCCTCAGCGCTGCGAAACACATTTTGAAGCATTTCAGGTGTTATCTCCCGCACTGCCAACTGGATGCGTTCTTTAAGTTCAGCTAAACTATTGATCTTTTGGCGATAAACCTTTGTTTTTATGAAACCCCATGCAAAGAAATCCAGGGGTGTCAAATCCGGAGAACGCGGAGGCCAAGGTCGAGGTCCTCCACGTCCAATCCACCGATTCGGAAGGCGTCTGTTGAGGTATTCTCGAACAATTAGAGCATAATGACATGGTGCTCCATCTTGTTGAAACACAACATTATCAAGAATGCCATCATCAAGAAGCTGTGGTTCGAGAAACTGCTGAAGCATATCAAGGTAGACGGTACCTGTTACAGTTGCTTCCGCCAAGAAGAATGGGCCATAAATTTTGGATTTGGTCATTCCAAGCCACACGTTAACTTTTGGAGAGTCTCTTTGCCATTCTATGACTTCAGACGGTCTTTCATTGGACCAGATAATGATAAAAATTATGAAAATAAAATTATGAAAAAAATTTAGAAATTTATACATTTTTAACACATATTACACATGATAAACATAAATAAAAGTGTGTTTTAAAAAATTTGTCCGATTTCATTGAAATAGATAATTAATTCTGGGACACCCTGTATAATCACACAATCCTATGAACCGCGGCGTTTTACAAGTAACCTCTTCACTTATTACATCTATACCTAATTGAAAGATAAAACTGAAGTGTCTGGGTATCCATGAGGTGTTGAGACCAAGGACGAAAAAAGGCATATATTCAGTGTTACCGTGACCGTGAGGGGATACAACTTGAGAAGGATCATATTGCGTGAAACCCTTGCAAACTCTTTAGTGCAAAGCTTTGTCTAAATAGCCTTTTGGGAAAGTTTGCGCAGAACACCGACAAGGAGAGCGTGCGTCTAGCTTGTAGATTTGAAGATATATGGGACTACGCCACATCTGTCGAAAAAGATTCCTTGAAATTGTACATGTTGGGAAAAACTATATAATGCGATACAATAAAACCGAATTGGCTGCAGAGACATCCCGTGTCACTAACATACCTGTGTCTAGTTTCACAACAGCTTACGGTCATATCAAATTCTAGGGGGCTAATGCATTCTCTAGGACGCCGAGTTCTGTAAGCCGACACCAATAATGTGGTGTTTACGGCGAAGGAAGGTGAATATATTCCCCACATAGTGAGTTCCTTGGCGAGCTTCCTGATGAAATCAAGGATGAGCATGTGGACAATGCTTACGCTGATTAATTTGTTTCAACGGTTCAAAAACTTACGATGTACATGTTAAGGTCGGTAACTAGTTCAAGTACATCGTGAAAGCGAAGGGGAATTAATTTAAACCTACCAAACTGTCAGATGGTGAATTTTGCATCACTCAAAGACCTGGTGTACCTGGAGGGTCCAGTTGTTGTTCTTGTTGGTTCGCCGATTGGCCCATCCTGATCGAGCAAGCCGGCGGCACGCAGGTAACCGATCACCCTCTCCGGAGTGGACCAGAGGTTCAGCGCACTAGTGATGTTGTGTTGTGTTCTGTGTTGTGCTAGAGCGGTACAGTCTGTCATAATGTGTTCAATGGTTTGTGGTGTGTCCTGGCACGGGTGGCAGATGTCGTCTGTGGAGTTCTCTAGTCTGTGTCAATATGTCTGTAAGTTGGAGTGATGTCCACATCGGAATCGTGCTAAGTTAACTCGATCCAATCTGCTCAGGCTGGTCTCTGACCAGTCAATGGGTGGTGGCTTCGCACCTAGGACCGCATTCGGACCGAGTCGTGTCAGTGCTTTGTGAGTTAGGTGTGTGTGTGTGTGTGTGTTTTCTGTACTGTGTGATGTCTGTGGGGCATGGTATGGAATAGAGTATTTGGTTATAATGTTTCTCTGGTGTTACCTTAATGGTGCGAGGTGTCGGTGCGTGATTGTATATGTAGTGGCAAGGGTGTTGTGGGTTAGTTGTCGCTGCTGCCATGAATTGTGTTCCCCTCATGTCTAAATGTTCCCTAACTTTCAGTATTTTTTTTTCTGTGTGCAGGTATTCTATTGGTGTTGTTTGAGTCCATCCCGTAATGATACGAAGTGCGTTGTTTTGTATTGTCTGTAAGGTGTTTATGTAGGTGTTTGAAATAATGGATGCCCAGCCTGGGCTAGCATAGTCCATAACTGAGCGAATATATTGTTTATATATGAGTGATGTCGTTTCCTGCTGGTGTCCAAAGTTTGAGCATGTTACTACCCTAAGCGTGTTAAGTCTTTGACGTACATTTGTTTTTAATGTCCTGAATGTGGTTTGCAAAAGATAATGATGTGTTGTATGTAACCCCAAGTATTTTGGTCTTGTGAGTGTGTGGAATGTTGGTGTTGTTTAGTGTAAGCTGTGGAGTTATCTGGTGTTCTTTTGTGTTGCTTGTTAGCAAGGTGATGGTTGATTTTGTGGACGCAACTTTGAGTCTCTTGTGTGTGTGAGACAGTCATCTACAGATCTACAGAAGCTAAGGCTAACAAAGACCCTAAGATCCACTCTAAGGTTAGCCCGAGAGAAAGGAAAGAGTAGGGGGTTAAGAGAAGAGAAGAGAATAAGGGGTTAAGTAAAGAACACCTATCACTCGTGGGTTATTCATTCAGAAAAAGAGAAAAAAGACTCACCATCATCATCCGCCGGCCACTGCCGACAAGTCAGAAAAATAGTCAGAGAAATAGGAGAGGGGTGAAAGATGAAAAGAAGTAAAATAAGAACGCTTACAAACCATGCAAACACAGTCTTAACTCACTGTCATACCATGCAAACTACAAACATGCAAGAAAAGAGTTACAGACATGCAAAGTAAGGAGAGATAAAAAAAAAAAAGTAGGTAAAGTTAAACAAAAAGTGGGTTAGTTTACGCTACGAGCTACATCTACGTTCGTGTTAGTCTAATTTTTTTTTTTTTTAATTTTTATTGCTGGCATCACACGCTGGCATGTCACAAGCTGGCATTAATCGTCAACAGACTCATCCTCGACCACCACCCCCAGAGCTCCTGTTGCTAATTGTTTTTTTTTATTTTAAACAACGTTAATATTTTTAAAATGTCTGTCAAGACGGTTCTTAAACACATTAACGCTGGTAGAGTTCACGACGGGCGCGGGAAGATTATTCCATTTATCAATTACTTTAAACGTAAAGAAGTTTTTAGCGATATTAGTAATGAAACGTCTGCCACGCAACTTAAATCCGTTATTACGAGTATTACTATTATCGAAAGTGAACAATTTGTCAAAATTTACGTTATCGATGTTATTAACGATTTTGAAAACTTCAATAAGCTCCCCCCTTAATCTCCTAGTTTCGAGTGAATACAGGTCTAACTCTTTAATCCTATCTTCATAAGGCTTGTTGCGCAATGACGGAATTAGTTTCGTGGCACGACGCTGAACTGAACCCTTTCTAACCTATCAATATCCTCACGCAAGTACGGGCAGCAAAACTGAACGGCATATTCTAAATGAGGCGTGACTAGGGACTTGTAAAGGGGCAATATAATATCCTTCGATTTAAATTCGAAATTACGCGCTATGAAGCCTAACATCCTATTAGCTTTTGCGCAAGACTCCAGGCACTGGTTCCTCACCTTTAAATCCTTAGATACGAGTACGCCTAAATCTACTTTCTCGTCAACGGCCAACTCCATATCATCCATTGTGTACGTGTAATTATTGTTGCGAGAACCTATATGCAAAACTTTACATTTGTCTACGTTAAATTGCATCTGCCACTTATCTGTCCACTCCATAATCCTATTTACATCGTCTTGGAGCCTATTACTATCGTCCTCGTCAACAACCTTACCGCCTATTTTAGTATCGTCCGCGAATTTTGAAACGTTACTAATCAATCCTACATCTATGTCGTTAATGTAAATTACTAATAGCAATGCGCTTAACACTGAACCCTGTGGGATACCGCTACCTACATCTAACCACCCCGATTCACTACCATTAACTACGACCCTCTGTCTCCTAGCACGAAGCCATTCTTCTAACCAGTTAGCTACCTGACCGCGTATACCGTGCGCTTTGACCTTCGCAATTAGTCTCCTATGCGGAACTGTATCGAACGCCTTTTTAAAATCTAAATAAATAACGTCAGCTGCTCTATGCCTATCGTATTCGCGCACTATTTCGTTATAAAATTCTAACAAATTAGTTAAACAAGACCTATTGCGTCGAGACCCATGCTGACTACTATTAATCAAATCTCTACTTTCTAGGTGATCGATGATACGATCCCTAACTACGGATTCCAAAAGTTTACCGACTATTGACGTTAAGCTAATGGGCCTATAATTGCTAGCTACTGCGCGGTCGCCTTTTTAAAAAATAGGCGTGACGTTAGCTAATTTGAAGTCTTCAGGAATAATCCCCGTTTCGAGTGACTGATTAAAATTCTTCGTTAAGGGGCCTACGATAACGTCTTTCAAATCTTTCAAATGTCTGGGATAAAAAGCGTCAGGGCCTGGAGCCTTGCTAACTTTTAGCCTATCGATATAATGCGCAATCTCACCCTCGTAAACAGTTATTTCATCCAAAATAGTCTCGCTACTAAATGGAACGATATCGTCCACGTCGGGGACATTATTTACGTCTTCTACGGTAAAAACTGTCGCAAAAAAGTTATTGAAAATACCCGCCATCGCCTGAGCGTCAGAAGCCAAAGCGCCATTAACATCCACTAGAGGGCCTATGTTATCTTTTATCGGCTTACGATTATTACGTATTCAAAAAACTTTTTTGGATTATGTTTACTATCCGCAGCTATAAGTATCTCTAAATTACGCTTGGCATTCCTAACTGATCTTTTAACCTGACGTCTAAGCTCGATATATCTATTAAAGTTAGCTGCCGTGCCATTGCGCTTATTAAGTCTATACGCTCTATTACGCTCGTTTATGAACTCGCCTATTTCCCTAGTCCACCACTTGGCCTACCATGATTTCTAGCGCGCTTGGGCCTACGAGGAATAAACTCCCTTTCAATATTCCTAAAACTTTCTTTAAACGCCACCCAATGCAAATTTGTGTCATTACCCATAAATAAGTTATCCCAGTCCACTACTCTCATCCTATCCGCAAAACTATCAAAATTAGCCCTACGAAAATCAGGGACTTCTATTACGTTACTATCCTTAGTGTTTTCTATCAATAACTTAAACCTAAGAATTTGATGATCACTACATCCTAAACTCTCGCCTACTTCTAAACCTTCGACTATATTCTCGCCGTTCGTCATCACCAAATCTAAAATATTATCACCGCGCGTTGGTTCGGTAACCATCTGTCGTAAAAAGTTATCTTCCATAAACTCAATCAATCTCAAACCCTCCTCATTACCAGTAAAAGTCTCATAATTAACATTAGGGCAGTTAAAGTCTCCGACAATTATACTATTCCGATTGTCAATAAAGTTACCAAGAAGTGAGTAAAATCTAGTATCTGTATCGAGGGGTTGAACGGGAGGTCTATAAACAACAACAAAATTAAAACTAATACTACGCGCCCTAACTTCAACACATATCGCATTAATTGCTGCCGGAAAATCTAACTTAACCTCGATAGCCCTAAGGGAATTACGAATGTACAGCAAAACGCCGCCACCAAACCTATGTAACCTATCATTAGTAAAGAGTTTAAAACCCGGTATATCAAGTTCCCCCAACAAGTCCCGAGTCACGGTATTTAACCAAGTTTCAGTGATAGCAACTATATCGTAGTTGCCGGAATAAATTATCGCCTTAAATTCATTTAATTTATTTCTAATACTACGCGCGTTACAATAAAAGACGTTTAAGTTATTTTTTACCACGGGCCCGCGTTTTAAACTATTTTTCACGTCGGGCCCGCGTTCCCCGGACCCACAACGTTTAAAGAAGGCTTCGACCTATACAGCTTTCGCACGTTTTCGTCTATTAACCTACCTAGCCTAGCATTGCCTATTTCATTAAAATGCACCCCATCTTTTATAAAAAGGCTAGGATCACTGAATTCGGACCACAGCTTTACGAAGGGTACATTTTCCTCTTCTAATTTATTATTCAAAAATATTGTTCTTGACGTAATCCTAAGACCCAACCCGTGCCTAGGGGTAATACCTAGAACTAAAGACCTATCTGACCTCGCCTTCAGGGACCTAATTAACCCCCTATATCTCTGAAAAAGGTCAGGCACTCTCGTATCGGGCCTATACGAGTCGTTGCCTCCTACCATCGTCACCAACATCGAGTGATGGGAGGCAACGTCAATCCTATCCACTTCGTCTCTAACTCTGTCAACCTGGCCCCTGGGAGACAGACCCTTCTCCTCTTGGTTGGATGCCGTTCAACGAACTCTTTGTCCATGTGGCGCACTAAAGAGTCCCCAATTAAAATAGTTTCCCCCTAATTCACGTCCCTTTCCAAATGGGCGAAAGGGTTCGAAACCTCGATAGGGGGGATTCCTATCACCTAACGTACGCGGCCTAGCTCCACCCTTAACTTCTCTAAATCCCTCCCCATCTACTACTCTCGCGACTAACCTTAACCCTTCCTCAACTCTATCCAACCTTCCCGACAAGCTACCTAAACTAGAAACTAGGTTACGCACCTCACCCTTCAAATTACTAACGTCTTCAACGTTAGTATTGGTTCGGCTTCCGTCAACCGTAGCCCTACCCCTGCCCTCATCAAGCGTTGCAAGTCTTTCGTTACCTCACGTACACTGCGTTTTATGTCAACTATTCCTCCTTAACTCGCAAAAGAAACAAACTGATCTCTCGGTAATCGCCATAGGACCGCCGTTATAATCCTTAAATTCCGAATACCACCGGTTTACCCTACACCTAACACACGACGCTTTCTGTGACGGCATCGAGCAGTTAAAAATTTGTTTAAACCGTCACAAGTGTAAGTTAAATTAAGCCGGAACGCTATAAAAACTTCTAAATCGCTAAAAACCACTAATATTCAATTACTTAACTATAACAACGTGAATATAAACGCAAGTATATAAAATTCAAAACTGTCCAAAAGTAAAATTCTCAGAAATATGCAAAAGTAGATGCAATATCAGAGAGTTCAGGAAATGCGTCCGTTCAGTACAGAGTACTCTTTATGTATGTTTGTAGGTTTTTTTTAGCGGTGTCGATGTTGTTGTGGGTGGATGTTAGAGTGATGTCATCTGCATATGATGATAAGGTAAGCTTGTTATCTATGGGTGTTGGAATGTCATGCATGTATAAGTTGAACAGTGTTGGTGAGAAAACAGAGCCTTCAGGGATCCCATTCGGAAAAAGCCTGTTTTTGGATGACTTGCCATTAAATGTGACATGTGAGTATCTTCCTGAAAGACAGTTGCTCAGCCACCTTTTGGTGTTATTGTGCAGGTTTGTGTTGAGTATTTTGTTTATGAGAGGGAAGCGTGGGATACCATCAAATGCTTTACTAATGTCTATTGTTGCTAATAGTGTGCGTTGAGCTGGTCGTCTGGAGTTGATGCCATCCATGATGTGCTGCGTGAGGTTAGTGAGTAATGTCGTGGTTGAGTGGTGAGGTCTGAATCCATGTTGAGTAGGCGATAGTGGAATGTGTGGGTTGGTGATTTGTAAGATTAGTCTTTCTGTTACTTTGGAAGGTGTGCATAGTAAAGTATTGGGTCTATAGGAAGTTGGTTCTGTTGAATTTTTGTTTGCTTTGAGTAGTGTAATAAATTTACCTTGTTTCCATATGTCAGGAATAATAAGGTGTTGGTATGAATATGTGCTGATATTTGTGAGAGCTAGTATTCCCTGTGGGCCCAAGTGTTTAAGGTGTATGTTAGATATGTTGTCTGGTCCAGTAGCCTTCAAATTCTTAATGTTTTTCATGATCTTGGTGGTCTGGTCTATATTGAAGGGTGTAATGGTCGTGTCGAGTCGGTAGGTTTTCTTGTGTCTGGCTGTTTGTCTGTCTGCGTGTTTCTGGTCGTTGTCTCTGCTTGAGTGACTTATCTTTGCGTAGTGATTTACTAGAATGTCAGCTTGTTGCGTATATGTTGGGATATTATTTTGGCTGCGACAGATAGCTGCGTCTGAGGTGTGAATGCGATGTTAGAGTGGGTAATGCTGTTTATAGTCTTTTATAGCCTGGATGTATCTGTGGAGTGGTTTAATGTTGTTATGAATTCCTTGAATGTTTCTGTTTGTTTTTCTTTGAGTTTGTTGTTTATTTCTGTTGAGCTGTTGTAGCTGCTTTTTTATGGCTTCTGTGTGTGGTGTTTGTGTGTTTTGTTTGAGGTTGTTACGTTGACTGATGAGGTGGGCTATTTCTCTAGTGTAATGTGAGTTGTATTTCCTAATGTTGCCCTTGGGTATGTATTTGTTTGCATTATTGATGATCTGATTAAATGTCTTAAGTGTAGTATTGATGTTTATGATGGGTGTGCTGTTTAATGTGGTGAATTGTTCCTCAGTCTGTATTTTGAACTGTTCCCTATCGGCTTTCTTGTAATTTCTGTAAGTGTGCCTAAGGCTGTTGGGGCAGAGTGTAGAACGTGTTGTAATGATGATGGGCAGGTGGTCTGATGACAGTTGTTTTTCTGTTCCGCAGTGTGTATGTGTTGCTAGTGAGGGGGAGCAGAACGTTATGTCTGAGGAGTAGTTTGAGTATCCTGCGTGATGTGGTATGTGTGTATGTTCTTCTGTATTGTTAAGAATGAAGAGGATGTTTAGTTGTTGTCGTTGTTGTTGTTTAGCCGATCAGCCCACCCTGATCGAGCAAGCCGACGGCACGCAGGTAACCGATCGCCCTCTTCGGAGTGGACCAGAGGTTCTGCGCACTAGTGATGTTGTGTTGTGTTCGTTGTTGTGCTAGGGCGGTACAGTCTGTCATAATGTGTTCAATTGTTTGTGGTGTGTCCTGGCACAGGTGGCAGGTGTCGTCTATGGAGTTGTCTAGTCAGTGTTTATATGTTAGTAAGTTGGGGTGATGTCCACATCGGAATCGTGCTAAGTTAACTCGATCCGATCTGCTCAGGCTGATCTCTGACCTGTTAATGGGTGGCGGCTTCGCACCTAGGACGCATTCGGACAGAGTCGTGTCAGTGCTTTGTGGGTTAGGTGTGTGTGTATGTGTTTTCTGTACTGTGTGATGTCTGTGGGACGTGGTATGGAATGGAGTATTTGGTTATACTGTAATGTCTCTCTGGTGTTACCCTAATGGTGCGAGGTGTCGGTGCGTGATTGTACATGTAGTGGCAAGGGTGTTGTGGGTTAGTTGTCGCTACTGCCATGAATTGTTCCCCTCATGTCTAAATGTTCTCTAACTTTCAGTATTTTTGTTTCTGTGTGCAGGTGTTCTATTGGTGTTGTTTGAGTGCATCCTGTAATGATACGAAGTGCGTTGTGTTGTATTGTCTGTAAGGTGTTTATGTGTGTGTTTGAGATAATGGGTGCCCAGCATGGGCTAGCATAGTCCATAACTGAGCGAATATATTGTTTGTATATGAGTGATGTTGTTTCCTGCTGGTGTCCAAAGTTTGTGCCTGTTAGTACCCTAAGCGTGTTAAGTCTTGACGTACATTTGTTTTTAATATCCTGAATGTGGTTTGCAAAAGATAATGATGTGTTGTATGTGACCCCAAGTATTTTGGTCCTGTGAGTGTGTGGAATGTTGATGTTGTTTAGTGTAAGCTCTGGAATTAACTGGTGTTCTTTTGTGTTGCTTGTAAGCAAGGTGATGGTTGATTTTGTGGGCGCTATTTTGAGTCTATTGTGTGTGAGCCAGTCTTGTATACTGTTTATGTATGTTTGTAGGTTATTTGTAGCGGTGTCGATGTTGTTGTGGGTGGATGTTAGAGTGATGTCATCTGCATATGATGATAAGGTAAGCTTGTTATCTATGGGTGTTGGAATGTCATGCATGTATAAGTTGAAGAGTGTTGGTGAGAGAACAGAGCCTTGAGGGACCCCGTTCGGAAAAAGCTTGTTTTTGGATGACTTGCCATTAAATGTGACATGTGAGTATCTTCCTGGAAGATAGTTGCTCAGCCACCTTTTGGTGTTATTGTGCAGGTTTGTGTTGAGTATTTTGTTTATGAGAGGGAAGTGTGGGATAGCATCAAATGCTTTACTAATGTCTATTGTTGCTAATAGTGTACGTTGAGCTGGTCGTCTGGAGTTGATGCCATCCATGATGTGCTGCGTGAGGTTAGTGAGTAATGTCGTGGTTGAGTGGTGAGGTCTGAATCCATGTTGAGTAGGCGATAGTGGAATGTGTGGGTTGGTGATTTGTAAGATTAGTCTTTCTGTTACTTTGGAAGGTGTGCATAGTAAAGTAATGGGTCTATAGGAAGCTGGTTCTGTTGGATTTTTGTTTGGTTTGAGTAGTGTAATAATTTTACCTTGTTTCCATATGTCAGGAATAATACAGTGTTGGTATGAATATGTGCCGATATTTGTGAGAGCTAGTATTCCTTGTGGGCCCAAGTGTTTAAGGTGTATGTTAGATATGTTGTCTGGTCCAGTAGCCTTCGAATTCTTAATGTTTTTGATGATCTTGGTGGTCTGGTCTGTATTGAAGGGTGTAATGGTCGTGTCGAGTCTGTAAGTTTTCTTGTGTCTGGCTGTTTGTCTGTCTGCATGTTTCTGGTTGTTGTCTCTGTTTAAGTGACTTATCTTTGCGTAGTGATTAACTAGAATGTTAGCTTGTTGTGTGTATGTTGGGATATTATTTTGGCTGCGACAGATAGCCGCGTGTGAGGTGTGAATGCCGCTGTTAGAGTGGGTAATGCCGTTTATAATCTTTTATAGCGTGGATGTATCTGAGGAGTGGTTTAATGTTGTTATGAATTCCCTGAATGTTTCTGTTTGTTTTTCTTTGAGTTTGTTGTTTATTTCTGTGTTGAGCTGTTGTATCTGCTGTTTTATGGCTTCTGTGTGTGGGGTTTGTGTGTTATATTTGAGGTTGTTACGTTGCCTTATAAGGTGGGCTATTTCTCTAGTGTAATTTGGGTTGTATTTCCTAATGTTGCCCTTCGGTATGTATTTGTTTGTATTATTGATGATCTGATTAAATGTCTTGAGTGTTGTATTGATGTTTATGATGGGTGTGCTGTTTAATGTGGTGAATTGTTCCTCAGTCTGTATTTTGAACTGTTCCCAATCAGCTTTCTTGTAATTTCTGTAAGTGTGCCTAAGGCTGTTGGGGCAGAGTGTAGAATGTGTTGTAATGATGATGGGCAGGTGGTCTGATGACAGTTGTTTTTCTGTTCTCCATTGTGTGTGTTGCTAGTGAGGGGGAACAAAACGTTATGTCTGGGGAGGAGTTTCAGTGTCCTGCTTGATGTTGTATGTGTGTATGTTCTTCTGTATTGTTAAGAATGAAGAGGCTGTTAATTTTGTGGCTATGTTGGCGCCTCTGGTATTGCTTTGGTTGTGCAGGTACCAACTAGTGTCTTTGGCGTTGAAGTCTCCTCCTAAGATGACATTAGTGAGAAAGGCCAGATTGTGTAACTGTGGATTGTAATTCGCTGGCATCTGAGGTGAACTATCTGGTGGGATGTAAATGTTGATTAGTGTGGTGTTGTGTTTTGCGCGTGTTTTAATGTTAACTGCCTGTATTTCTATCGTGTTATCTGCTTGGATTGTGTTTGTAATGTTTAGGGTAGCATCAGTGTAGCTAATGCTTTTACGTATGTAAGTGATGAGTCCACCCCCGTTACCCCCAGTACGATCTTGACGGATCGCCGTGAAGTCAGGGATGGTGGGTGTTTTGTGTGTGCGTTTTAGTTTTGTTTCTTGTATAAGTGCTATGTGAATGTTTTGTTTGTGTACGAATTCCCTAAGCTGCATGATTTTGTTTGTGAGGCCATCTACGTTGTACTGTAATATGTTAATATTATACTTCTGTATGTGTCTCATGGTGCTATTGTATCTGTGTCTTTGTGTATGGTGACATGTGTAAGTTGTAGTGGGGCCTGGATTAGTCTTAATGTCGCCAGAGAGTAAGAGTAGTTCGGGGAGTACGCAATTGCTCCCTGTAATTGAAAAAATAGCACGCTGAGAATAGGTCCGGCCCCGGGAGCCGATCGGCACTCTGACCGTGCCACGCAACAGGCCGTCGACTGCCAGTCTGGCCAACCGTAGACAGCCCGCTGCACGGAGATTTGAGGAAGTTTGGCCACCAGCGCGTTGATGTTTTGGTTTGACGTCGCCTCTTCTTCGCGTTGACGTGTCCCGCGCTGGAGGATGCAGCCACTGTTAGAAGCTTCCTCGTCAGCTGCTAACACTTTTTTCACGTTGTTCTAGCTACCTGTTCAGAGGTTTTTTATAAACAAATCTTAGTTTTCTGCTTAAAACAGCTCTTTCTAATTTTAAAATTGATTAGTCAAGGAAGGAAGATGTTGACTCCTATTTTGCGGCAACAGTTGATGATATTTATGTTACTTTACTGATTAATGAAAATGATTAGGCTCTTAGAGCTCTTAGAGGCTCTAAGTTGTTAGTTGGAAATTTAGTTGTATAAGGATGTTTAGTTGTGTGGCTATGTTGGCGCCTCTGGTGTTGCTTTGGTTGTGCAGGTGCCAACTAGTGTCTTTAGCGTTGAAGTCTCTTCCTAAGATGACATTAGTAAGAGAGGCAAATTGTGTAACTGTGGATTGTAATTGTCTGGCACCTGAGGTGAACTATCTGGTGGGATGTAAGTGTTGATTAGTGTGGTGTTGTGTTTTGCTCGTGTTTTAATGTTAACTGCCTGTATTTCTATCGTGTTAGCTGCTTGGAGGGTCCAGTAGATGAAGATGCTGACAATGAAATGCCTCTTCATCTGGTTGCTGGAACGCATAGCTTTGGCGATCAGAAACTAGGGGCGTGAAGGAACTTAGACGGACGAAGTTGTTTCGGAACACCAACAGGAACCGTTTTCACTTACCTGGGATTTACGTTACTGTTTCCTTTGGGTTTCTTTGGGTAGTAATTAATCGGAGTATGTATTTTTACTTCATTTTTTGGTAACCTCTTTTAAATTTTTTTCTATCTATTTTTAATTTTTATGCGTTTTTTACTTATTATTATTATTATTGAATATTTATATACTTGTAAGTAATTACAGTATTTTAAATGTTATTTAATTCGTGACCTTAAAGTAAATTATTTTACGTTTTAGATTGTGCGTATCATTTTTTTAACCTTTGGATGAATGTGTGTGTGTGTGTGTGTGTGTGTGTGTGTGTGCAACATTCGCATATGGTGATGATCTATAGACTCCGCCCACAGTATGGAGCGCGCACGACAGGCATAGCATTGCTTCATTTGGGTTTCCTCTCTCAAGGAGACGTACTCAGCTGTTGAAGTTTTACCATAATAAACTGTGTGTGTGTGTGTGTGTGTGTGTGCGTTACTGCGTGCGTGCGCGCGTGTTTATACTTCTTGCCCGAATTTAACATTTTAACAACGATGGTTGACTCAGATATTGCTTGCTGTACCTTTCTAAAGTGGTACTCTGTGAATTCTGAAGATGTGCTGAATACTCGACATCCATCCTTTCAGACGCTTTTTGAAGTTTATAAATCTACAGATCTACAGAAACTAAGGCTGACAAAGACCCTAAGATCCACTCTATGGTTGGCTCGAGAGAAAGGAGAGAGTAGGGGGTTAAAAGAAGAGAATAAGGGGTCAAGTAAATAGCAAAACCTATCATTCGTGGGTTAACATTCATTCAGAAAAAGAGAAAGAAAGACTCCCCATCATCATCCGCCGGCCACTGCCGATAAGTCGGAAAAATAGTCGAAGAGAATAGGAAAGCGGTGAAAGATGAAAAGAAATAAAATAAGAACGCTTACAAACCAAGCAAACACAGTCTTAACTCAAACACTGCCATACCATGCAAACTACAGACATGCAAGTAAAGAGAGGATAAGAAAAGAAAAAAGTATAAAGAATATAACAAAAAGTGGATTAGTTTACACTACGAGCTACATCTAAGTTCGTGTTAGACTAATTTTTTTTATTGCTGCCATATCACACGCTGCCATGTCACAAGCTGGCATTAATCGTCAATAGACTCATCCTCGACCACTACCCCCAGAGCTCCTGTTGCTAATTGTTTTATTATTTTAAACGACGTTAGTAATGAAACGTCTGCCACGCAACTTAAATCCGTTATTACGAGTATTGCTATTATCGAAAGTGAACAGTTTGTCAAAATTTACGTTATCGATTTTATTAACGATTTTGAAAACTTCAATAAGCTCCCCCCTTAATCTCCTAGTTTCGAGTGAATGCAAGTCTGACTCTTTATTCCTATCTTCGTAAGACCTCTTGCGCAATGACGGAATTAGTTTTGTGGCGCGACGCTAAAATCTTTCCAACCTATCAATATCCTCACGCAAATGCGGGCACCAAAACTGAACGACATATCCTAAGTGAGGCGTGACTAGGGACTTGTAAAGGGGCAATATAATATTCTTCGATTTAAATTCGAAATTACGCGCTATGAAGCCTAACATCCTATTAGCTTTTGCGCAAGACTCCAGCACTGGTTCCTAACTTTTAAATCCTTAAATAGGCGTACGCCTAAATCTCCTTCCTCGTCAACGCTCGCTAACTCTCTAAAATCCATCGTGTACGTGTAATTATTGTTACGAGAACCTATATGCAAAACTTTACATTTGTCTACGTTAAATTGCATCTGCCACTTATCCGTCCACTCCATAATCCTATCTACGTCGTTTTGGAGCCTATCTCTCTCGTCCACATTAACAACTTTACCGCCTATTTTAGTATCGTCCGCGAATTTTGACACGTTACTGGTCAAGCCTACATCTATGTCGTTAATGTAGATTACGAATAGCAATGGGCCTAACACTGAACCCAGTGGGACACCACTACCTACATCCAACCACCCCGATTCACTACCATTAACAATGACCCTCTGTTTCCTGGCACGAAGCCATTCCTCTAACCAGTTAGCTACCTGACCGTGTATACCGTGCGCTTTAACCTTCGCAATTAATCTTCTATGCGAACTGTATCGAACACTTTTTTAAAATCTAAATAAATAACGTCAGCCGCTCTATGCCTATCGTATTCGCTCACTGTTTCATTATAAAACTCTAACAAATTAGTTAAACAAGATTTATGCCGTCGAAACCCATGCTGACTACTATGTATTAATCCAATCGTGACTTTCTAAGTAATCGTCGATAAGATCCCTAACTACGGATTCCAAAAGTTTATCGACAATTGAAAAAAAATAATAGGCCTATAACACTGGTCTACAGCCAAAATGCTTCAGAAATAAAAGTGGTCAATCTTTACTAATTTTGGGTCACTGAATACGAAAATGATCCCTAAAATTGCCAATTGGCTCTATTTATAAAGATAGCTGGCAACACTGCACTCTACTAACTGGACTGCATCTGTCGCGTAATATGGAGACGCCTTTGACACATCGACGCATTGACTCTACTGCGCATGCGCGTAGTTATATTTTTTATTTTAATAAATTAATGTAAATATATACATATATATATACAATAAAATGTAATTTTAAATTTATCTATTACATTATGTATTTGTAAATTATTTATTAAAAAATAGATTGGATCATTTTAACATATTGCTTCCCATAATGTTTTAGATATTAATATAAATGGAATACTAACCTAACTTAACCTTACCTAATTTAAAATTATTAAAATGCAATGTAATTACATTAATTTATTAAAATAAAAAAAATGTAACTACGCGCATGCGCAGTAGAGTCAAGGCGTCGATGTGTCACAGGCGTCTACATATTACGCCACAGCATCAGTTCACTCGTGGAAGTCATACAGTGCACCCTTGTCAAACTCTTTTTAGTGTTTGCTTTGGAAACTGAATTTTTTTCAGCCTAATTTGAACAAAGATGCCTCGTAATTGCGTGAACAGTGTAGATAACTTCTGTTATGTTTGTGGAGAATTGACTTGCATCACAAAAGCGTGCTTTAACCTCCGTGATTAGGAAAGTCTATCACCATTATTTTGGCTGTAAGATTGGAGATCAGGACAAGAGCTGGACCCCACACATATGCTGCAATACTTGTGCAACAAACCTTCGCCAGTGGTTGAATCAGGAAAGGAAATTTATGCCTTTTGCAGTGCCAATGGTGTGGAGGGAACCAACAGATCATGTCAGCAATTGTTACTTCTTTATGGTGCCTCGAGTCAAGAAAGGTATTTGCAAGAAGAAAAAGTGGATTTTACAATATCCGAATATACTCTCTGCTATACGCCCGGTACCTCACGGCGAAGGACCACCCGTTCCTGAGCCCCCACACTCATTCTCCCTGGAGTCAGAGGACGAGGAGAATGAAGGAACCTGCGAAACTTGTGAGCCTTCAACTTCACAAGACCCTGAATTTGTTTATAACTTGACATCTTCTAAACCGCACATGATAACTCAGAATGAATTAAACGACCTTATCAGAGATTTAGAACTGCCAAAGAGTAAGGCAGAGCTGTTGGGCTCCAGATTGCAGCAGTGGAATCTCCTCGCTGAAAATGTTAGTGTGTGTAAGTTTCGTGACCGTCAAAAAAATTTTGTCCCATTCTTCATCATGGAAGGTGACCTTGTAGCTTGCAACGACATCGATGGTCTGATGGCAGCTCTCAACATTATTCACAATCCTGATGAGTGGAGACTGTTCATTGATTCATCGAAGTTGAGTCTAAAAGCTGTTTTGTTGCATGTTGGCAACGTATTGCCATCAAGTCCAGTTGGTCATGCAGTCCACATGAAGGAAACATATGACAACATGAAGCAACTTTTGAACTGCATAAACTATGACAAACATCAGTGGCAGGTTTGTGGTGACTTGAAAGTTGTTGCTCTCGTGCTTGGACTGCAGCCGGCTACACTAAGTATTGCTGTTTTCTGTGTGAATGGGATAGTCGGGCTAGGACGTCTCATTACATCAAAAAGGATTGGCCACTCCGACACTCATTGGAACCTGGAACAAAAAATGTTCAGTATCCTCTACTTGTAGAATCGAGCAAGATTTTGTTACCACCCTTACACATCAAACCGGGAGTCATGAAATATTTTGTTAAGGCTATGGATAAAACGGGGGTAGCTTTTAAGTACCTCGGTGGTAAATTCCCGAAGCTCTGTGAAGCAAAAATCAAGGAGGGTGTATTTGTTGGTCCACAGATCCGCGAGCTTCTTAGAGATGAGGAGTTCAACCGTATCCTAGGTGGTGAGGAGAAGACAGCGTGGAATGCTTTCCGGTTAGTAGCAACCAATTTTCTCGGAAATACCAAAGCTGACAATTACAGGGAGTTGGTGGAAAACCTGCTGTTGTCCTATCAAAAAATGGGCTGCAATATGTCTTTAAAGATACATTTCCTCCATTCGCACCTGGAATTTTTTCTGGCCAACTGCGGAGCAGTCAGCGATGAACATGGTGAACGTTTCCACCAAGATATCTCAGCGATGGAGAAACGCTACCAGGGGAAATGGAGTCCATCATTGTTAGCAGACTACTGCTGGACAATAACAAGAGATGCTCCAGAAGTTGAATACAAGAGACAAGCAAAGAAGCGACGGGTTGAATCAATATAAGTGACTGCATTATACAGGTACTGTATGTTACTAATATATGGTATACATATACGCAAAATGTGTAACGTAAATTTTCTTGGAAACTGTAGCCAATCGACTGTTTTTATGGTGATATTCGTTTTCAGAACCCCAAAATCTATAATAGGAAAAACATTTTATCTCCGAAGCACAAACTTTTTCAAAATTTCTAGACCAGGGTAATTGCTAGCTACTGTGCGGTCACCTTTTTTAAAAATAGGCGTAACGTTAGTTAATTTGAAGTCTTCAGGAATAATCCCCACTTCCAGTGACTTATTAAAAATTTTTGTTAAGGGGCGTACGATAACGTCTATCAAATCTTTCAACTGTCTAGGATAAAGCGCGTCATGGCCAGGAGCCTTGCTCACTTTTAGCTTATCGATATAATGCACAATCTCACCCTCGTAAACAGTTATTTCATTCAAATAGTCTCGCTACTAAATGGAACAAAATCGTCCACGTCGAGGACATTATTTACGTCTTCTACGGTAAAAACTGTCACAAAAAAGTTAATAAGAATACCCGCCATCGCCTGAGCGTCGGAAGCCAAAGCGCCGTTAACGTCCACTAGAAGGTCTATGTTATCTTTTATTGGCTTACGATTGTTGACGTAGTCAAAAAACTTTTTTGGATTATGTTTACTATCCGCAGCTATAAGTATCTAAATTACGCCTAGCATTCCTAACAGATTTTTTAACCTGACGTCTAAGCTCGATATATCTATTAAAGTTAGCTACCGTGCCATTGCGCTTATTAAGTCTATACGCTCTGTTACGCTCGTTTATGAACTCACCTATTTCCCTAGTCTACCACTTGGGCCTACCATGATTTCTAGCGCGCTTTAGCCTACGAAGAATAAACTTCCTTTCGATATTCATAAAACTTTCTTTAAACGCCACCCAATGAAAGCGTCATTAACCATAAATAAATTATCCCAGTCCACTACTCTCATCCTGTCCGCAAAACTATCAAAATTAGCCGTACGAAAATCGGGGACTTGTATTACGTTACTATACTTACTGTTTTCTATCAATAGCTTAAACCTAATAATTTGGTGATCACTCCATCCCAAACTCTCACCTACTTCTAAACCTTCGACTATATTATCCTCGTTCGTCATCACCACGTCAAAGATATTTTCACCGCGCGTTGGTTCGGTAACCATCTGTCGTAAAAAATTATCTTCCATGAACACAATCAGTCTCAAACCCTCATCATTACCAGTAAAAGTCTCGTAATTAACATTGGGGCAGTTAAAGTCTCCGACAATTATACTATCTCGATTATTAATAAAGTTACCAAGAGGTGAGTAAAATCTAGTATCGGTAAAGAGGGGTTGAACGGGAGATCTATAAACAACAACAAAATTAAAGCTAATAGTACGCGCCCAAACTTCAACGCATATCGCATTAATTGTTGCCGGAAAATCTATCTTAACTTCGATAGCTCTAAGGGAATTACGAATGTAAAGCAAAACGCCGCCACCAATCCTATGTAAGGTATCATTAGGAAAAAGTTTAAAACCCGCTATATCAAGTTCCCCAACAAGTCCCGAGTCGCAGTATTTAACCACGTTTCGGTTATAGCAACTATATCGTAGTTGCCGGAATAAATTATCGCCTTAAATTCATTCAATTTATTTCTAATACTACACGCGTTACAATGAAAGACGTTTAAATTATTTTTTACCAAGGATCGGCGTTTTAAACTATTTTTCACGTTGGGCCGGCATTTCCCGGACCCACAACGTTTAAAGAAGCCTTCGACCTATACAGCTTTCGAACGTTCTCATCGATTAACCAACCTAGCCTAGCATTCCCTATTTCATTGAAATGCACCCCCATCTTTTATAAAAAGGCTAGGATCACTAAATTCTGACCACAGCTTTACAAAGGGTACATTTTCCTGAGCACAAATCTCTTCTAGTTTCGTGTTCAAAAATATTGTTTTTGACGTAATTCTAAGCGGAATGGGACGTTTTGGCGCCGACGATCTGGCGCCGACGTTTTGGCGCCACCGTTTGGGCGCCACCGTTTGGGCGCCACCGTTTGGGCGCGGAGCCGGTTTGGCGCCGCCGTTAATTAGTATTAAGTAGTAATACTTGATTATTAACCTGAAGTGCTGTCTGTCTTTTCAGATAAGTTGTGTTGTTGCCCTTAATAGCATAAATGTCTGAAAATATATCAAGTGAGAAAGGGAAACAGAAGTTTTCACATAATGGATATTTGTATGTGTTTGATAAATTTAGCAAGCGCGACCCTTCGTTACTTTTTTGGCGGTGCGAGCAAAAGAGTCAGTGTATTATAAGGTGTATATATAATATGGGTACTTTTCCGTTATCTGCCCCCTTGACGATTGGTTAGGTTAAGTCGTGATATTTTTGTTAAAACTAACGAAAATATCACGACTTAACCTAACCAATCGTCAAGGGCGTACAGTTGACCTAACCGGGCAGTGACGATTGGTTAGGTTAAGTTGTGATATTTTTGTTAGTTTTAACGAAAATATCATGACTGAACCTAACCAATCGTCAATGGGGCAGATAAAAATATTGTAATGATGGTTCTAAATAAATCTTTATAATTTTTTATTGTTTCAATTGTTTATATATTTTAAATGTTAAGTCCTGAGTGTAGACCTGGGGGTGGCGCTAAACCGGCTCCGCGCCCAAATTGTGGCGGCCAAACGGCGGCGCCCAAAGTATTTGCGTGCAGAACAAAGAATCCTGAGAATAGTGTCATCATATGGTACGAGGGAACCTTTAGAGTATTTGCGTGGTCTTGCCCATAACTTTCAATTATTTAAATAAAATTTTACTTCATTTTATTTTTATCAAATTTTTATAATAAAATTTTAAATGTTTTTATTAAATTTTGAAATTAAATTAATAAATATATACTAGTTTCTTTTAATCATTATTTAAAATAAATTTCCTGGTGCCAAAACATCCTAGCGCCAAATCGCCGGGGCCATAACATCCAGCGCCAAAATGTCGGCGCCAAAACGTCCTAGATGGAATTATAAGACCCAAACCGTGCCTAGGGGTAATACCTAGAACTAAAGACCTATCTGACCTTGCCTTCAGGGACTTAATTAACCCCCTATATCTCTCCAAAAGGTCAGGCACTCTCGTATCGGGCCTATACGAGTCGTTGCCCCGTACCATCGTCACCAACATCGAGTGACGGGAGACATCATCAATCCTATCTCCTTCGTCTCTAATTCTGTCAACCCTGCCCCCTGTTAGACAGACCGGGTCTTTTCCGTTTGGGGGCTAGCAGCGAATTTTAATGAAAATCGGTATACTAATCTAGTTTTGGTCACTGATTTAAAAAATAACTTTCTTTTTTTGGAGAAATGAAAAACAAACATGTTAGAGCACTTTAAATAATTAATATGTGTTTCAACTAGCTTAAACTAGTTACAGAGGATTGTGTTAAACTTAGCCAGAGTCACAAACTGCTAATGTTTATAAAAAAGTGCTCTAAGTGTGGGAAAGTGTGTTCTTTTGATAAAAATACCCAGTTATTTCGTTGCTAAAAGCGTCGGTCAAACGGTAAAAAGTGCAACTTTAGGAAGAATACGTTTTTTGAATGATCCCGGCAGATCTGTAAAAGTAGCAGAAAAAATCAAGAATTAATGCCGAGTTAGTTCAATTGAATACCAGGTTAGGTCAATTGAATGCCCGGTTAGGTCAATTGAATGCCCGGTTAGGTCAATTGAATGCCCGATTTGGTCAACTGTACGCCCTTACGATTGGTTAGGTTAAGTCATGATATTTTCGTAAAAAAAACATTACTTATTTAAAGTGCTCTAACATGTTTGTTTTTCATTTCTCTAAAAAAAGAAGGTGCTACTATAGCGTGATTCCTACCGGTGACTTCGATACTATAGGGTGATTCCTACCCGTTTTGGTTCGAAACTACAGTACTGTAGAGTGTGATTCCTATCCAAGGTATAAATGAAAATATAATAAATATAAAATGCTATTTATTATTGAATTTTATTTATTTAAAAAATAGTTTCGGTGCTACTATAGTATGTTGTCTACCTACGATTGGTTAGGTTTAGTCACGATATTTTCGTTAAAACTAACGAAAATATCATGACTAAACCTAACCAATCGTCAAGGGCGATGGACATTGGAATGTAAACAAGCAATTAATAAACAAGGTAAGAAGCTATAATTAAAAGGTAGACCGCCGAATCGAGGTAGGAATCACGCTATAGTAGCACCAAAAAGAAAATTATTTTTGAAATCAGTGACCAAAACTAGATTAGTATACCGATTTCCATTAAAATTCGCTCCTAGTCCCTAAACGGAAAAGATCCGACAGACACTCCTCTGCTTGTTTGGATTCCGTTCAACGAATTCCTTATTCATATGACGCACTAAGAAGTACCCAGTTAAAATAGTTTCCCCCTCGTTTACATCCCTAGCCAACTTGGCGAAAGGGTTCGAAACCTCGATGGGGGGGGATTCCTATCACCTAACGTACGTGGCCTAGCTCCACCCTTAACTTCTCTACGTAAATCCCTCCCCGTCTACTAATCTCGGACCAACCTTAACCCCTTCCTCAACTTTGTCGAACCTTCCCGATAAGCTACCTATACTAGAAACTATGTTCCTCACCTCACTCTTCAAATTACTAACGTCTTCAACGTTAGTATAGGTTCGGCCTTCGTCAACTGTAACCCTACCCCTGCCCTCATCAAGCGTTGCAAGTCTTCCCGTCACCTCGCGTACACTACGTTTTATATCAACTATCTCTTCCCTTAAATTACAAAAGAAACAAACCGATCTCTCGGTAATCGCCATAGGACCGCCATTGTAATCTTTAAAATCCGTATACCACCGATTAACCCCACACCTAGCACACGACGCTTTCTGCGACGGCATCGCGCAAGTTAAAGCTTAAGTTAAATTAAGCCGGCACGCTATGAAAAATTCTAAATCAAAGGACCACTAATATTCAGTTACTTTACTTTCACAATGTGAATATAAACACAAGTATATAAAATTCTGAACTTTCCAAAAGTAAATTAATCTGCAATATCCAAAATTAGAAACAATATCAGAGAGCCCAGGGAATGCGTCCCCTCAGTAAGGAGTCTGGGTGACGAATGAGTGATGAGTCTGGCTGACGAATCAACCTTAATTCACACAAGGATGACAGATCAGGATGATCAAGATCTTTGCAGCTATTCTAACGAGAGTATCACAGGCATTTGTAATGCTAAATAAGTCTTTTAGCATATATCCAATTTAAACGGTCAAAGAATATAATCATAACGAGGTGAAGGAATCGACGCTCAGCGAAATAATCTCACTGATTACAACTCCGCAACAAAAAATGTGAACCTAGTGATTATAGATACATCAGTGTTTACCATGATGAAGTGACTAGTGAAGTCACAGCTAAAGGATTGTGTACTTTTTTAATCAAATTTGTTGATGAATACCTTTTGTCCCCCAAAGTGGAACAGTATGGACACTAGGGTTATGACTTTTTAATTTTTTGTCATAAATATTGTTTCCTGTATCATCAATCGATGAACCTTTGCTTGAAAACAATAAAAAAGGGCCTAATTCTTCAGAATTAAAAAAACATGTCATACATTAACCAATACATTAAACTGGTCATTATTTCTGAAAAAAATTGCATGTATGATACAAAGTAATGAGATGTAACTATTTCAACCATTATTTGTGAGCTTACGATACTACCAAAAAATACTCTCTTACTATGTTAATATTGTATGTATATGTGATGTGTTACTATTATTTCTTATTAAGAATTCCACGATTATTTGGAACGTTATTAAACTAAGAACATATTTCTTGTCATGTTAATAAATATTGTGTGCAAATGTGTTTCTATTTATTTCTTATTCATTTTTAAATTGTGTCGGTGGGCATGTGTGTATGTCCGGTGTCTATGCATGCACACATGTAATGAAATGAACACAATGAATTTAAACTGGCAAAATGATACGAATATAAAAAATTTACTGTTGGGACAGTGTTGCTTCGATAAAATAAATAAATATATATATATAATGTTCATGCACGCTACAAATTTCTTGAACAACCTTTTAAAAATTTTATAAAACAAACACTCCATCAATAAGAGAAAGAAACGAACTAATAAACCAAAGAAGGAAGAAGGTTCGTGTTATTCCTTCAGGAATGAAGTATATTTACGTACACGAAGTTGGTTGGCTGGCGATTTGAATCTTAACGACGTTGTAAAGCAAAATGGAAAGTAAAAAACGACTGCCTTCAAGAATGCTCTTAATGACAAGAAATTCCCTCTTCGAAGCCACCTTTCTTATCGCCTTGTTATAATGGCCTTTTAAATTAAAACGTTTACTTCGTTCTTTATTTTCCATGTACGAATGCTTTTCTCTACATATACTCTTCCATTAACACACACACACACACACATATATATATATATATATATATATACTGTGTATATATACAAATTTGATAAAAGTGCATGTTCCACCATCTTACTGTCTGCAACACCTATGCAAGATATGGGAGGTGCAAATACGGACAAAAATGCCGTTACCACCGCCCTCAAAGGAACTCGACAGGTGAGCAGACGAAACCAACAACAAAGTGCGCTACCAATTTTTTAGATGTAGCCCAGATGTAGTGACCATGAAAGCATAATACATAAACTGAAATATATGGAAATAACAAGAAAAGTAGGAAAATGGATATATAATTTTCTTAGTGAGCGGCGGAAAGTCGTTATAGTACAAGGAGTATCTTCATCAGAATCAGAAGTCCTCAGCTCAGTACGACAAGGAACAGAATTACCTCCATTACTCTTCATAATCATGCTAACTGACATAGATGAGGACGTTACCAGAGACAGCAGAGTAACATCCTTTGCCGATGACACAAAGATCAGTAGAAAAATAAAAAACCAGAAGATATGGGATCTCTACTAACTGACATGAACAGACTCTACTGTACAAGTGGACGGAAGACAGCAATATGAATTTTAACACCGAAAAATTTCAGCTGTTACGGTAGGGAAAAAGAGAGGACCCCAAATCCATGGTATATTATACCCCAAATGGACAGGAAATTCAGAAAAATTCTAAAGCAAAAGATTTATGGGCTGTAATGAGTGATCATACGAAATTTGAAACACAAAATAAGATACCACTAAAGAGCAAAGAGAATAACTCGCCAGATACTGAGAACCTTTCAACGAAGTGAGAGGAATATAATGATTCCTCTACTGAAAACACTGATCATACCCAAATTGGGATACTTCTCGGTCCTAACATGCCCATATAAAAAAGAAAATATTAGACAGCTAGACGGGATTCAGAGAAGCTTCACAGCCAAGATGAATGGGTGCAAATAACTAAATTACTGGGAAAGGTTACGGAATTAAACCTATATTCACTGGAAAGTAGAAGAGAGATATACACCATTATTTACACTTAACCCATCCTTAACCCTGAAAGAAGTTTTGTTGTGAGAGGACAAAAACTGTTTAATCAGCTGGCCAAAGACCTAAGGAACACGAGTGGTGTTGCGGTGGACATCTTCAAAAGAAGATTAGACGCCTGGCTCAGAACAATCTCCAATGAGCCGGGCGTATCTGGCTATGTGAGGCGGAGAGTACAAGAGACCAACTCACTACTTCACCAGGCCAACTCGAGAGGAGGGGCGACAAGCTTGACCTTCGTGAAATGAAGAATTATCGCACGGAACATTTGAAAGGTTGAAAGGAAAGTTGTGTGTGTGTGTATGTATATATATATATATATATATATATATATATATATATATATAGTGGCCTACGGATCACCAGTTTGATGTGACCAAGAAAGTAGGCTTACTGTAATTAATGAATTATATTGAAATTAATAATTAGGGGTCATGGCTTGGGAAATATAACCCAAACAAACAGTATTTAATAAGGAGAGAGAAGTTATTTTGTTGGTTTGTGTTTAATTAGGAAAATAAATGAATTATTTGTTCACAGTGATTAACAGTTCTATAACGGTATTTATAGTGATTAACAATGACTGATGATTGGCTATACGAAATGGTTACATAGTAGGGTGTTCCATTTTTCACTTTTTTTTTAAATGTCAATGTCCATACTTTTTTCCTTGTTAGAATTGGTCCACTGAATACAACCATATCAAAAGAAAATCTTTTTCTGAATTTTAGGGGTCCCCCCCACCCCTCTCGAAATATTTTGCGCATTACATTTGACACTGAGGAGCCAATTATTTACACAACACCTACATATTTGGTACAAAATGATAGCTACATTCATGCACCTAACATTAAAACACCCATCGGAAGTGTTTAATAAATGAAAAAGCATTTGTACATCAAAATCGATTCATTACAGGAACTTTTTACCACAAAAATGTTACCTCATGAAAAAATCGCGAGTAATTTTTACCAAAATTATTTGAAAGTTATTTCTAATATCTCATTTTTAACACGAGTGTTACCGCCACTCATAGAGCATCATCCCAATGCAGCTCCACTGCGATGGGCTTTGATAAGATAGGAAGAAAAATCGAACAAAGATAAATTCAACTTATGCTATCAAAGTGGGAACAACTTTGCAAATACAGAAATTTGCAAATCCCCATCGTTTTATTATTTTTTTTTTAATCATTGCATAAATCAAAATATACTTATACAAGAAAAAAGGAATAAAGTTAATAAAATACAAAATATATAGCTTTCCAATATACAACTAAAAAGAAACACAACATTAGAGTCGTATATTACTTAGGCCTAACTAGTCTTGTCCTTTTGTCATATTGATTAATATTTTCTTTGAAACAACCTGTAGAAGTTCCTAAATTTCATTCTCATCCTTGCATGTGCCATAGAAATCTTGCATCAATTTAACTCCCCGCTCTGCCGTATCATTAACAACTTTTGCAAAAGAAATTATATTCTTCATCCTGATATAATCTTCATCAGTTTCCCACATAAGAACAGGCGTTTTAAGCCAGTCGCCTGTTGAGTCAAGTTGGCGAAAGAAAAACCAAGACTTGGAACCAATAAGTCGGTGGAGCTTAACATTCTGTTTCAAAATGGGGAAGACAGGTTGGCCTATATGAAAGTCTTTAGGATGGACAGAATGTAATAGTTCTTTTGCCATCATGCTCTTATCTTCATTGCTCAAAGAACCAAAGAGAGCCATTGGTGTAAGTTCCTCAGTTAGGTACCAATAATGACCTTTAAAAGTGTTTAATGCTGTTTCAGCGATATCACTGTCTATTTGCTTGTAGCGAACCATTTCCCTGTAAAAGTCCAGATCATTTACAGGGGCATCAACTGCATTTGTGCACGAAAGCCAATACTTTCCATAGAAAAGTGTCGTAAAGATACACATCGTTTCAAGCTTTTACGTAAATGGTCATTGAGTCAAATCCAACTTGATTGCAGAAAGCATACACTTTACGTATATGAAGTATAGCTGCCATCCATCTTGCGTGATGAAATGCCCCAGGCTTCATCCAGTGCGTTCCTCGTGAAGGGACTACGTCAAGAATCAGAAGTGTTGTTTCAGCAACTTCCCTATAGTCATCTCGGGGAAGACTCCTTTTATTGTTAAGGACATCTTTCATATATTTGATGTTTTCCTCTTTTAAATTCCGCAGATATCGATCTTTTATTTCAAGATGCTTATGAGGTTGTTTGGTGTCAATATTCTTCCAATCGTTTTCTTTGAATTTCTTGAAATCTTCATTTACTGGAGATGTCGTCTTACCAAATATTTCATATTTTTTCCCGAGAAGCAGTGGTATCAAAAACCATGCCATACACATTATTCTCCAATTTCCAGCTAAACATAGACTCTACAACTGCTGATGCTTGTCAGTCCTGTTGTATTTTTGATTTTCGGCACGGAGAGTAACTTTTCTACCTCCCTACCTCCAGTAACAAGAATCGCCAATCTCTCTTCTTTCTCATTTGATAGATCACCAATCATTTTGATGTCCCAGTGAATCAAAACATATTCAGGAGCAATAAATTCCTCTCTGAATTCTGCCTTTCTTTTCCTTGTTGTTTTAGCTGCTCGACCTGCCGTATTTTTTGAAATACTCGTTTCTGCAATATTTTTCCCACACTCTGCTGCAACTACTGAAGCAAAGCCACTGCGTTGTCGTAATGAAAGGCCTAGGCGATCTGCTGTATTTGATATTAGGTTTGACTTAAGCACGTTTACAGCCTTCTTTGATGGACCTGGCTTGGGAGAGAAGTCTTCATCTGCCGTGTCATCTTCTGAATCACTGTCAAATGTATCTTCGCGCTCTTCACCCTTACCTTTTTTCCTAAAGATTGGCGTTGTTCTTCTTTCATTGTTCGATTTTTCTCTTCACGAATCCTGGCCTGTTTTCTGAACACCTTTGCAACGTATCCTTTGTCAGTTGGACCCAAACAGTATTTCCTCTCACCTCGCCGATCTTCTAAAAATGCGATATCTTCAGTCTTCTGATCTGTAGATTTCGTTGAATCCTTTCGAATTTCTTCAACAGCATTTTGGGTCGAAATGTCGAATAATTTATTCATATGATCCAAGAAATTTTGCTTTTCGCACTCATATTTTTTTCTATTTCTATGTTTAATCAAGTTATCATGTTTATTTATTAAATCAAGTATCATCATTCTTGGTGATTTATGTTTAGCGATGTCTTTCGAGGGAATGCCTGCCTTATTCCAAATATATCTAACTTTTCGTAAAACAATTTTTATATTTTCTTCCTTTGAGACATTTCTCTGATTGATTTGTTGTCTTCTCAGAAAGAAAAAATATCTTGTGACATCACCATTTGTTGGAAGCATGCAGCCTTCTTCAGTATGTATATCATCTTTGAGTTTACCTAATATTGAATCATAAGTTGTTATATCTTTTCTGAGCACTGGCTTACTACTAGCCATATCTAAAGTACTGTTGTGAGCCTACAAACACACAGCACTTCTACAGGACAACAACTGACAACACAAACACTGTGTTGAGCAGAAACGCCACGAGAGGGCAGTATCATAACAGTACTGTTATCTCCGCAAATTTTTTTTTCATAAAACAAAAATATAAATTTAATATATATTACCTAAATTATTAACAATACTGCATAAAACTACATAAATAAAAATGGATAATCTTAAGGAAAGGTCCCGGTTCTTAATACGTAGTACAGAGATTTAACATATTAATAATATGAAAGATTATATTTTTCTCAATAAAATGCACTCCCGCGTTTTTATTTTTATTAAGGATAAGTAATTTTAATTAACGTTTTTAAAGTGGACGGCATTTCTTGCGCCTGGCAGCGTTGTGTGAAAATTAGATAAGGGACGTCAGAAATTTAACGCCTAAGTACGGAAGGCGGAAAATTTTCTTCCTGTGATACCTCTCACGGGCGTACTTCTTAAAGGCCTTCCCGAACTGTGAGGACCGCTTCTACAACTTCCTTCTCCAGGCGGCGAAATCGTATAATCCAGGATATTAATGGGTAGGTAACATTTATATACACGTTAGGTTAGGTTGGTTAGGTTAGGTTAGGTTAGGTTATATTTGTTGAGGGGGTGGGGGAAAGTCATAAACGAGTGATTTGCGACTGAAACGGATGTCAAATTCGAATAAATCACATAGAAATACATCGGGAAAGCATGTTTTATATCCAAAAAACTTCCCGTGGACGCTTCCTTAAGATTTACCATAAAAATATATAATAAATAATAATTTATTGGAAATATAGAGTAAATAAACATAGGGAGACTACCTAAAAATATTAACCCTTAATTTCGACCTACTACATATAATGAAAGAATATTAATTATAAGTACTTATTCATTTATTAAACACTTTTGATGGATCTTAATGGTAGGTGCATGAATGTAGCTATCATCTTGTACCAAATATGTAGGTGTTGTATAAATAATTGGCTCCTCAGTGTCAAATGTACTCCCCAAAATGCCAATTTTTTCATTCCGAGAGCAACGCAAAATATTTCGAGGGGGGTGGGGGACCCCTAAAATTCAGAAAAAGATTTTCTTTTGACATGGTTGTATTCAGTGGACCAGTTCTAACAAGAAAAAAGTATGGACATTGACATTTTATAAAAAAGTGAAAAATGGGACACCCTATTGCACAGTATAATCGTAAAGTACAATGATCATAAACACTAATTTAGGTAGGCTAATGAGATATGTAGCAGTGAACGCACAATATGTAATTAAGCCAATAATAAGTGAGGTAATGAAAGTAAGGTATGGATTATGAGATAATGAAAGTAAGGTAAATGGATTAGGCAAGTAAAATGAAATGCATAGATGAGCAAATAAACAAACGGATACAAATACAGTAAGATAACTGAACACTGTAAAATAATTGTACAGGCCTACCGCAGTCGTAATGAGAGAGTTAGTTTGCCGGTTGTTTGCGTACACGTTTGGGTATAGGCTATTCGCTAGGCTGCGGTTACACTATGTAGGCTACGCGGAAATTGCTTAACACGAAGGAAAAGGTCAGCTTGTGGCTTGTAGCCTACTAGAAGGTTTACGGACAAGGGCTTCGAAGAAGTGCTTCCGCAGGCGGACTGGCCTTACCGGCGAGAGGATGAGTGTTGAAAGCTGGTAGAGAATTGTTGAAAATGGACCTAAAGAAACTCCTGCAGCAGTGATGTTGCTTCTTACAGGATGAAATTTGAGAGGGCCTTACTTGATGATAGACTTCGTGTATGCTCGATCGGAACCTTGAAGGAACAGCGGGCCGCTCTCCGGCGAAGGCTGGAGAACGGGTGGCGTGACGAGTGGTGTTACTCACGAGGGCGCTAAGAGGGAGACGTAAAGACAAAAACGAGAAAATGGCAAGTGATAGTGATTTGAGAAAGAAAATGGCAAGTGATAGTGATTTGAGATAGAAATCGCATTTTATAGGAATATAAATATCGCCTATTGACCCAATAAGTTTGTTATCATTTATTGACTTTTATTATCAAATGAAAAACTATGAGAAATCCGAACTTTTGTCAACCTTTGTATATTTTTTGCTGTATTTTAATTAAAATTCATGGTAAATCACCTGTTGAAACGGATGCTCAAAAAATTGGTTTACAAAAGTTCCCAAACTATTAATGTTTTGGATTGAAAAAGAAGTGTTCTCGGTAAAACATGGCAAAATCACAAGAATATATTTAGTGATATTAATGAGAATATATAAATAAATAGGTATATGTTGATAGCCAGAGAAATAGGTGAAAAGGTATGGAGAGATAGACTAAAAGGAAAAGCTTCTTTGCTTTTCCTTCTATTTATCATAAAGTACAATTTCATAGAGTCTTTAAAAGTCCTTATTAGTATGGGCGCAAAATGGTAGAGTGCAATTGCAAATGCAATGTTGTTGTTGTTTAGCTGATCAGCCCACCCTGATCGAGCAAGCCGGCGGCACGCAGGTAACCGATCGCCCTCAACAGAGTGGACCAGAGGTTCAGCGCACTAGTGATGTTGTGTTGTGTTCGTTGTTGTGCTAGAGCGGTACAGTCTGTCATAATGTGTTCAATTGTTTGTGGTGTGTCGTGGCACAGGTGGCAGGTGTCGTCTATGGAGTTGTCTAGTCTGTGTTTATATGTCCGTAAGTTGGGGTGATGTCCACATCGGAATCGTGCTAAGTTAACTCGATCCGATCTGCTGAGGCTGATCTCTGACCTGTTAATGGGTGGCGGCTTCGCACCTAGGACCGTATTCGGACCGAGTCGTGTCAGTGCTTTGTGGGTTAGGTGTGTGTGTATGTGTTTTCTGTACTGTGTGATGTCTGTGGGGCGTGGTATGGAATGGAGTATTTGGTTATAATGTCTCTCTGGTGTTACCTTAATGGTGCGAGGTGTTGGTGCATGATTGTACATGTAGTGGCAAGGGTGTTGTGGGATAGTTGTCGCTGCTGCCATGAATTGTGTTCTCCTCATGTCTAAATGTTCCCTAACTTTCAGTATTTTTGTTTCTGTGTGCAGGTGTTCTATTGGTGTTGTTTGAGTGCATCCTGTAATGATACGAAGTGCGTTGTTTTGTATTGTCTGTAAGGTATTTATGTGTGTGTTTGAGATAATGGGTGCCCAGCATGGGCTAGCATAGTCCATAACTGAGCGAATATATTGTTTGTATATGAGTGTTGTTGCTTCCTGCTGGTGTCCAAAGTTTGTGCCTGTTAGTACCCTAAGAGTGTTAAGTCTTGACGTACATTTGTTTTTAATGTCCTGAATGTGGTTTGCGAAAGATAATGATGTGTTGTATGTGACCCCAAGTATTTTGGTCCTGTGAGTGTGTGGAATGTTGATGTTGTTTAGTGTAAGCTGTGGAATTACCTGGTGTTCTTTTGTGTTGCGTGTAAGCAAGGTGATGGTTGATTTTGTGGGCGCTATTTTGAGTCTATTGTGTGTGAGCCAGTCTTGTATACTGTTTATGTATGTTTGTAGGTTATTTGTAGCGGTGTCGATGTTGTTGTGGGTGGATGTTAGAGTGATGTCATCTGCATATGATGATAAGGTAAGCTTGTTTTCTATGGGTTTTGGAATGTCATGCATGTATAAGTTGAAGAGTGTTGGTGAGAGAACAGAGCCTTGAGGGACCCCGTTCGGAAAAAGCTTGTTTTTGGACGACTTGCCATTAAATGTGACATGTGAGTATCTTCCTGAAAGATAGTTGCTCAGCCACCTTTTAGTGTTATTGTGCATGTTTGTGTTGAGTATTTTGTTTATGAGAGGGAAGCGTGGGATAGCATCAAATGCTTTACTAATGTCTATTGTTGTTAATAGTGTACGTTGAGCTGGTCGTTTGGAGTTGATGCCATCCATGATGTGGTGCGTGAGGTTAGTGAGTAATGTCGTGGTTGAGTGGTGAGGTCTGAATCCATGTTGAGTAGGCGATAGTGGAATGTGTGGGTTGGTGATTTGTAAGATTAGTCTTTCTGTTACTTTGGAAGGTGTGCATAGTAAAGTAATGGGTCTATAGGAAGCTGGTTCTGTTGGATTTTTGTTTGGTTTGAGTAGTGTAATAATTTTACCTTGTTTCCATATGTCAGGAATAATGCAGTGTTGGTATGAATATGTGCTGATATTTGTGAGAGCTAGTATTCCTTGTGGGCCAAGTGTTTAAGGTGTATGTTAGATATGTTGTCTGGTCCAGTAGCCTTCGAATTCTTAATGTTTTTGATGATCTTGGTGGTCTGGTCTGTATTGAAGGGTGTAATGGTCGTGTCGAGTCTGTAGGTTTTCTTGTGTCTGGCTGTTTGTCTGTCTGCGTGTTTCTGGTTGTTGTCTCTGTTTAAGTGACTTATCTTTGTGTAATGATTAACTATAATGTTAGCTTGTTGTGTGTACGTTGGGATATTATTTTGGCTGCGACAGATAGCCGCGTGTGAGGTGTGAATGCCGCTGTTAGAGTTGGTAATGCTGTTTATAGTCTTGTATAGCCTGGATGTATCTGTGGAGTGGTTTAGTGTTGTTATGAATTCCCTGAATGTTTCTGTTTGTTTTTCTTTGAGTTTGTTGTTTATTTCTGTGTTGAGCTGTTGTATCTGCTGTTTTATGGCTTCTGTGTGTGGTGTTTGTGTTATATTTGAGGTTGTTACGTTGCCTTCTGAGGGGCTATTTCTGTAGTGTAATTTGGGTTGTATTTCCTAATGTTGCCCTTCGGTATGTATTTGTTTGCATTATTAACGATCTGATTAAATGTCTTAAGTGTTGTATTGATGTTTATGATGGGTGTGCTGTTTAATGTGGTGAATTGTTCCTCAGTCTGTATTTTGAACTGTTCCCAATCAGCTTTCTTGTAATTTCTGTAAATGTGCCTAATGCTGTTGGGGCAGAGTGTAGAATGTGTTGTAATGATGATGGGCAGGTGGTCTGATGACAGTTGTTTTTCTGTTCTCCATTGTGTATGTGTTGCTATTGAGGGGGAACAGAACGTTATGTCTGGGGAGGAGTTTGAGTATCCTGCTTGATGGGGTATGTGTGTATGTTCTTCTGTGTTGTTAAGAATGAAGAGGCTGTTTAGTTGTGTGGCTATGTTGGCGCCTCTGGTGTTGTTTTGGTTGTGCAGGTACCATCTATTGTCTTTGGCGTTGAAGTCTCCTCCTAAGATGACATTAGTGAGAGAGGCCAGATTGTGTAACTGTGGATTGTAATTGGCTGGCACCTGAGGTGAACTATCTGGTGGTATGTAAATGTTGATTAGTGTGGTGTTGTGTTTTGCGCGTGTCTTAATGTTAACTGCCTGTATTTCTATCGTGTTATCTGCTTGTATTGTGTTTGTAATGTTTTGGGTAGCATCAGTGTAGCTAATGCTTTTACGTATGTAAGTGATGAGTCCACCCCCGTTACCCCCAGTACGATCATGACGGATCGCCGTGAAGTCAGGGATGGTGGGTGTTTTGTGTGTACGTTTTAGTTTTGTTTCTTGTATAAGTGCTATGTGAATGTTTTGTTTGTGTACGAATTCCCTAAGCTGCATGATTTTGTTTGTGAGGCCATCTACGTTGTACTGTAATATGTTAATATTATACTTCTGTATGTGTCTCATGGTGCTATTGTGTCTATGTCTTTGTGTATGGTGACATGTGTAAGTTGTAGTGGGGCCTGGATTAGTCTTAATGTCGCCAGAGAGTAAGAGTAGTTCGGGGAGCACGCAATTGCTCCCTGTAATTGAAAAAATAGCACGCTGAGAATAGGTCCGGCCCCGGGAGCCGATCGGCACTCTGACCGTGCCACGCAACAGGCCGTCGACTGCCAGTCTGGCCAACCGTAGACAGCCCTCTGCACGGAGATTTGAGGAACTTTGGCCAACAGCTTGTTGATGTTTTGGTTTGACGTCGCCTCCTCTTCGCGTTGACGTGTCCCGCGCTGGAGGATTCAGCCACTGTTAGAAGCTTCCTCGTCAGCTGCTAACACATTTTTCACGTTGTTCTAGCTACCTGTTCAGAGGTTTTTTATAAACAAATCTCAGTTTTCTGCTTAAAACGGCTCTTTCTAATTTTAAAATTGCAATGGTGATCAATGTCGCAAAGGGGTTTGGGGTAATGTTGTAAAGGGAGTTGGGATAATTTTGCAAGGGGGGAGGGGGTACTGCAACAAGGGGGGATAGCACCATAAGTTGCATGAAGAGGTGAAGGAATGGGGGAGGCGTTATACAACAAGGGGGTAGGAGAGAACACCCAAGTTACATGAAGGGGGAGCTTTGGGGGAGGAGTTTGGAAGGCCTCAACCCGAAATGGGTATTCTAACCTAAGAAGGTAAACCTTAACCTAAGAAGGAGAGAAGAGAGACCATGTTTTCGCCTGGTTCGCCAGACGCATAATGAGAGCTCAGGGTACCAACATCTGTTATATAGAAGGTCGGGGGTTGCCAGAGAGCACTATTTATTTTAATTATTTATTTATCAAACATCGTCGTGTAAATCCATAACATCTGAGAAAAATATATACATATACAGTATATGTAAAAATGAACAATGAATAATTCATATATAATCATTATATAGATCCTTATATTCATTGTCTTCATGCAGTACTTATGTTTGTATGGTTTTTACGTTTGAATGTTCATTTTTATATGAGAAACCAAAATCGCCTGAGCGAGTTTGGATAGAATTTCGATTTGTGTTTTCTATTGTGCTATTCTATTATGGTTGTTTTGCATCTAACCCTCGTCCCTAAATTTTATTAGATTATGCATGCACATAATAATTGCACGATAATAATTTAATATAATGAAATTAATGTACTTTAATAAAACTATAATTAACGATAATAAGCGAATGTGAATTAATTGGTAATAATAAAATTTGTAATAAACCAAAATTACAACGTACTCAGTGATGTACTTAGATAGTACTGAATATACGACCCGACATTATGTCGACATTTAGAAATGTATACTTGACGATATTATATTTTTTTATTATTTTTTTTGTCGGGATAAATTTTTGAGTTGCTTCCTATTTTGCCAAGTAATTGGTGACTTGTTCTTTACAAAATTTCTTAATCATTTTTTTAGATTAGATGCATTCTCTCTTCGTTATAAAAGAAACTTTTAATTTTTGCTCATATGCATATCTTAATATAAGAATGCATCGTTCAATTTCCGTTTCTAATTAACTCGGCAAAACCGGAAAACTTCATGTCTGAAAATACGCTGTTTAAGATAGAAATATGGCTTCCTCTTCCTATATCCTGTTTATCTGTTTAACCATTGAAACAACAAAAAATTTACTTTATTTTTAATCATTGTGCAAAAATAATACAGCCTCTTCAACATTTAATAATAATGATGTTAGTAGAACCGGGATGTATAAACCCCACTAACTTCTTCCATGTGCGTTCTGATTCGCACTACGAGGCTCAGTATTACCTGTACATTTTAGCAGTAAATTACAGTAAAAGAAAGTCTTTATCTTCTCATTCGAGCTGTGCTCTCTTCAGAAAACTTAGTCATTAAAATCTCCCGATACGTTACAAGCAGTATCGGGAGGAACCCTCAGAGAATTTAGTAAGCCTCTCAGAATCCTCCGAGCCACTATAGAAGAACTTCGGAGAGTAGTATAGGAGAAACTACTGCCAGTAACAGATCCGTTGCTGCCTCCTTACCAGAACCTCCGTCGACTTCGAACCAACCCAGGCCATAGACGGAGGGGTTAATATATATATATATATATATATATATTAAAATACTAACTAAATTTGTTTAAAAGAAACGCGTACAATTTTGCAACGAGATTAAAATGAAAAATTTTAGTGCAATATTCTATGATTGGTTATATATATATCAGCGGCCTTAATATTGAAAGACGAACGTACGAAAGATGTACGTTACTTTCTCTTAGATGTGTACGTACGTAAGTTGGATTTCTCGTCTCCTCTTGAACAAAAAAGTTTGTACAGTGCTTACAAGAAGTCGCACGCTTCTGTCTCGTCCCAAGCTAATCTGTTAGGTATAAAATAGGCGGTCCTTATGGCAGCGGAGGTGTGTTCGGATTGGTGCACATAACTGCTCTAACCCAATCAATGACGTCCATTATTACGTCACTTCTGCTACATTTTAGTGTTTAAAATACAAATGATTAAGAAGCAGAATGAGCAAGTTTCGGGATGTTGGGATGGTTATGGAGCAATCCTAGTCATCATAATATTAGCTGGGCATTACATTATACCGTCTCAATATATACTGTAGACTATAGAGAACGACTAATTCTGCAAATATCCCAAATCACGGCATGATACCTAAGTTATTTTGACGCAGGTCTAAATTATTTGCTCAAATGCAATTATTGATATTAAGTAATTGTTGGGAATTGTTTCAATATTGTTGTTTGTGATACATATCGTACGTGAAGAATCTAATGACCAAATTCCACAGTGAACCTCTAACGCGCTCGCATTTCGAGGAAGTCATGGTCGTCTCACTAATAGATAGTTTATCCATTGTTTTAAGTGGTAACCTATTAAGCGAACTATGTAAAACTTATTCCATCTTATGAAAGTCATTAGTCAAAAGCAAGACTGGTGGCCCGTGAATCAGAGAAATTTGCATTTGATTTGTTCATCGTAATTATTACGTAATATAGTATAGTGTATATAGTAGTATATAAGAGTTTATTGGTAGCATATCATATGACGATTCCCATAAACATGTGATGACCTCGATGTTGCCAGTTTTTATTTTTTTCCTGAAACTATTACCTTCTCATAGTTTGTTTCACAATGCATATATTATTATCTCCACGAGCGTAAACATTGCAAGAAAAGATTCTAACTAAGGATAAGTAAAGTTCTTTCATGGTCACAATATATACTTTTATAGATGTCAAACATAAAAATATAATAAAATTCTATATTAACATAAATATATATTCGATACACATTTACGTCATGGCTTTAACATCAGTATTTCGTATAGCTTCCTCCGGCATCAATAATTTCTTGCAATCGTTGCGACATAGAAGAGGCCAGATTGTAAGGAATGTTTGGTGTTCGGCGTAAGCTCTCCCAACTAGTCCTCGTGTGAGCTAAAAGTGCTTCAAATGTTCTTTCATTGCGTTGCTCCCATTCGTTAATCATTATTGCCAAAAGGTTTTCAATCGGATTCAAATCAGGAGAACGTGGTGGCAGAATTAGATTAATAATCTCTGGGTGATCTTCGTACCACGCTCTCACAACGTTACTCCTATGAATGGGACTGTTATCTTCCATTAAGTAAAATGGTTCCGGTGCTGGAACCAGATACGCACGAACACTGGGTACCAGCACCTCTTCCAGTATCTGGCATTCTTGCTGTCCAGTAAAGCGTCCATCTACTTGAGTCATTTCTCCGACACCATAGCCAGACATCCAGCCCCACACACCGAGATTTATGTGACCACTACGTTTGCTCGGGGAAACATTTCCTTCTTCATAGCGTTTTCCGGGCTGCCTCCAACAATGCAGGGAACCATGACTATCTGTTGAAAATGTTTTTTCGTCACAGTATACAACTTTTCTCCAGAATTCTTCCTCCTGCGGCAAGTATTGCAAGGCAAATCCCATCCGCGCCTCTTTATGCTCAATCGTCAATGCAGGTTTTATAGCTGGACGGCGAGAAAAATACCATGCCTCGTGAAGTCTGTTGTTTACTGTATTTGCGCTACAACGAAGGTTCAGGTGTCTGTAAATATGCGTCGCTGGAACAAACGGATGCTCTCTGGCATGATTAACAATCGCAGCATCTTCCTCTTGAGATGTTGAACGCGGAGGACCAGACGTCGGCAAAGTAGCGATTGAGTTTTCTGCTTCATACCGATGAATCAACCGTTCCACAGTGTTTCGATGAACGTCTAGTCGTCTTGATATTTCTCTTATTGGCACACCATATTCATGCAATGTCACCATTGCTCCCCGCATTGCCTGGGTCGTCTCGTGGTGCACAGACGGCCTTTCCATCTTTGTGTAAATGGCTTATGTGATGCGTGCTGGGACGATAAAGGAAATGAGGATACCATGCACCCCCTTCTGAAATTGATTTCGGTTGTGAAAGGTACCAACCCTTCGAATGGTAATAATAATCAGCCAATTTCCTATTTTGTTGAACATATGCATAAAAAATTCGTCTTAAAAGCCAAGGATCCAAAGATTGCCAGCAATAGTTTATATCCCAACTGAATATAGTCAGCCATCAACAGTATAATCATATTTTATTTCCATAACTACTCATGACTACTCTGTCATAGTAAATAACCTTATTATGACTTAGGTAGTAGTGGTAATTCTGAGTGGCGGCCTCTAGCCACATACGTTAAACCTATCAATGCGTCTAAGACCAGACCCTTCTGTTTCTGTCAATTCATTGTTAGTTTAAGGTATTTTGCTCTTTGTCTTTCTAGGTCTAGGGCATTAAAATAAATATTTGAGTTTGTGTTTAGCATTTCATATGAATTTCTCTCCTATCCCTTAACCCATTCCCCTCTCTCTCTTTCCTCCTCCCTTCTTAATTCCCCACCCAACCTCGTTTCCTTCGACATAGCAACGCTTACCTCCATCCTCATTCCACTTCCTTCATTAAACTTATTATCGCTTTTACTGTCCCTTCCTTTCATCCTTCAATGCCAGCGTTCTTAAACCTAGCACATAAATTATATAATATGGAATCTAACACCTTAGATCTCTACGCATTCATGTTACTTGAAGACGCCTGTGTCTTAGGGGAATCTAAGTGTTGAGAGAGGGCTTGAGGGGTAGTCTATAGATTACTACAGATGACCTTGAACGCTCCAACTATTTAAAAATGATTATTTATTACGCACATCATATGGCATAATACACACATGAATTTAAGTATCTCTTACGTGACTATAGGAATGGAATTGAATCCTACCAGAGTTAAAAAGTCGCAAAATATGATAGATTAGTTTGTATTAAGAGGTTACTAAGAGAAAAGGATTTGGGATAGAGCGGAAGGCAGAGAGTATATTTTCCCCGAGTTTCGGTTATTATTAACGTTATATGGATAGTACATTGCCGATGTCCCTGCTGAAGACCTCTGATGGGATGCGGTGTGATCAGAGAGAGAGAGAGAGAGAGAGAGAGAGAGAGAGAGAGGAGAGAGAGAGCTTTTGAATCACACCTTTTAAATTGTTTGTAGGTAAGGGCTCCACGTATGTTATTTTAGTCCAGGGTAGTTTATGTGGAGGTGTTAATGTAACTTGCACTTGGGACTGTTAATTGTAAGACAACTACCATAGCTGGGACTGAGACACGTTATCCCCTGCATACTCTATATATATCTATATACATTATGTCTCTATATATAAATAGATAGAGTGATCAACACAAAGATAATGTGGACGTCATTGATGGGGTTAGAGCAATTATGTGCACCAATCCGAACACACCTCCGCTGCCATAAGGACCGCCCATTTTATACATAACAGACTAGCTTGGGACGAGACAGAGGCGTCAGACTTCTTGTAAGCACTGTACATACCTAGATTTCGGCGTTCTTAACTTCAGGCGGAATCTACTTTCTAATTCTGGAAGTTTGGCTTTATTTTATATAAAAACATGTATTTGTATTAGCTTCTCTCCCCCTCCTTCTCCTTTCCCTACCTTAGCCCTTCTCTTAGATTAAAGTGTAACCCCCCCACACACACTGTACAATTTCGGTCAAAAGGGAATATTTGAACTGACCTAATTTACAAATAGGTGAGTTGGTAGCTTGCGGCAATTCCAACCGCGTTAGGTTTTAGGTCAGTGTCTCTTTGACTAACTTAGTCTTATATACCTTAATGAGATTATTCTAACAGTATAAAATGAATAAGAATTTTAAAACCAAAATAAAAATTATTCGTGTTAATATACTTTATACTGCAGGGCAATCTTAAATCAGCCGCATTCACACGTTACATAAATTATATTTTGAAAGATACCATTGTTTTACACTATATAAAATATGGCAAATATTACTTCGATATATAATTTTGACATTAAATATATTGTCAGTATCTGACTACGAGGGCAGGAGTTAAATGGAAAACAAATTTGAAAATTTATTCTGTTCTGCTCACTCAGATGATGTAATGACCCGTAGTTGAGGTTACCACGTAAAGTTTCGTTGCATCATTTAACCTTTTAGGTTTCACGAAAGAGGATAAATAATCATCGTTGAAAATATCATCTTTCTCTTCGTCTATAAAAATCTTATAAAACACTTTCTTTTTTAAAAACTTTGGTTTTATCGACACTTAACAATTATTTTAAAGCATCTTTTTATCAATATACCTAGATGCAAAATGGATATACACCTAATGCAAATATATAAACGGACTCTTACGCGCATATATATATATATATATATATATATATATATATATATATATATTGATCTATACACCTTAATTTTTTACAATTTTTTTCGTTCCTCTTAACATCGTTCTTTGCTTTGCTTTTATAGATTTTTCAGCATTTTAGCTTCCCTTTCATCAGCGAAGTTAAGCGACGTCAGGTCTGGGTAGTAGTTGGATGGGAGACAGTGTCCAGATGATGTAGCGATCCACAGTTCGGATTCCATAAACAATGTAACTTTACCTAACCTAACCCATGTCCAAAATGGAAAAGCTGAGGATGAAGCTATGAGTTGTATGAGTGCAAAGTGACCGAAAATATAAACCTCTTTATTTATTTTAAATTCACGAATGCTTCCAATTTGTTATATTTCACCTACAAATTAAATTTCTAAAAAGTATAAAGAATTACTAATTAACTGCATAATGTACAATATTTAGTAAATGTATTTCGCATGCTTTGTGGCCTCGTTCTAACACAGCTCCCCGTTGGATCAGCGATGCTAAGCTACGTTAGGTTTGGGTAGTAGTTGGACGGGGGAACGTGTCCAGATGATGTTGCGACCCATGGTTCGGATTTCATAACCAATGTAACTTAACCTAACGTAACCCATGTCCAAAATGGGAAAGCTGAGGATGAAGCTGTGTCGTATAAGTGCAAAGAGACCGACGTTTGTTTTTATTTATTAATACAATGAAATTTCATAAATGAGAAATATAGAGTACTATAATAGTAAAATGCAATAAAGTAAGCACAAATAAAGTATTCACACTCATCCTCTGAACAAAAAATCGTGCCAGGGCTGTAAGAATATTAGTGTTGTGGAAATATTTCAAATCTTATATAATAATGGAAAATAAAAATCTTATATAATAATGCAAAATACTTAAGGGCACCGTGAGAGAGCGTGTGAATAGGCAATTCACTCATTCACCTTTAGATGTGAGCATTGAAAATAAATCTGCGGAGAAAATAAACCAAATGTGATAAAGACACACATTCATGTGAAAATAAATCTGTGGAGAGAATAAACCAAATTTGATAAAGACACCTTCATTATTCGTAAAGGTGACCAATCAGGACTTCATTGCCCAAAGCGTGGATCCGTTATATCGGTGTTACGTCAGATGATTTGTACATACATTTAACATATCTCCCCCCAGTTACATTGACAACCAGTCAACAAACTTACGAATCGCCTATTAGTCTTCAGGGGGTGGTGTTTACAATTGGGGATCATGCATATGAAAGGAAGTATTTTCAGCAGGAACTCACAGCAGTTATTTTACCAGTGAAGAAACACACGCATCATGAGTCAGTCACAATTTTACAGTTTACCGGCTTTATTTGAAGCTGGAGACACTGCAGCGGTGGCTACAATTAGTCTTTTTAACACAACCGATTGGGACGGATTATTTTTAACACAAACCGTTGATGATATTTGCAGTGACGCTCCGTACGACCCGGCGCAATGGATTGCGTTTCCTTCGTGATTATATATATATATTGAGGGACTGTAGTAATTTATTTTCATCTCATTACATTTTGTTGTAAAATGTTTCATCAAAATAGAAGGTGTCCTCAATTTTTAATGAGTAATTAGTCTTTGCATAAGTAATTATTAATAAATATTATGGTAAAGTCCTGAAGATGTGTGTATAAAAATTCATGTACATGTATTTCTATTATATTTTTTGTGGCCTATATTTAGTTGCGAACTTGTTATTTATTTTAGTGTACCTGAAGATATTATTAGGCGAATGCCCTTCAGCACCGTTCTCTGTTTCCTTCGTGATTATTTCATCATCATATATATATATATATACAGGATAAAAATGAAGACGTAGAACAAAAAAGTTATTATACTTGGCTGCAGCCGACGTTTCGGGCAACTCTACCCATTTTCAAAGGCCAATAAATAAAAGCTAAAATTAATACAAGACAAAAAATATAAATGTCGAGAGTTAAAAACTCATCTAGAGTACAAAATTAAAACTGTTCAAGAATAAAAATTACAAAGTGGAAACAGGCATAAGCCAAAATCAAATTAAAAGTAAAAAATATATAAATGACGAAAAATATATGAATGATAAACAAACCTTAAAACTAAAGATATTCCAACATACAATTGTTAAAAAACTTTACAAATAAAAAGTTAAACGGAATAAAAAGTTAAACGAAAATTCCCAAGAGTAAACCGACATACCTATGCTCACTTGAGAGCCACAAGAAACTGAACCGAAAAGGAGACAGGGTCGCAAGGGAAAATTTAGTAGTAGTTATTATAATTAATATAAAGGGGGTAATGTATTAATTTTAGCTTTTATTTATTAGTCCTTGAAAATGGGTAGAGTTGCCCGAAACGTCGGCTGCAGCCAAATATAATGAATTTTTTGCTCTAAGTCTTCGTTTTTATCCGAAATATAAAACTATGTCTCCTGAGGAGGGACCCTATTTCATATATATATATATATATATATATATATATATATATATATATATATATATGGATGGGGGCCGTAGTAATTTATTCATATTTCATTACATTTTGTTGTAAAATGTTTCATCAAAATAGCAGGTATCCTCACTTTTTTAATTATAGATTAGTTTGAATTAGCAATTAACAATTAATATTATGGTAAAGTCCTGTTTTAATATTTCTATTCAACAAAAATCGTTAAATTTTTTTAACGATAACAATCAAGACCCCTTTGCAAGTTTTTAATTTTTTTAATAAAATTCCATAATAAATTCATTTGAAATGTGATGTTTTTCTGCATTTTCTTTTAGAGGGGTCACAAACTTCTCTGAGCGGTTCGAAGATATTTGATACTTCACATTGTAACTCTCTTCCTATATATATATATATATATATATATATATATATATATATATATATATACATACATACACTATATGATCAAAAGTATTCGGACACCGCATGGTTTTGGGAAAAATGGTTTTATTATGGCATTTAGTAACCAGTAGGTCCACCCTTTGCTTTTATTACAGCGTCAACACGTCGAGGCATACTTTCCACCAGTTTTCGGTAAGTCTGTGCAGGAATGGCTCGCCATTCCTCTTGCAGAGCTGATGCAAGAGATGCAAGTGAAGCCGGGCGTGGTGTGCGGTTTCGTATCCGTCGCTCCAGTTCGTCCCACATGTGCTCGATTGGGTTGAGATCGGGGCTCTGAGCAGGCCAGTCTAACAAATCCACCTTATTTTCACGAAACCAATCCTGCACACGCCTTGCAGTATGGCAGGGAGCTCGATCCTGTTGAAACAAACAGTGGCCATCTCCGTAGTATTGCCACAGTGTAGGGAGGGCCGAATTGTCCAGAACGTCGAGATAAACGTCAGCGTTCATGGTAGTGGGTATAACAACAAACGGGCCGAGCCCTAGCCAGGAAAAACAACCCCATACCATGATGGACCCTCCACCGAACTTCACCGTTGGACGTACACAGTCAGGAAGAAGCCGTTCTCCGGGCTGTCGCCACACCCAAACACGCCCATCAGACTGGAAGAGTGAATACCGCGACTCGTCGCTCCAAAGAACAGTTTTCCAGTCCTCCACGGTCCAGGAACGACGGGAGACACACCAGGACAAACGACGCGTGGCATTAACTTTTGTAATCAGTGGCTTGTGTACAGCTGCTCTACCATAATAACCGAGTCTGTGCATCTCTCTGCGGATAGTTACAGTACTAACGGAGGTACCGGATGCTCTTCCTACCTCCTCAGCGATGGAAGCGGCAGAGGACGTGCGGGACTTCTTGACATGTCGTACCAGACTTCTTCTATCACGTTCCGTCAGTTTGCGTGGTCGTCCGGAACGTTTTTTCGCGTTAGTTGCACCGTCGTGCTTCCATCTCATGATAACATCCGCTACAGTCGACTTTGGTATATCCTGTTTGGCTGCAATGTTTCGTATAGAAACGTTACTTAAATAACATCCGATGACGAGTCCACGTTGGAACTCGGAGAGTTCACGTCCGCGCCGCATGGCTTCACAACAGTTACTGATAACTTAACAGAACACCTCAGCATTATAGTTTCGCCACGCTTTTTCCCAGCATACCTTTCGGCGAAGGTGATATTTGCAGAAATGCGGATTTTCCGGGGTGTCCGAATACTTTTGATCATATAGTGTATATATATACACAGATTGTATATATATGTTATACATATTGTAATTTATAATCGGAGTAAAGCCGCGCCCTGATGACTATTATGTTTATGAAATTTCATTCATTCAATATTTCCCAAGATATGTATGACTCGTTTCCTTCTAACGGAAGTCACGCGCAGTGACGCAGACAGTTTCTTGATTTCAATTGGGAAACACAATGCTCTCAGGTGACGACAACCTCTTGCGTGATGGCGTAGCCAGGTTCCGTTCCTTTGACTATATAAGAAGGGGATCAGCGCCCTTACGGCAGATCCCTGAAGGAGGGTCTCCGGGCCGAAGGGTTTCGGTCCGTTAACGGGAATTGCTTTTGAGAATTGCAAGATTGGGTATCAATTCGAAGTCTGACCGTTTAGAGAGAAAGATCGGTAGTTTGGAATTGATTCATATAAGTATGGGGACTCAGAACGGAATCGAGGGCGTCTTAGACTGTGAAAGGTTTTCTGACCATTATAATTCAGTGCGTCGAAAGCGCAGCTCACTGTTAAGCTCCGATCACCAAATGAGAAATTTTTTCCCTCAAACGTTCTTACATATATATATATATTGAGATATTGGTGATTAGATTAGCTGCGACATTCACATAATGAGGCCATATATAATATTCAAGCTCTTCCGTCTATGGTTGGGGATGTACACGATGCGCAGCAGGCGTGCCTGGGTATCCCCAACAAACTGGTACTCCACTATTTTGCTGTAAATATAGCACATGTCTGTGGGTGTATAGACAGCACCCAATTTCTCCAATTTCCTCTGATACATTACGCCGGACAAGACAAGTTCTACCTCGTGAAAGGTATCTCTTATAATTTTGTGATTTTAGGATTAGAGTGTGTGCAGGTTTTTTCTTTGTTCACGATTTCGTATACTAAATCAGCCGTAAAATTTGAGTTTTTAAACTAACGTTTACGTCTCTCACAACATCCTCAGTCGCACCAAAACGGCCCTGACCTAGTATTACTACTGTACTGTAATACCACGCATCCTCAATCTGGGCGATACGTATGGTCTCATCCCGAGTTACCCCTGCTTTTTTACACTCATCAAGGTCTCTAAGAACCATAAAAACGGGTTCTTTATAATCAATATTTCAAAAAGAGGGTGTCCTGCTGAATTACACATATCCCAACCTCATACGAATCACGACCCAATTCAATGGGCCAATGGAGTTCTGCTACAAAGTTGGCCAGAGTGTTGTTAAGATGTACAGACAGAGGAGAAGAGGACGGGAGTGTGATGTAGAAATAGTTAGGTGCCATGTTGCATACTATTTTTAGCTTCATTATTGCATCAGCTTTTATATAGGTGTTGAAGCTTTCTGGATACCCTAGCCATTTTACAGCTACATTTTTCTCTTTCCTGAGCCTTTGCTTCCTAAACATTTTTCAATTTTAAACACGTTTTTTTCTGTATCAAATGTCACTTTCTGCAACTCGCGGTAAAATCATCTTGCAATTTCTTCCGCATTCAAATCTTCTACTTAATACAGCATTATATCCTCTTTAGGTCTCATAGCCATAACTTTAAAAATGTTACGTGTCCAACCTTGCTCAAATCCATTCGCGAATTTGTTTCCCGAACGCGACTGCCTTATATAATCACTGATTTTGAAACGCGCAGAGTGTGGCGGTTTTCTACAAATATCTCTTCTCACATCACGATCTGCGGGCATACCTCTTTCTAAAATCTCGTTAGGTGTTGTCCCAATCGTCAGATGGATTTAGCGGTTGTATGATGAGGCCAATGATTCCAGAATGTTTATATATCTGCATGTGTTTTTTGTGTAAAATAGCGTTCCATGCGTTCCTCTATGGTACGATGAACTTTTTCAGCTAAAGAGGCCTTATGTATAGAATTGGTAGTGTAGTAGCTGATATTAAACTCTGTCAGTATGTTCTAAAAACCTCGGCCTATAAATTGTTTCCCCATGTCCGTACAAAAATAGCAAGGAACCCTGTTTTATTTCAACATCAACGTTTTGGTGGCTTTAACAACTGTTTCAGGCGATTTATTTTTCAGAGGAATTAGCCACAGATATCTAGAGAATACACCTATTATGAACAGGATGTAGCGGTAGCCATCGTTATACACTGAATATCTTTACATGTCTGTTAAATCTGATTGCCAAATAGAGTCAATCGATGCCGCTGTTATCTTGGCTGTTTTAAACCTTTTCCTCACAGGCTTATGAAGAGTATAAGCGTCATGCTCCCGCAAAAACTTTTCAACATCTTTTTTCCCTACTCCATAATTATAACACTTCTGTACAGTCTATCACCCCTCCCGTAGGAGGCTGGGCTAGAAATATCATAATAACGTCTTCTTAATATGTAAGCCATTTGCATATTTTTGAGGCACGTGGATAGGGTTGATCGTTGTTGTTGTTGTTTGGCCTCTTCTTTTCCCTCTTCAGAGGTGCTACCGCTGGCGATGATGGCGTTCTCAGTTGTGGCACATGCGAGGCATGTTCCAAGTCTTTTAACCTGTTCAGATTTCCTATCAATGTTTTGGCGACATTTATTTGTTGTAGCCTTGCTTTAATATGCTTCCATTCTGCTGGTGAGGGCCTGTCCCACTTTCTCACCAGATCATGGACGATGTCAACGATATTCGAGCCCTATACCTTTGTTCCTTCCACAATGACTTCACCTGTATCGGTCCACTGCATGTTGGGGCCCTCACTCAATTGATTATAAAGATTTAAACCTTTATTCCTCAATGCATGTGGGAGGCTGCTTTTTAATGCATGCTCGATATGTTGTGAGACCGACCCGTTATTCTTTGGTTGACCAGCTCTATCGTCGGGACCAGGTCCTATACCATGATGCTCATCGTTGTCCGTGCTGTGCCGAATAACCACGGGGATCTCTGTCGGATTCTTATAATTTTCGTACTCGTGAAGAAATTTCTGCAGAGCTTCTTGGTATAAGATTCTTTTCTCATCAAGTGTTTTTTCACTGTTTAATAGGGCTAACAATTCGCTCTCCATTCTTTTAAGCCTGCTTTTACGGGGTTCTAGAACCGTATCTGGACTCTTTGAACTTTGCAGTGAAGCATATACCTCGTGTGGAATCACTACCACTTTCTTCATTATATTAATCCAGTTATTAAAGGCCCCAAAACTGAAAATAAGATGGGTACGAATGACCCCCCCCTCTTTGTACAATAATTCAATTTTTCTTCCACACAGTATGACTTTTAAGAGCGAGTGTGCGTATCATGTTCTTGTAACGGCAGAGCCTTCTGACGGAGTTTCATTGATATATTGCAATTTATAACGTTAAGACAGATTTCAAAGATGCATTTTAAAAAGTCTGAGTCGATATTTTTAACAAACATCTGTTGCATTACCCGGGGCAGTCGATGATAGATTTTTATTGACTCATGGTATTTCTTTAACCACTTTGTCATTCTCGAATATACACCGTTTCAGGCTCGTTTGGAAGTATATTCGTTCTTTGAAGCACCCTAAACGTGTTTCGCGGATGAAGGTCACAAAGCAAATATCTGTAACCTTAACTTGTTGCTTCTTTATAAACCTCCAAAAACTTCTTACTTTGATTCGATAACATTTGTTTGGCTAATACCCCAATTTGTGACATCTCTAAGTTGTGCGAATAAGACTAGATATTGTGTATTTAGCGACACATCGCGCATGTATCTATTTTTGAAAAATAGATTCTGGTTGATGAAGAATACGCTTATGTTAAGATGGTATGGGAACACTGTAAATGTCTCGGCAAACGTTTTACCCATTTCTAACACGAGATCTTCAATTACAATGACGGTATGTTCATTTCCCCTTAACGAAAGAACGTCATATACGCCTTTGTGGAACAAAATATCATCTTGGTACTCGTTGAATATTGACTGGAATGTAGAATAAAACCATAAAAGTTTATGCACAAATTTTGTGAACATCTTCCCATTACATTTAATGATTTTAAGCATAAACACAGTTTTACCACATCCTGTAGGGCCAGGTATAATACACGTGGGCGGGCTCGTGAACCTGAAGTTTCCTACATAATCCATCTCTAACACGTCACACTACTAAGTGGGTCATTTACAAATTATAATAAAAATTTAAGTGGTGTTCTTTAAATTCTACAGTCTTGTTTTTTCTCTTCTACCACAGAACCGCGAATGACGATGAGGTACATCATAATGTCCCCATCATCGATATTACAGGCGATCCCGATGACGGTGTAGTTGTGGTTACTGACTCCATACCCGCTGACAAGCCCCCACCAGCGACACATGTAACACCACCACGCGACAATTCAAAGCGGAGGCATGATGAAGAACATTCCACGTCAGGTATAAAGCGTGCCAGGAGTGCGCAGGTTGTTAGGCCCACAGTAATAGAGCCACAACCCTATACGTCTTACGACACAACCCCCACAGTAGTACCTTCCTCAAATAAAAATGGTCCCCCTTATTCCTATTCAATTCCGGGTACATCCTCCATAACAGCAGCAGCATCTTCTCGTGCTGTAGAGTAAGGTAACACATTCGAGTTGGTGCGCACCGCTACCCCCACCCCAGCCGTGACTAGAAATCGGTATATAGTCAGGGTTGACCCTAGATCAATTTATAACAATGGTGTTGAACACGGTGTGCGACGCGAAGTTGAACGTATTGTGGAGTTTTCCCTTCAGAACCGCGACGAACCTGAAGTCAGGACGCGGCTGTCCTTTGGGTTCGGGTCAGATCTACAGATGATGGAGATGTAGATGATTTTTGGGTAGTAATACCATTCAGACGCTTGGCAGCTGTAGACATAAAATATATCTTGGGCCGTATAATGCAGGCCTCTCAAAGTAGTACAGCCTTCAATATGGACAACTTCACGATAGATACTGACCGTGTGTTCCGTGGTGCGGGTCATAGTGCCACTCTTTATACTCTTAACTTCAATTCTCAGGCTATTTATAGACGGCATATAAACACCGATCGTGGTTGCGGCTTTATAGCATTAGTCTTGGCCCGTATGTTTACTGTGCTATAAACACTGGCCAAAAGTATTTGGTTGCTTACGGTTGTGCAGCGTGCCCGTAAACTGGCTTCAGATTGCAAGCTTGAGTTTGATTGTAATGTGGGTCCTGAAGAGTTGAGAAGGTGGAGCAGGAAATGAATGTTCGTATAGTTGTATTTGGAATGGACGATCGTCGTAGGACCATGTATATTTTTAAAAGCAGTGTGAGAGATCGTACAAGATCCTTACTTATTTTAGGGCTGTCAGGGACAAGGTATCTCCCCATCCGTAATATAAGGGACCTTTACGCGAGTTATGATAAAAGTCGAAATTATGGAAGGCATCATGATATGTGTAAGGGATGTCTCGAGTTTGCGGATGATATAATGAAACATTGTAAGGATTGCCACATGGTATGTGCGCAATGTAAAAGCTCCAAATGTGTAAGCCATGTGGCTGAAGCTGAGAAGAGGGAATGTAATGTATGCAGACACACATTTTTCAATAATAATTGTTTTGAGGTTCATAAGTCAATGAGAATCTGTGAATGTGGTATGTTTCATATGATGGATAATTTGGGGAATTTCAAGCATAAATGTGATGAAATTCATTGTTCTACATGCCATGAGAATTATAAGGCGGATGGAGTAAAGCATGTATGTTATATGAAAGACGCTAAGCCTAGAAATAGACCTTGTATAACTGTGTACTACGATATAGAAACATACACAAATTCTGAAACCAAACAGGTTATCCCACATCTACTTTTGTAAGCCAGACTATCTGCGACGAGTGCATCGAAGTCGAATGTGATGAATATCACAAATGTGGTAAACGGACAAACGTTTTTAAAACGATTGCACACTACAGTGCCGTGAAACTCTTTGTGTCCTATAGTGTCAAGTTAGCGGACAACTAAAAAAAAAATGACTGTATATTCTTGCCCATAACGGGGCAAAATTTGACACATAGTTCCTTTATAAGGAGCTGCTTGAGCACGAGTCATCTGAGATATTTACAGGTAATCCCTTGAAAAGAGGAAACAAACTTATACAGATGGAAATAAGAGGTAATGTACAGTTTGAAGACACTTTATTATTCACACCTTGTAAATTATAGCCAAGCTACCCAAGGTAATGGGCGTAGCCGCCGAAGTTTCAAAATGGTATTTCCCTTAAACTTTCCTCACTAGCGATACTTTAAATTACGTAGGACTACCTCCACTCAAACATTACTTTAACAGGTGAACGTAAAGATTTTGACCGCTAATACAACAGTTTTAATGAATCTAATCCTTACAATATATCTGATCAATATGAGCGCTATTGCGTGAATGATATGCGCGTGCTTAAAATATCTTTCCAAACCTTTAGAAGGATGTACAGAGACCGTTTCAAATGCGATCCGTTGCAAGTCACAACCACGATCGCCTCATTGTGCTTTACTGTGTTCAAGAACAATTTCATGCCAAAAGGCACCTTAGCTGTCATCCACAGAAACTATCGTCGCAGTTATGGGCACAAGGCTATTTACTGGCTCAAACACATATACAGCAGCAGAGAGGTGTATACAGAAAGCATGCCCGCAACACAAGGGAAGTACCCGTTAAGGTTAATGGTCGTATTTTTGGGTCGATGGTCTTAGCGAAAACCGTGCCACTGGTGAGAAGACTGTGTACTACTTGAACGGCTGTTGGTGGCACGGATGCCCCTGTCTTGAGTGCGGGGTCGTAGGAGATATCCACGGTAGATCTCTTGCCGACAGTCTTGTATGGACTTGCACCCGTGGTCAGCTCATAGGCACCCATTTCGCTCACAAGATCTTGTGGGAGCATGAGTATGATGCACGGAGAAATAGAGGGACAGTACCCTGAAGAGATAAACATGATCAAGCGTTAAATTGCGTTGGATCCTCTCAAATGCGGTGATAGCTTGTTCGAAGGACGTATAAATCCCTTCAAGCTATACTTTCCGCGTAGGGAGAGCGTGAAACTCCATTACATTACCTCGACTTCTGCTCTTTATACCCCTACGTGATGAAGAACAATCCGTACCCCGTAGGTGCACCTGAAAAACTGGTAGGACCAGTCCTGTCCATCATCTAGGAGTTCTTAGCCAATTTGAACAAGAAATATTTCGGTCTTTCTTTCGTAGACGTTCTTCCTCTTCGCGATTTATGGATGCCGATCTTACCCGTCGTTTTAGACCACAAGCTTATGTTTCCCCTGTGCGTGAAGTGCGCAGAGGAGAACAATGGGAATTGTAATTACACAACCAACCAGCGTAAGATCAGAGGCGTATATACAAGCCCTGAGATGTCCCTAGCCGTTCACCATGGTTACAGAATATTGAAGATATATGAGGCGTGGAGGTTTCAGAAGCTCCCCAACCTTTTCACGCCATATATAAACACTTTTGTGAAGGATAAGGTAGAAGTATCAGGGTATCACCGAGGAGTTGATATCGAAGATGGAAAATCGGCTTATATTCAGCGTTACCGGGACCGTGAAGGGATACAACTTGACCGTTCCCAAATTCTAAAGAACCCAGGCAAGCGCTTTAGTGCAAAATTGTGTCTAAATAGTCTTTGGGGCAATTTTGCACAGAATACAGGCAAGGGGAACGTTCATCTAGGCCAAAGTTATAACGAGGTGTGGGATTATGCCAACGCTTCCGATAAAGAGGTCATGGAGATCGTGAATGTAGGTAATACGCACATAATAAAGTACAACATTACCGAATTGGCCACAGACACATCGCGTGTTACAAACACCTGTAGCCAGCTTCACAACGGCATACGCACGCATCAAACTTTGGGATCTATTGCATTCTCTTGGGAGCAGGGTTCTGTACGCCGACACAGATAGTGTGATAGTCACAGCGAGGGAGGGTGAATACATGCCGCCTAGTGATGAATTCCTCGGAGAGTTGACTGATGAGATCAAGAATGAGTATGGAGACATCGCATACGCCGCCTCTTTTGTCTCAACAGGTCCAAAAACTTATGGGGTACTGGTGAGGGTGGGGAAGGGTATGATATATATCGTGAAGATTAAGGGTATAACGCTTAACCAGGCGAATCGACGGGTCGTTAAATTTAACTCGCTGAAGGATCTAGCGTGCTTGGAAGATGAGGGTGACCAACCGCTCCAACTGACTGTAGGGACCCACAATTTTCTGGCTCAGAAGCTAGGGGGCGTGAAGGAACTTAGGGGTACGAAGGTGTGCAGTAACACCTATAGGAACCGTTACCAAGTGCCTGGTGCCTATGATACCGTGCCCTTTGGATTTCGTAATCGTTGATTGTTATATATACTAGTACAGTTCCCGCTGCTTCGCTGACGGTTAGACAGGCTAAACTACAAAAAAAGAACCTAGCCGTGAAAATTTTGAGCTTCACATTGTGTCAACATTTCTGAATCTGGTATCTCCCAAAACCTCCTCACCCCCATTCATGCAACTTGGGGGCTAACCCCCTCCCTCATTACCCCCACCCCTCCCCATTACCCCACCCATCCCCCATTACCCCCACCCCCACCCTTCCCCCATTGCTAAACTACAGAAAAGAACACAGTCATGAAAATCTTGAGCTTTACATTGCCGCCCGTAATACAATTTCTGAATTTTTTTCTCACAATTTTTTCTCACAATTTCTGAAAGTGTGACGGACAGACGGACAGACAGACGGACAGCTCTCTTATTATAGTATAGATATATATATATATATATATATATATATATATATATATATATATATATATGTGTGTGTGTGTGTGTGTGTGTGTCTATTTACTTGTTAACGTTATGTTTATTTTATTTATTGCACGTATTTGTAAATATATATGCCTTGAATTATTCGATATGTTTATTAAATAAATCGTGTTTTAATTAGCGTTTCATTTTATCCTGTGTGTGTGTGTGTGTGTGTGTGTGTGTGTGTACAGGAAAATTCCTCAGCTCCTATTTTTATTTTTAAAGATTATGTAGCGTGTAAGATGTATGTATATGTATTGATGATCATAGAGAGAAATGTGTGTTTCAGAGCACGCTGGACTGCTCACAGGGTAGATAAGCCATAGAGGACAGTGACAGAAGAAACAGGAATTCCAGCACTCCCTGTCTTCTGCCTAACGTTCCCTCCCCTCCCTGAAGTACTTCCCTGGTCGATTGGAGTCTATAATCTCCTCCTTGTAAGGAGAAGATTAAAAAATCACAGTTACTATCACCAAACCAATGCATGATAAGGTTCTATCCAACGGGGTTCGAATTGTTTGTTTTCGTTAAGATAAGATTTTTATTCATTGCTTAGTCTGAGAGAGTCGGACAGTGTGCTTTGAGATCTGGAGTATAAATTTTCCTTCTTGTGATGGACCAGACGTTAAGAAAATTTTCCTTAATTTGACAAAGACAATACAGATAATGAAATTAAGTGAATTCGACGGTTTGTGTGCAACTCTGAACTTAAATTGTTTAAGTGAAGTTAAACGTCACTTTTGTTTCTGTTATTTATATTATTAAGGGAATTATTTTTAATTGGTACATCTTAATGCGTTAATGTTAGTTTGTTTTTCATTAAAAAAGTTTATACATGCGCGCGCGCGCGCGCGTGTGTGTGTGTGTGTGTGTGTGTGTTACTGTAATATCCTATATGCAACAACATTTCTCAGGGCACTACACTTGTTAAGAATTTAAACTTACTTTTTCCAATTTAATATAGGTTACTCAATACAATACAGACATGTTACCCTGTCCTGATCAAAAAAGAAGGTATATTGAAACGGCAAAAAATTCAGTGTAGGCATACATTACATTACATTTATACTTGAAATATAAACCAGTATAAATCACCACATAAATTTTAGTCGCATTTAAAAAGATATGCAAGGGGCACTCAATATATTTTGCCCAACCTTTTTCTTAGCTAAATAATAGGCCATGGGGTTGAAATGTCTTTTGGGCCGTAAGTTTGAATTTTCTGAGCTTCACATAACCGGATTTTTCCAGTTTTAACCTCCCCTCCTTGTATAAAACCGCTTTTAAACGCACTTGTATAAAACCGATGGTTAACGCAGTTCCGAAAATGGCGTCTGACAATGATGTGCGTCGTAAACAGAGCGCTGTTATCGAGTTCTTAACCGCAGAGAAGGAAACAGTTGAAAATATTCACAAACGTCTACAAAACATTTACGAAGATGCTATTGTTGATCGAAGCACAGTTGGACGCTGGTCTAAACGTGTGAGATCATCGGAGAGAGGGAGAGCTAGCCTCGATGATGAGCCACACAGCCCGGTCGCCCGGCATCGGCTGTGACATCTCACACTGTGCTTTGTGCTAAGAGCATCATTCCAAGAGACGCACGTACACTCGCCGACTATACGCCCATAAAGCCCCTATTATTACACACACACAACTATATGCACGCTCATAGGTCGCCAACCCCCTCCGTCATCACCCGTTTACACAAAACGTTTTGAACATCCAAGAAACGCACACAAACGCACGTAAACTCCCCGACTATACGCCCATAAAGCCCCTATTACACACACACACAACTATATGCACGCTCATAGGTCGCCCTATTATTACACACACACAAGTATATGCACGCTCACAGGTCGCCAACTCCCTCCGTCATCACCCGTTTACACACAACGTTTGAACATCCAAGAAGCGCACGCAAACGTACATAGTTATCAATTAATAATTTATTTTATTGTATACATTGCAGTTACCACATGTTTCAAATTATCGACCAGTAATAATAATAATAATAATAATGTATTCTAATTTAAACTAGAATAATTTGCCCCAATATAAAGTTCAAATTTGATCATGAATTTTTATGAAGCTTTTGATAATTGGGGTTTATTTACTTTAAAACTAACACAAGATGTACACACACACACACACACACACACACACACTCACACACTCACACACACACACACACACACACACACGTACATACATCCGTCAGTCTGCTTAGAAGGCAGCCATTTGGCATACATATAATTAAATAATAATATCGTTTATATATACAATCAAAAGAACTGAATAAAACGCCATTACATCATTTTGTTTATTTAGACGAATTATTGGAATCAATTTCACGAAATATATAGAAAATAAATATACAATCATATACAAAGGATGGAATATATATGATCAAAAAATAAAATAAAAAATTATAATAGCATAAGAAATACGAACGAGGAATATATATATAAACAAAATAAAAAATTAATAATATACGTATAACCATCAATATAACAGTACAGGAGAAGTATATATATGTGTGTATATATATAGTTATGTTAAATAATTAAATATATTGAAAATAAAAAACAATAATATACAAAACGATGGAGTATAATCATCAAAATGTTAGTACAGAAAAAAATACATATATATATATTAGGGTGACAATAAAAATCGAAAGTTGGAGTTTTTTATTGGCCATTTGTTCAATGCTGCTACTACATGAGAAAACAATGTAGTGTAAATATTAGGTCATTCAGATAATATTTAAGGGTGTCTCAAGTGAGGTAAATAATTCTCCTTATAACACAAATTAATTGTTCATTACCTAGTAAAAATAAATTAATATTTTTTTTAATTAATGTAAATAAACGTTAGTTTTAGTTCATAAAGTTTAAGTGCAGGCGTACTCCAATCGTAATAAGTAATTAAAAAAATATTAATGAATAAGGAGAATTATTTACCTCACTTGAGACACCCTTAAATATTATCTGAATGACCTAATATTTACAGTACATTGTTTTCTCAGGTAGTAGCAGCATTGAACAAATGGCCAATAAAACACTCCAACTTTCGAATTTTATTGTCACCCTACTAGGGTGACAATAAAAATCGAATAAGGTGATATTATATATATATATATATATATATATATATAATTATTAAACATTTATCCATTAAAAAAATAAAATTTAAAAGACCGGATGATCTATTTGAAACACCTTATTTTACCAGCGGATTTTTAACGTGGCGCCTGGTTGGCGGAAAACGATAGATAATATCATTTTAAAATCTCAATAAATAAACTTGAATCTTCTCTTCAATGAAATTTTATTTCTATTCTCTTGACACCATTAACTTTGGGGGTTAATGCGTCGCAGGCCCCACCCATCTCTTAATTTTTTAAAATTATTTTACAAGAATGTAAAAGCCGATATTATATATATGTCACAGTTGAGGCAAAAATGGATATTTATCATACGCGATCTCTCGACACCATAAACTTTAAACCAATGCGACCTGCCCATATTTCCAATTTTAATTACCAATGTCGTTAATTCCCTCATATATATGTCACAGGTAAGGCCATAAACCAGACGTTCTCGCTACACTATAAACTTTATGAGGAGCTAATATAATAATAGTAATAAAATATAATAATAAAAATAATAATAATAATAATATAATAATAATAACAATATAATAATAATATAATAATAATAACAACAAAAATAATAATAATAATAATGTAATCTAATTTAAACTAGAATAAATTGTCCCACTTTAAAGTTCAATTTTGAGGTGCAGCGAGCTACTCTTCCTTCCTGGTAACGTTAGAGAGCGAAATTTATTAATTGAAAGTGCAATTTTTATTACATGCTTGTTACTGATAACTTATAGAAAGTTCTACAGGTAGGACTTTTAGAATTATTAAAAACTTTTAAGATTACCTGATGCTGACAGATGATGCTTAGCACTGTTGTGCGCAACTTTTTTACTTAGGTACTGCTCACGTTTATTTCTTTTGCAACTTCTGACACCATTTATGTACAGTAGTGCTCAACCCGTTTATTTATTTATGGTGCTGGACACCCTTTTAATTAAGTTAATTCACTTCACTGACACCCTTTAAGTGGGGCGCTACCCTTTAATTCTATTTCAAATTATTTCTTACGCGCGTTTTCTTTGCGTTCAGGATGACTCGACCTATCCAGACGGATGGCCCTTTAAATTGATAGGCGTAAGTTCCCTTCGGCTTACTGAAAGCCTACTTTGAATTTCAATCTTTAAATGATAATTGACCCTCAGCTTACAAGAGAGGCCTATTGCAAGGTATCTACAACAACACACGCCCTCTTATAAAGTTTATTAAATTTCACTCGAATCAGTACATGAATTTAGCTAATTAATCTGAAGTAAATCTACAAATTTTCCATACAATACAATTCAATTATAAATTCAAAGAGAAAGTTCACAGTTGTCTGAATTTAAAACCTTTAAATGTACCAATTATAAATTCAAAGAAAAAGTTCACAGCTATCTGAATTTAAATCATTTATATAGAGGGGCTTTATATTTTAGTGCAACAAAACAAATAACGAGAAATGAAGTGGTCAAAATCGACCAAGAGAATTGAAGAATTATTCTACTTACGACTGCAGGTGACAAATTACTCTCAATAGTGCTGCGTACGGACTGCGGATTTATGGCCCGCCCAAAACCAAAACGACAATCTACCAAATAATGGGACTTCCTTCCGAACCCAAATTGACGGGTTCAGTAAACTAGGGCACCGACGTACCCCTTTTAGCATTTAATTTGAAACAAATTAAATTAATGGAAAGTTCACAAAATTCTTGGTCCGTTGGCTAACATTAATTAAGATCCAACCAAGTTCTCGGTTAAGGTCGCTAACAATAAAATTCTTATGTACAAGTTCCGCGTAAACGAATGAAATGCAATACAAGTTCTTAATTACAATCATGAGACTTCTAGATTTTTTTTCTTACACCACAAGTCTAATAGAGTTTATTTAGCCACAGTTAATTTCAAGGAGGACGACTACCAACTGACTTAGCAATTTTCGAATTTACTTTACAATTTTGAAGGACCCCGCCTTCCAATGTTCTGAAAGCCTATCAAACCATTTGTTTCTCCCAAGGCCGTCCGTCAGAAGGTTATTACCCATACAAGAGGGAAAGAATGCGTCTTTACTACGTTTCCCAGGATCCTGGGACCCCTGATTGGAGCTGGACCTGAGTTCCGAGTATAGACCCCTCCTTCTTCCCAAAAATACACTTAAATATAGTTAACAGATTCGAAGTCCCAATTTTATGACTCACGTCGTAGTTCAATTTTAGAAAGCGTCTTCGAATCTGCCTTACAAAAGTCGCACCATCCAGCGAAACGAATCCAAAAGTTTTCGACCCAGCGAAAGAGAAACCCAACCATTTCGCATATACACCCAAATCCGTTGGATTGCCTTTCCCGTTGGGGTCGGGTCTCGGTGATAAACCTCTGTCCCAACGTGGTTCGGCTTTATCACTTCCCTGAGAATCTGAATTAAGATAGAACAAACGTTAAACAATCTGAAACATTTCTGATTTATTCGTTCATGAATATTTATAAGCCAAACCACCTTGCTTTCAGAGATGTACACAACGAAATCTTAAAACTAAAATTTCTGCACTTATTTTACAAAAGATTTCTGCATGCAAACTTCATGGTTACGACATCACATCCAACTAATCTTACTTTTGAAAATTGGCCGGATATCTGCTTTGTGATTATAATTTTCCGGGCACCCTAATCGGCATTTTCTCTTATTGTAATTCTTTAATTAAACTTTAATTTAATTTAACTTTAACTAAAAAAGATTCAGCATGCACTAATCATGTTAATTTCTCCTTAAAGGACCGATGCGGAACTTGATCGTGGTATAGCTACTTTTCGCGACAGCTTTGCTGAAAGCCAAATCATTGACGACGATTGCCTCACATCCGGCCCAACGAATGCCACGTCATCGATGAACTAATGTAAGTTAAGAACAAAACACAGTGTATTTTCATTCAATTTATTAAATGGTAGAAAGCATGTTTTAGTACAATTCGGCTTACAGAACTAGCATCCATTAAATAACTAACATTAACTAACATTAACATTAATGTAGACATTTTACAGTTATAATTATATATACACACACGTAAAACTTTACACAATATAGTTGCAGTTATATATACACACGTAAAACATTACACAATACAACGAGTGCGTACAAATGGGAACCTTTTTTGTTATCTCTCAGCATACCAACTCATCATTCATCTCAGTGTCGCACAAATCGAATAATTTAAAAAATTTATAAATCCCTTCCAACGTGACATGTGCAGGAGAAATGAAAGAGAGTACATACCACAAGTATTACTAAAATATCCTTGGAAACGGTAAAGACTCCAGACAATTTCAGGGACATGTAGCTTTTCGATAAATTTTACAACCACAGGGTCACTCCAGGGCTGAGTGCCGAGTGAATGAAAATAGTACATTCTTTTCCTATTTTTAAAATAGATTGCAAACCAATGAATCCCTTCACTACCAATAATATCTGTGTTCACGATAAGGCTATACCAGTCTCTCGTAGTTGGCAATTTCAATGTTTCATTCTTCGCAAACACACTGATAAATTTGGAGCGTGTGATTCGGTCACTTTTTATTACTCTCTGGAGTGTATTCGCGTCCATTTTAAAAGTCTATGACAAAGTTCCGGAAGCGGTCGAGCTCTATTAGAGCTTGTGATTCGAGGTACATTAGTACACTAATAGGCGCGTCTATAGGGTCGGCGAACTCCAATCTGACTGAGATGTTCCCACTTTGTTGTGGACTTAAGTGTGTATTTACAACGGCAGATTAGTCGGGGTAATATCAAATGGGTAAAGGTTAAATTGATTGACAATTTCTTTCTGCGTTACGCCAAACCCAAGCTCGTCACAGCCACCGGCAATATGGCCCAAGTTGCTATAAGCTCTTGCGCAGAGCGGGAACACCGCGTTTGATGAGTAGTCCGTAACCATAATCCCGCCCAATGCAACGCCATTTACGTATAGAGTTATATTTTTAAGGCCGAAATTCTCGAATTTAAAGGAGCTCTTTTTATATTTTCCATTCGTCGAAGCGTGATCCTGCATTCCAATTCATATCCTTTTATGTAGAACTGCCAGGGCCACGTTTCCTAGCTGCTTCGAGGCCAACCCGGCGGGCACAGTGTATAGCTTGATCTGTACTCTGTCAATTGGGTATTTTACTGTTAAGTGTATTAAATTTTTTAAATTTCTACATATTTCGGTGAACTTAATTTCACTCGCCGTACACGCAGATATGTTTCCACGATGTGAATCACAACGGGTTTTGCTCCTTCTTCTTGATCAGGTCCCAGATTTATGCAGATCTCAGGATTCGTGCGGTTGAATTTTAGCTTCATGTCGATGCCGTTCATAAGCAGTTTCTCCTGGAAGGTGAAGTCTGTATAAAGACGTCCAAAACATTCGTATATCTTTTTTTTTAGAATTTTTAAATTTATCCTTTATACTACGTTCGTGTTTAGTCTGATAACACTGGGGAACAAATTTTGACTTTTTTTTTGTTTCTTGGACGTGAACAGGTCGGTCTTATAGGATTTTTTCCGCTGATTCCGAATATAGCCGTAGAATTTCTCTATTACTCAAGGTTACTGGGAAATTTGTATTTTAATATTTATTCAAAAAGTGTATAGAAGTTAGTAAAAATACTTCATAAAAATTATATTAGTGGCAGATTGGCATTTAAAATATTCTTCTTAAAACTTCTTTGTCACTGATTTTCTCTTGTAGTTTTCATTAGGAGCTTCTCGCATCAATGTCCAGCAGTAATCAGCTAACATTGCCGGATCCCACCTCCCTTGGTAGCGTTTCTCCATAGTAGCTATATTTTGGTGGAACATTTCTCCATGCTCATCGCTTACGTCACCGAGGTTTTCAGGGAAGAAATCTAAATGGGAGTGCAAGAAATGGATTTTTAGTGATATATTACATCCCAATAACCTATATGCTTCAATCATGTCCTGTACTATTTTTTCATAGTTAGAGGCTTTGATGTTCCCTAGAAAATTTGTGACAACATTCTTCATGGCCTCCCATGCCACTTTTTCTTTTCCTCTCAAGGCATCGTCAAACTTTTGATCTTTCATGAGCTCTCTGATTTGGGGACCAACAAAGATCCCTTCTTTTATCTTTGCATCGCTAAGTCGTGAAAACTTTTTCTTCAAATATTTGAATGCCTCATCTTCCTTGTTCATTGCTTTGACAAAAATTTTCATCATGCCAAGTTTGATGTGAAGTGGCGGTAAGTATATTTTCTTGGGGTCAACTAAGGGTTCATGAGACACATTCTTTAGTCCTCGGATACATTTTTGACGAAGTGGCCAATCCTTTACAAAATAATGCGAATCTCTGGCTCTGCTGCCCCATTCACAAAGGAAGCAGCAGAACTTCGTATAACCGAGCTGCATTCCCAGAAGAAGCGCGACGACTTTTAAATCCCCACATATATACCAACGAAACTGGTCATAATTAATCTGCTGAAGGATGAGTTTCATATTTTCGTAAGATTCCTTCATGTGGACAGCGTGCCCTACAGGAATGGAAGGGTATTTATTTCCATTGTGAAGTAGTACAACCTTGAGGCTTAGCTTCGAAGAGTCAATAAATAAACGCCAATCTTCAGATTTGTGCTCATGACCGAGAGCTAACAGCAGTCCATTTACATTATTACAGTAGCATAAACCACCTGACGAGGAGAAATACTGCATCAGATCTTTTTGGCGAGTGCGGAACGCCGATATGCTTGTATCTTTTGCCAGCAAATTCCATTCACGTAACCTGGAGCCCAATAATTCCGCTTTCTTTTTCGGAAGGTCCAAATCTCTCACGAGATCATTCAGCATAACCTGCGTTATCATACGTGATTTATTTGATTCAGGTTGCTGAAAGTCTGTATCTTTAGTGTCATCAATTTCCATTGGTTCAACTTCAGACTCTTCATCCAGTGTCCATGACTTTGGAGGAGTTGGAATTGGGTTATCACCGTCATGTAGTACTGGTCTCATGGCAGATGCAAGATTTGAGTATTGAATTTTATGTTTATTTTTGGCAGAGAATCCTGAAACGTTAGTCATACAAAAATAGCAATCCGTTAGGTGATCCTTGGGCTCTCTCCAAATCATTGGTATGGCAAATGGCATAGATTTGCGGGAACCTTTAATCCAACCCCTAAGAGTGACGGCACAGGAAATGCATGAGATATAAGGTGCCCAGGATTTGTCTTGGTCGCCTACCTTACATCCAAAATAAAGTTCGTAAGCCTTCTTCACGAGTGGGGTCATCGTCTTCCTCTGTGCCATTATGGTCAGTTCTCCACATACGTAGCAAAATGTATCTCTGGGATTAATACAGCTTCGATTCATGCTGGCGGAAAATTATTGAAATCAAGGAAAACTTTTTGGAATGAAAAACCAATTTTTTTCTATTATGAAAAATTTTAAAATTTGAGCAAAACTTGAAAAAAAAATTTCTTTTTATTAAAAATCTGTTTGTTTAAATAGCTATATTTTTGTAATGCAAAAAATACTATTAAATATAGTTAACCTGGAAAAAAAAGAAAGTAAAATTAAATTAGTACACTTAATTTTAACTAATATTTTGGGAAAACTCTGAGTAAATGGAAATATTATTTTCTCGAAAACTATGGGTGATAGAAAAATTCTGAAACCATATTTGGAATCAGCATCAAAAGTTCTATAAGAAACACCAAATAGTTTTCAAGAAACAAAAATGTTGTTCCCTAGTGTAATAGCCCTCGGCTCGTAGGTGATAATAACCCGTTCCTGCCGAGTTGTTAACCTGATTTAAATACACCTCACACTGGCTGAATCTGGAGTGTAGAAAATTGGTTTCAGGGTATGCAGAGTAACTATCATCGCAGTCCGTTCCATCTGAATGAGCTATACGCTGAATGTACATGTACGCTAAACTGCGTATTACGCAGTTTAGCGTATATGTGCATTCAGCTTGGATCAAAAAGTAAGGGCCTGAGCTGGGTATTATGAATTCTATAGGGGCACTCTGCGAACTAATTGTTTAATAGGTTAATTGTAATAAAGTCGCTATGCTCAATAGAAACCTGTGTAGGAGGCATATCAAAGAGGGACAGTTCCGATTTACAACATTGTGAGGTACACGGATGTATGAAACACGCCATGACGAGTGAGAAATAGTGCCACCTCTCTCGACAAGTAGTAATCAGCCTATGATTCGTGAGAGTAGTGTCCTCAGCTTATATCAGTTAAAAAAATGATCAGCCATAGTCTTCATACGCTTAGAACACTTCTCTTTTGATTTCCTTTTACGCTTAGCGCCACGTGTTGGTAACCTCTTCTTCCGGACAGCACTCTTCTTGTTTCCACCACCACGCATTTTACTCTTTGCATCTTTCATGATTTCGTCCCGTGTACGTTTTAAATATTTTTTAGAGCTTCTTTAGGTTTAGTTCCACCCATTATCTAGCACTCCTCTTCAATAATGGGACAGCGGTGCATAGTATAGTTGAAAAAATGGAGCCAAGCCCACGCCTACGCTGATATCTCACCCCTCGATAGACTGAGAAAGGTCTTCGAGTCATTATAACTGAATGCGACAAAGTGTAGCTTCACTGTTAAGCTCCCATCACCGAATGGGAAATTTTTTTCTCTCAATCATTCTTATATATATTGAGATATGGTTAATAGATTAGTCGCAACATTCACATAATGGGGCTTGTCATATGTAATGCTCAAACTCCTCTCTATGGTTGGGAATGTGTAGAATGCGCAGCAGACGCGCCTGAGTGTCCCCAACAAATTGATGCTCAAAGATATTGCTGTAAATATAGCACATGTCTGGGGATGGGTAGCTTTCACCCAATTTCTCCAATTTCAACTGATACATTAAGCTGGACAAGTTATGTTCTGCCTCATGAAAGGTATCTCTTTGGAGGGCTGCACAATATCGACCCTCGGTCAACAATTGTGAACAGCTCTTTTTCTTTAATATTTCTACTAAGCGTTGATTTTAACTTCATCGTGCGTGTAGGCGTGTCTATATTTACGACTTCATAAAGTAAATCGTTTGTCAGGTACGACTTTTCAAGACTCTTATTTAACCCCGTCACAATATCCGTGGCTCTATCATAATGACCGATTCCTAGTGTTACATTTGTACTATAGTACTGTACCTCACCGAACAAGACTGATCGCATAGTATTGTTTAAGGTTATGCCTAATTTTTCACACTCATCGACTCTTCTAAGGATGAGAGATATGATCTGCTCATTTTCAAGAGTTAAAAATTTGGTGGCTAACTGGAATTCACAAACACCAACTTTGTACGAATCACGTTCCAACTCAATGGGCCCATGGAGTTCTGTTACAAGGTTGGCCAGGGTGTTGTTAGGATGTACAGACAGAGAAGAAGAGGACGGGAGTTTGACATAGAAGTGGTTAGGCGCAATGTTGCACACTATTTAAGCTTCATTATTTTACCAGCTTTTATATAGGTGTCGAAGCTTTCTGGGTACCATAGCCATTTCAACAGGTACATTTTTCTCTTTCGTATACCTTTGCTGCCTAAAATTTTTTCAAATTTAAACACAGTTTTTCCTAAATTAAATGCCACTATCTGCAACTCCTCGCGGTAAAAGCCTCCTGCGATTTCTTCCCCATTCAAATCTTCAACGTAATACATCATTATCTCGCGTTTAGGGCTCACAGCATTAACTTTAAAAATCTCACGTGTCCAGCGTTACTCAAATCCCTTCGCGAATTTATTTCCCAAACGTGATAGCCTTACATAATAATTGATTTTGAAACGTGTAGAGTGTGCTAGCGGTGTTCCACCTCTTTTCATATCAGTCTCTGGGCGCGTACCTCTTTCTAAAACTTCGTTAGTGTTGTGCCAATCGTACGCTGGTGTGAACGGTTGTATGACGAGGCCAATGATCCCAGAATGTTTATACGGTATATCTGTATGTGTTTTTATGGGTAAAATAGCGATGCATGTGTTCCTTTATGGTACGTTGAACTCTTTCAGCTAAAAAGGCCTTATGTATAGGATTGCTAGTGTAGTAACTGATATTAAACTCTGTCAGCATATTCTGAAAAGCGCTGCCTATAAATTCTTTCCCCATACCCGTAACAAAATAGCCAGGAACCATGTTTTCTTTCAACATCAGCGTTTTGGTAGCTTTAGCAACTGTTTCAGGCGATTTAGTTTTCAGAGGAATTAGCAACATATATCTAGAGAATACATCTATTATGAATAGGATGTAGCAGTAGCCATCATTATACACTGAATATCTTTGCATGTCTGTTAAATCAGCTTGCCAAATAGAGTCAATCGAAGCCGTTGTTGTCTTGGCCGTTTTAAACGTTTTTCTCACCGGCTTATGAAGTGTATAAGCATCCTGCTCCCGCAGAAACCTCTCAACATCTTTTTTCCCTACTCCGTAAACACCTCTGTACAGTCTATCAACGCTGCCATAGGAGGCGGGGTTAGAAATGTCATAATAGCGTTTTCTTAATATGTTAGCCATTTGCATATTTTAGAGACACGTGGATAAGTTTGGCCGTTTGGTCTCCTCTTTCTCCTCTTCAGAGATGCTACTGTTGGTGGTGATGGCGTACTCAGTTGTGACACGCGAGATTTGCTCCAATTTTTAACCTATTCAGATTTCCTCTCAATTTTGGGATATTTATTTGTTGTAGTCTTGCTTTAATATGCTTCCATCCTGTTGGTAAGGGCCTGTTCCACTTTCTCACGAGATCATGGACACTGTCGACGATATTGGATCCTTGTACCCTTGTTCCTTCAACATGACCTCGCCTGTATCAGTCCCACTGTATGATGGGGTCCTCACTCAATAGATAGATGTATGTGGGAGGCTGCTTTTGAATACATGCTCGATGTGTTGCTTTCTGTTATTCTTTGGCTGGTCATCTCTAACGTCGGGCCAAGGTCCTATGTCGCCATGCTCATCGCTGTGCCTAATAACCACGGGGAACTCTGTCGGATTCTTTTAATCTTCGTACTCATGAATAAATTTCTGTAGTGCCTCTTGGTTGAAGATCCTTTTCTCATCATGTGACTTTTCACTGTTTAATAGGGCTAACAATTCGCTTTCCATTCTTTTAAGCCTACTTTTACGGGGTTCTAGAAACGGCTCTGGACTCTTTGAACTTCGCAGTGAAGCATACACCTCGTGCTGAATCATTACCACTTTCTTCATTATATGAGTCTAGTTATTAAAGGTCCCAAAACTGAAAATAAGATGGGTAGGAATGATACCCCTCTTTGTACAATAATTTGCTTTTTCTTACCCATAGTTTGACTTTTACGAGCGAGCGCTCGTATTATATTCTTGTAACTACGTAGTCGAGACTTCTGAGGGGGTTTCATTGGCACTTTACATTTTATAACATTAAGAGAGATTTCACAGATGCATTTTAAAAAGTTGGAGTCGATATTTTTAACAAACATCTGCTGCAATGGCTGGGGCAATCGTTGATAGATTTTTATTAATTCACGATATTTCTTCAGCCTATTTGTCATTCTGGAATATACACCGTTTCAGGCTCGTTTGGGAATATATTCGTTCTTAGAAGCACCCTAAACGTGTTGCACGGGTGAAGGTCACAAAGCATATATCCATAACGCTAACATCTAGCTTCTTTATAAACCTCCAAAAACTCCTTACGCTCATCTTATTCGGGAACATTTGATTGGCTAATACTCCAATTTGTGACACATCATTACATTGCTCGAATAAGACTAGATATTATGTATTTAACGACACATCGCGCATGTATCTATTTTTTAAAAATAGATTTTGATTGATGAAGAATACGCTTATGTTAAGATGGTGGAAGAACACTGTAAATGTCTCGGCAAACGTTTTATCCATTTCCAATATGAGATCTTCAATTACAATAACTGTATGCTCATTTCCCTTTAACGAATTAACGTCATATACTCCTTTGTGAAAAAAAAATCATCTTGGTACTAGTTGAATACTGATTGATACGTCGAATAGCACCATTTTACTTTATGCACAAATTTTGAGAACATCTCCCCCTTATCTTTAATGATTTTAAGCATAAACACAGTTTTACCACATCCTGTAGGGCCAGATATAATACATGTGGAGGGACTTGTGAACCTGCATTTTTCTACAGATTCCATCTCTAACACGTCACACCCGTAAGTGGGTCATTTACAAAATATAACAAAATTTTAGTGTTGCTCCATATATTCTTTTTTCTTCTTCCACAGAACCGTGAATGACGACGATGTACAGCCCCATCATCGATATTACAGATGACCCTGATGACCGTGTAGCTACAGACTCCACCCCAGCTGACGAACTCTCACTAGCGATAATTGTAGCCGCGACAATTCAAAGCGGAAGCATGATGAAGAACCCTCTACGTCAGGCATAAAGCGTGCCAGGATTGCGCCGGTTGTTAGACCCCCAGTAATAGAGCCCCCAACCCTCTGTCTTACAACACAACCCCCACAATATTACCTTCCTCAAATATTCCCCCTTATTCCTGTTCAATTCAGGGTACTTCCTCCACACCAGCAGCAGCAGCAGCTTCTCTTGCTGTGTAGGAATGTATAACATTCGAGTTGGTGCGCACCGCTACCCCTACCCCTGCCCTGACTAGAAATCGGTACGTGGTCAGGGTTGACCCTGGATCCCTGTATAGCAACGGTGTTGGACTGCGACGTGTAGTTGAACGTAATTTGGAGTTTGCCCTTCAGAACCGCGACGAATGTGAAGTCCAGACGAGGTTATCCTTCAGGTTCGGATCAGATGACAGGGATGTAGATGATTTTTGGGTAGTAATACCGTACAGACGCTTGGCATCTGTAGACATAGAATATATCTTGGGTCGTATAATGCATGCCTCTCAAAGTAGTACAGCCTTCAATATGGAAAACTTCATGGTAGATATTGACAGAGTATTCAGGGTTGCGGGTCATAGTGCTACACCTTATACTCTTAATTTCAATTCTCAATCTATTTACAGAAAGCATTTAAACGTCGATCGTGGTTGCGGCATTATAGCAATAGTCTTAGCTCATATGTTCTCTGTACTAAATACAATCGCGTATAATATCTGGCTACCTACGGTTGTGCAGCGTGCCCGTAAACTGGCTTCAGATTGTAAGCTTGAGTTTGAGTGTAATATGGGTCCTGAAGAGCTGAGAAGGGTCGGGGAAGAAATGAATGTTCGTATAGTTGTAATTGGAATGGATGATCGTCGTAGGGCTGTGTATGTTTTCAAAAGCTGTGTGAGAGATCGTACAAGACCTCTACTTGTTTTAGGATTGTCATGAACTTCGTATCTCCCCATGCGTAATATAACGACTCTCTACGCTAGTTATGATAAAAGTCGAAAATATGGAAGGCATCATGATTTGTGTAAGGGATGTCTCGAGTTTGCGGATGAATGAATGAAAATTTTATGAATGAAATTTTATTTCATTCTTAGGGTGGGGAAGTGTAACAGGGTGCATGTTGTGATTTTTGGATGATCCGTTGGGTGGTTGGTTGTATGGTATGTGATACGTGGCTGAATTTTGTGCGTGCTTGGTCTTTTGAATTTTGGTTGCTTGAAAGCTGACAGCTGGTCTTGAACTGGAAATTTTGGTGATTAAACCGTGTAAAATTTAAATTAAGAAACAAATATTATCGAAGGTTTCCCTGTAAAGAAATTTTTTGTATTAGATTTGGTTGGAGAGACAGCATACAGTAACAACAGTAACCTAAGAATTGTCCTCTGCAAAAGAGGAGACGGAGTTGGGAGCCAGATCTTGTAACTGCTTGTAAGCACCCTGAATAAACCCCATTTTTTATAAGTGCCAGTGAATTAAGTATTAAATATTGTAGGTTTAAGTTTAGTTTTGGGTCAAGTTAAGTTTAAGTTTAAGTTTAAGTTAAGTTAAGTTTAAGTTAAGTTTAGGTTAGGGTAATGATGACTTGTGTAGGCAGCCTGATTTACTTTGTATATATTAATATATAGTTTTGTAATCTAATGTTTTACTGTTCCTGGCTGGGACGGCCTCGCGCTGTAAAGGGGACATATATATATTCGGTTGTGGAATCCTGGTCACGGTAACAATATAGTGAAACATTGTGAGGAATGCTACATGGTATGTGAGCAGTGTAAAAGCTCCAAATGTGAAAGTCGTGTAGTTGAAGCTGAGAAGAGGGAATGAAATGTGTGTAGCCGTACATTTTTCAATAATAAATGCTTTGAACTCCATAAATCAATTGACACTTGCAGGAAAATGAGAATCTGTGAATGTGGCAAGTTTCATATGGTGGATAATTGGGGTAAGTTTGTCCATAAATGCGATGAAATTCACTGTTCTACATGTCATGAAAAATATAAGGCGGATGGAGTGAAGCATGTATGCTATATGAAAGATGCTGAGCCTAAAAGTAGCCCTTGTATAACCGTGTACTACAATATAGAAACATACACGAACGCTGAAACCAAAGAGGTATTCCACATTTACTCGTAAGAAAGACTATCTGTGATGAGTGCATGGATGTCGAGTGTGATGAGTGTCACAAATGTGGTAAACGGACAAATGTTCTTAAAACGATTGCACACGACAGCCCTGTGAAAATCTTTGTATGCTATATTGCCAAGTTATCGGACAAGTTAAAAAAAGTGACTGTGTATATTCTTGCTCATAACGGAGCAAAATTTAACACACAGTTCCTTTCTAAAGAGTTGCTTGAACACGAGTCATCGGAGATATTTACAGGCGACCCCTTGAAAAGAGACAACAAACTAATACAAATGCAGATAAGAGGTAATGTACAGTTTAAAGACACTCTGCTGTTCACACGTTGTAAATTAGCCAAGGTACCAAAGGTCATGGGGTTAGCCGCTGAAGTTTCAAAAGGGTATTTTCCTTACACTTTCCTCATTAACGAAACTTTAAACTACGTAGGACTGCCGCCCCCAAACATTACTTTAACTAAACTAGCATGAGTAGTAGTGAGCGTGAAGATTTTGACAGCTCCTACAACAGTTTTAATGAAACTACTCCATACAATATAGCTGATGAATATGAACGTCATTGGGTGAATGATGTGCGCGTGTTTCCAGGCCTTTAGAAGGATGTACATAGCCCGTTTCAAATGCGAACCGCTGCAAGTCGCAAACACGATCGCCTCATTATGTTTTACGGTGTTCAAGAATAACTTCATGCCTAAAGACACCTTAGCCGTCATTTACAGAAACAATCCCCGAAGTTATGGGCACAATGATATTTACCGGCTCATACACCTACAGCAACAGACCGGGGTGTATATATAAAACACGAACGAAACACGGGGGAAGTTCCCATTAAGGTCACTGGTCGTGTTTTTGGGTTGATGTTCAAAGTGAGCATCCAACCACTGGTGAGAAGACAGTGTACTCCTTTAACGGCTGCTGGTGGCATGGATGCCCACGCCCTGAGTGTGCCTTCACAGGGGACATCCATGGAAGATCCCCGCCGACAGCCTCACATGGACCCGTAACCGCGATCAACTTATAGGCTCCCAGTTTACTCACAAGATCGTGGAGGAGCATGAGTATGATGCACGGATGGAAACAGATGGCCAGTACCGTGAAGAAATAAGGGTCATCAAACGTTCAACGGTGTTGGACCCCCTCAAATGCGGTGAAAGCTTGTTTGGCGGGCGTACAAACCCATTCAAGCTATACTTTTCGCCTGTGGAGGGCATGAAACTCCATTACTACAACTTCTGTTCTTTATATCCCTACGTAATGAAGAACAATCCGTACCCCTTAGGTGCACCTGAAAAACTAGTGGGCCCCGCCATGCCAACCATCGAGGAGTTCTCAACTAACTTGAGTGAGCGCTACTTTGGACTCTTTCGTAGACGTGTTCCCCCTCGCGATTTATGGATGCCGATCTTACCCGTCGTTATAAATCACAAGCTCATGCTTCCCCTGTGGTTAGGTTTCCCTTTGATGGGGTTGAGGCCGTCCCACTTCTCCCCCAAAGAGGTTAGTTGGACATCCCCAGTTGCTGGGGGAGTTCCTCTTCATTGCAGCTTTGGGGATAACCCCTCCCCCTTGTTGCATAACTTCTTGCAACATTCCCCCCCTTTGCAACATTGAGCAACATTTGCAATTGCATTGCAATCTAACCTTTTGCGGTCATAATACTCAGGCTATATATGTTATAGTTTCAAATTTTTAATCACCTTCGTTTGTGTTAAGGTAATGGGTGTAGGGGTTCTATGAGAAAGTTTAGAGAAAGTTCTTTTTTACCATATACAATGATTAGTTTTTCAAATTTCACCCCGAATTATGTATTTAATTGAAAAAAATTTAGTCAAGTAAGTCGTCCTTTATGTTACCTCACGCTTTACACACCCACTTCTTTGTTTTAGGTTAGGTTAGATTAATCTGAGTTAATTAACCTAAGCTAGTGTAACCTAACCTCAAAATTGTTGGTCGGTCAAGAAACCTGACTTATTTACAAAATCCAACCTAATTTGTTAAAAAGGTAGCGTTATCTTACTATGCAATTATAATTGATTTACCAAATAATTTCGTGTAGCGTACTCGCAGTGTAGTAGTGGTTCCTCATTCTTGAAACAGTAATTAAATAAATTCCATAAATTAATCCCTCAACGAAATTCTAATTTAGAGTAATCTCTCATATCGTTTGAAGTAATCTCTCTCCCCCTCTTAATTTTAATCTCGCCTAAATTTTATATATAAGGATAAGTCATTTCAGTGCCTGGAGTAATTTTCCATTAAGATTCTATAAAATAGAAAATGTTTTAATAAACAATTCGAGTTCAGGTTTGCATAAACTACTTTCTCAAGAGAAAAACTCGTCCTTCTTTTCTTTTTTTTCATATATTTTCTTTACGAAAGCGCTTGAGCACCATTTTGTGTTTCCTTTCCTTCGTGGTTTTATTCATCATTTTCTTTATGATGGTCATCATCACTGATTTCAATAAGAAAACGTAGAGGAATAAGGGAGCTTATAATCTGTTGAAAAGCCCTCGGGCGATATTGGTGTTATTGAACCTGTTTTTCTTTCTTCTCCCAGCTGCTATTCAGGAGTCTTGTTTAATTGAAAATAAGCAGAATTAAAAAAAAGTAAGATTACGAACTATAAATGGCTTCGTTCCAAATTGATTCGAACAAAGCAAACACCATTCGATGTGCTTTTTTTTTTCTTTTCAAGGGGTAAGTTACAAATTTTTGGACCAAATACGAAATACCACGACTAATGGGTCGAGTACATTTTAGTTTTTTAAAGGAATAAATATCAGAAATTAAATTTAAACTTTATTAGCGAAAGGCGCCTCTAAAAATTTTTTTTTTATTTGCTGCAAAAACGTATCCAAGAACCACGCAAAATCTTGCGTCTAATTCGTACACTATTTCTCGCTTTCATTTTAACGTGTTAAAGCTTTTCAGCTCGCTTAACGTCACCTGTGGAAGTCTACTAACACAGGAAGAACGGAAGAAATAAACGGGTAATTGTTTTCGAGAGTTATAAAAGCAGCTCCAATCGCTATCTGGTTATCATTAAAGGAGGAGTAATCTTCTCATAAGGAGTGCAGCACCTTGCTTCCATGACTCATTAGATCAAAATCCTGATCCGGTGACGTTAGTGCAGAACTATTAATTCTTTATTACAACTTATGGCCAAGAATGGTTTCGCATTTACTTCGTATTAACGCGCAGAAATAAGGACTCATATTTATAATAATCATCCCCGATATAATTTAATTAAACTCCCGTTTATTCCCCGTTCCTTGTATAGATGCAACAACGCTCCGCGTAACAGACTATATTAAACAATGCGTATTCACGACAGGGTGTCCACAGAGTCCAGCATCATGGAAACAAATTATAACCTTTGGTTAGCTTCCGTCCGAATTCTTCATTCTGGCGAAGGTCAAGCTCTTCACTTCACCTTAGACTACATTTTTAACGTGGAATCCGAACCACACCCCACCAGCAACCCAGCGTCTTAACCACTAGGCTACCCAGGGTACCCATTTATCTACCAACCACTTTCTTTATTGTGTGGAAGGATGAACAGCTGAGTTTTGCTGCGCGCCGTCTGCCGCCACCGGGTCTCGAACCCGGGGCCGATGGATTCGTAGTAAGCGGCGCTAACCACTACACCACCGAGGCACATAAACTTTATTTATAATCCTTGACTTTATGGACACCCTGTATGTAATTAAATTATACTGAAATTACTCACACAATTTTCATTATTATATATGTTACATTTGTACACCGTACATTAGGGTGTATCATGCTCATTGAAGCGCGAATTTTAAGATTGCCAGTATGTATCTTTATGTAAAATTAAATTTTAGGAGGGGTTTGTTTTCTTGAACTTTTGCTAAAAATCACGTTTAAGTGTTCAACTTTCCACTTTTTCATTTTCTAGTTATGTACAGAACAGCTGTGTAGGACATACACTGCAGTACAAATTTAACAGACCGGTTTCTTACCAAACAAAACCATTGTAACAGCTGTTATAGGCTACTAGAGTTTCATGTGATAATTTTCTATGTTTCAGATACAAAGCTTGGTGAAGATTGTGTAGCCACCATAGCTAAGCAAGGACGAAAGACCAGAAAAAGTTCTGGTTCAAAGCTGAGTGATCGGGTGGGTCCAGACAAGCAGTTATTTCCCAAAGAAGTTCCAACCTGGAGAGTTGTGTTTCAGAGAGGAATCCTTCTCCAGGAAGAGAAGCTGCTTCTGGATGATATGAAGAGAGCTCAGTACCCTCTGCAAGATGTGGCTAAGTACTTGGCATCACTGATACTGGCACAGTGGCGCAAAAGCAATGCCAAGTTCACTCCTCCTGTGATCATTCAAGAGAGATCCATTGCCAGGAAGATTCTTGTCAGGTGGAATAAAATGTTTGACCTAGAGAATGGCAGAGTGAAGGCTGCAAAGAGAGAGAAGAGAATATCTGAACTTGATACATTGTTTGACATAACAACCTGCAGACATAATATCACTCTCTGTGGAACTGAAGCATCTGGCTGCTCTGGCTGTGCTGCTAGAGTTCATGTCAACTGTGACTGTCCTCTGACTCAGAAGAATCCAAAGCTAGAGCTAGAGTGGCTCCATTACCAGAGGATCAAAACCTCAGAAGTTTCTGGCTTCCGGATGGCATCTGTTAATGTGAAGGAAACAGTGAAGCAGGTGAAGGCTGCTAAGAGGAAGGAGGAAGAACAGAAGGGAGCTGAGAAGAGAAATAGAAAAGAGGAAGAAGAAAAGGAGCTACTGCTTAAAGCTGATCTACAGATCTACAGATCTACAGAAGCTAAGGCCAACAAAGACCCTAACATCCACTCTAAGGTTAGCCAGAGAGAAAGGAAAGAGTAGGGGGTTAAGAAAAGAGAATAAGGGGGTAAGTAGCAACACCTATCACTCGTGGGTTAACATTCATTCAGAAAAAGAGAAAAAAGACTCACCATCATCATCCGTCGGCCACTGCCGACAAGTCAGAAAAATAGTCGGAGAGAATAGGAAAAGGGTGAAAGACGAAAAGAAGTAAAATAAGAATGCTTACAAACCATGAAACACAGTCTTAACACAAACACTATCATACCATGCAAACTACAAACATGCAAGTAAGGAGAGAATAAGAAAAAAAAGTATAAAGAGTACAACAAAAAGTGGGTTAGTTAACGCTACGAGCTACATCGAGTTGTGTTAGTCTAATTCTTTTTTTTTGCTGGCATATCAGACGCTGGCATATCACAAGCTGGCATATCACAAGCTGGCATTAATCATCAACAGACTCCTCCTAGACATCACCCCGAGAGTTCCTGTTACTAATTGTTTTATTATTATATTAAACAACGTTAATATTTTTAACGAGGGAGAGGGAGAAGGGTGAGGCTGAGAGGTAGAAGGGTGAGGATCTGCAGATCTACAAACTCATCTCCGACCATCACCTCCAGAGCTCCTGTTACTAATTGTTTCATTATTATATTAAACAACATTAATATTTTTAAAATGCATATCTAAACGGTTCTTAAACATATTAACGCTGTTAGAGTTCACGACGGGCGCTGGAAGATTATTCCATTTATCAATTACTTTAAACGTAAAGAAGTTTTTGCGATATTAGCAGCCATTTCAACTGGCTGCCATTGCAACTGGTTTCTTGCAAGATCTCAGCAAAGCTGGCTATCTATCTGCTGATAAGGCATATCTAGCTGTTGACAGGATGAAGATGTGGAGGGGCAAGGAGTCTGTAAAAGGTGCCTCGGTGGAGGCCCTGGAGAAAAGGACAGAGGGAGAGGAGATCAAAGGAATTTTCTTTGATGGAAAACAAGATAAGAAGACAAAGATCATGAGGTACAATGAAGAAACTGGCCGCTTCCATCCTGATATTACAACTGAAGAGCACTATAGTGTTACCTGGGAACCTGAGGGGAAGTATCTCTTCCATTGTACACCAGAAGAACCTGAAGGAAATGAGAAACCTGCACTGAAGATAGCTCAGATTCTGTTTGAGTGGATTAGTGTTCATGGTGCTAAAGATACTATTGTGGTCCTTGGTGGTGACTCCACAAACACAGGACCTGATGGAGGAGCCATCACTCACTTGGAGAGACTGCTAGGTCACAAGTGTCACTGGCTGATATGCCAGTTGCATATTAATGAACTCAGCCTCAGGTACATGATCATCAAGCTTGATGGTCCCTACACGGACAAGTCTGGGTTCAGTGGCCCAATAGGAAAACTTTTGGAGAAGATCAATGACATACCTGTCAACTTTAGCTTCAAGGCTCTGCCAGGAGAAGAAGATATAATTGAACTGCCAGAAGACATTTTACAAAACCTTAGCAGTGACCAGAAGAACTGCTACCTACTGATCAAAGCTCTCAAGACAGGAGATTTGAGCAAGGAAGTTGCTGGGCTGAAGTGTGGCCCACTGAGTCAGTCGCGCTTGCTGACTACAGGTGAGGCTCTATTGATGCTGTGGATGAGGCAGCATGGTCTGAAGGGGGAGGTGTTGAAGAAGCTGGAGGTGCTGCTGAAGTTCTGCCTGGACTTCTACTTGAAGATGTATTTTGAGATCAAGGTGAAGCACCACATGAGATATGGACCTCACCATATTGTGACCGCTCTGGGACTGCTGAGAAACCAGACCTCTGAAGTCAGGAACATAATTACTCATGTGATAGTTCGTGGAGCATATCATGCTCACAGTGAGAACCTCATTGCCTCTCTCCTGTGCACTTAGGATGAGGAGGAGAGGGCATGGGGTTGAGATGATCAAGAAGATCAGAGGTAAGTCTGAGTATGGAGACATGAGTCTGAGAACTCATAGAAACCCTAATTTTAATGCCACTTCTTCAATTACTCTGATTAATTGGGATAAGGAGAAACTGTATGAGCCACTCTTCACTTGTAACATGTCAAGAGGAGAAGTTGAGGAGCTTCTCAGGTCTCCACTTGAAGTTGAGAACTTCTCAGTTCACACTGAAAGCTATGAAAGAGCAGTCCAGGAAGTTTCAGCTGCAGCTCATGCAGTGTATGGGCAAGAGAGAAGAGATGGTTTTGTTCGTGCTAGGATCGATCACAGAGAATTGTTGCCAGTTTTCAAGACAAAGCAAGACATTATGGACATGTTTTAGATCTCTACAAGACCTGCTAGACAAATCAAGATGCTTTGAGAAGAAAAAATCTCAAAACATTCAGTTGACCAGCATATTATTACAACCTGGGGGTGGAGGAGGGACTTATACAAATATTAAAGAAGAATTGCAATTGCAAAAAAAAGGTTGAACGTCACAGCAGCTTGCGGAAAGGTGGGGGCAGCTGCCATCACACTCAGTGATGCCGAAAAGAAAATAAATAAAAATTGGTGGAGGCGTTTCTAAAAAAAAGAAAAAGCAGGACCAAGAAAGAAGAAAAAAAAGATTCTGCCTGATGAAGAGAACAGCCGCGAAATGTAGTGTATAGGAGACTAAAAATCATACAATTCCTTAGTTTTGGGCCATTTTGGGTGACTTTGGTTATTTTAGGGGTTATGAACCACTTTGGCTGATCTTAAATGGGTCCAAGCCTGCCCCTAGAAATGCTTAAGGGTGTATGTGAACAATATGGGGGTCATTTGAGGCTACCAAGTCTTTGAAATTGGCCAAAATCCCATTTTTTGGCAAAAAGGTGCGATTTTGAACACTTAAATGCGATTTTTCGCAAAAGTTGCAGAAGACGAACCCCTCTTAACATTTAATTTTACATAGGAATACATACTGCCAATCTTGAAAATCCAAGTTTTTCAATATTCGACCTGAGCATGATACACCTTACCGTACATGCTGGAGTTAATGGGGGAAGAAAACTAAACTTACATTTAGTAACGGAATTAAGCATATTCTCATCCTTATGCAAGGTAATTCTTCAGTTATGTCATACTTTAAAATATAATAAAAGTCGGTAAATTAACACAGATTCATAAAACTTGGTAAGATTATTTTTCAAGGATGAGGATTTTTTTAAAGTCATACAGTATCCTCAAAGTGCCCTTCCCCTTGTGAAATCACGTGACGAATCAAGGCACTGTAATTTCTTATCACGGCCTCTAATGTTTCACTAGAGATGGAATTAGTTTCACATTCAGCCACTATTTGTAGGGCTTCCAATGTCCTGGAGTTTTTTTTTTTTTTTAAGATTCTTTCCTTTAGATATCTCCACATAAAGAAATCTCTGGATTGGGATCAGGTGACAGAAGAAATAAAACTACAGTCGTGAGAGCTGTGGGTAACTGTGAGACAGGAGTAGTGGACTAAAAGTTTCTTGCTTGCAAAAAATAAAAAACTATATTTTCTGTATGAGGTCTGACGCCATTCTGCTAAAATCAAACTACAGTTATGTCCATATCAATTGTTTGGCCCATAAGAAACGGGATGAATTGTTTTTGAAAGATATGAAATAAATATCTGATCCACCGTAATGTCACTAAGAATGGATAAAAGATTGCACGCTGGGTTGCACAGATTCGTCACGTCAGATCAGCAAGGGGAGGATACTTTAAGCATTTTATATGCATTGTTAAAAAAAAATATCCCACCCCTTCCACAATAACCGAACGAACTTCGTGAACACAAATTAATCCACTGATTTTTATTAAGTTTCGAAAGCGTGGCTTAATTAACAACTGTACCAGATATGCAATTATCAGAAATAAAGTCCTGATAGTCAATAGTGGTAATAGAATATTATTCATTAATTATAAACGCATTCAGTTAAATAAAAAAAAATTCCAATAATTTGCAATAAGTACCAATGTAAACATAAAATTTGAACATTATAACTTTCCTTTCAACCTTTCAAAGGTTCCGTGTGATGATTCCTCATTTCACGAAGGTCAAGCTTGTTGCTCCTCCTCTCGAGTTGGCCTCGTGAAGTAGTGAGTTGGTTTCTTGTACTCTCCACCTCACATAGCCAGGTACGCCGTGCTCATCGGGGATTGTTCTGAGCCAGGCATCTGAAGGTTCGGTTCTTAGTATCTGCCCAGTTATTCTCTTCGATCTGTCTACTGCTATCTTATTTTGTGTTTCAAATTTCGCATCATGAGTCATTACAACCCCTAAATCTTTTGCTCTTGAATTTCTCTGAATTTCCTGTCCATTTAGGGTAAAATATTCCATGGATTTTAGGTCTACTCTTTTTCCGTACCGTAACAGCTGAAATTTCTCAGTGTTAAACTTCATATTGTTGTCTTCCGTCCACTTGTAGGTTCTGTTCATGTCTGTTTGTTGAGATCCTATATCCTCTGGGTTTCTTATTTTTCTACTGATCTTTGTATCATCGGCAAAGGATGTAACTGTGCTGTCTCTGGTAACGTCCTCATCTATGTCAGTTATCATGATTATGAAGAGTAGTAGAGCTAATACTGTTCCTTGTGGTACTGAGCTAAGGACCTCTGATTCTGATGAAGATACTCCTTGTACTGTAACGACTTGCCGCCACTCACTAAGGAAGTTATATATCCATTTCTCTACTTTTCCTGTTATTCCCATATATTTCAGTTTATGTATTATGACTCCATGGTCACACTTGTCGAACGCTTTAGCAAAGTCTGTGTATATTACATCATAGTTTTCATTACTTTCAAGTGCATTAATAATGTTGTTGTAGTGTTCCATTAGTTGTGAAGGCATGACCTGCCTGACCGAAACCCATGCTAGTTGTCAGGGAATTTTTTCTGAGTTTCCAAAAAGTCATTTTCTGTCTAACTATTCTTTCAACTATTTTGGTGAGATGAGATGTAAGCGACACTGGCCTGTAGTTTTTGGCCTCGAATCGATCTCCTCCTTTATATTGGGACTATGTTCACGCTCTTCAGAATGCCCGTACTTCTCCCGTGTTTAGTGGTCGCCTCCACATCCAATATAGGGGCTTAGCGATTGCATTCTTGCAGTTTTTGATTAGTGTAGCATTATAATATAGATATATATATATATATATATATATATATTATAATATATATATATACATTCAACTGCAAAGAACACGCAGTATAAATAACGTAAAGAACGACGCTTGTATAGGAGATATTCCGCGCAAGACGAGAGAGAGAGAACGAAACAAATGAAAAAATGAGGTAACCACAGGAGCGTAGCCAGAATTTCGTTTTGGGAGGGACTAATATATATATATATATATATATATATATATATTTATATTAGGGTGGCCCTTACGTAGGGCAAAAAAAAATGTTTGACAATTTTTATGATCGCAACCTTCACAGTAATTCGAAGTGGTGTAAATACACTGCATATAAATTTTGAAACATTTATTCCAACATTTTGAGGTAGCTCAAGCAGCATGAAGTTTTAACATATTGAATAATATACAGGGTGATTCAAAAGTCAGGTTACATAGGGCTTTTCTGTTTCTTTGTGATATTCCTAGCTGGCTGCACAAGTGCATTGTCGTTAACGGTGGCCATATCGAACATGTGATGTGACTATTCCCCTGTATCATTACATAATACAGTATTTCCCTATGTAACCTGACTTTTGAATCACCCTGTATAACTATAATGAATACACATGAAAAACGAAACTTATACAGCCATAGAAAGAGTTTTTTTCAAACTATCTGGGAAGAGACGGCGGTGTTCGTTGATAACTTGTGGAAGAAACTGTAACTGCTCTTCATCCTTCGTAAGATGACTGCTGTATTCTTGAATGAGAGCAACCGCTCTCTCTGCATAGTCATTCACAACGTTGATGGTTCTCACCTTCTCTTTCGCTCGTTTGTACTCCTCCGTTCGCTCCAAGTTGTTGATCTTCCTTGAGAAAGTGTTCCGATAGATTAAACTTTGTAAATAGAGTGCGGGATCTGTTTCTAACGAAATCCTGTAGTGACTTATCTCCGAAAGTTTTCAGATCAACTTGAACTTTTTTAGGGGTTGCTTCATCGTCCTCCGCACTACTGTTAGCATTCAGCGCGTGAATCATCTGAATCTTTGTCGAAGCCGACGGCTTGTCATCAAAAAGGGCCAGAGCAACCAATTCTTCCGAAAGGTACCAGAGATGGTTGGACATTTTGGCCGAGGCGACTTGTGAGTGAAATGCCTGGATGTATTGACGAGTAACCCAGCAAATCTTTGAGGAACTGAAGATCATTTGCTGGAGCACAGGGTGCGCTGGGACAAGTGATCCAGGCTTTAATGTAGAGACGTACTGCAAAAAGGTAGATATCTCGTAGACCCTTCTCCTCGCGAGAAGAGAGGTGGAACTGGCCACGAAGCATCCATACTTTCAAACTGTAGATGACTTTTGTCATCCAACGGGCATGGTGCATGGACCCTGGGGTCATAAAACGGGTGCCTTTTGCTGGCACTGCTCCGAAGAAGATGCTTACCAGCTCCAGCAGCTCTCTATAATCGTCTCTCCGTTGAGCTTCAGAAAGCTGTGAGTTGATGAATATCAAAAGCTCCTTTTTCTCCTCTGAGAAAGATTGGCATATGAAGGGATCGGTGGAACCGTTCTGGAAAGTTTGTTTGTCAAGACATTGCCACTTAGCTGCAAAATGTTTGAAGAGGGGTACATCGGGCGCACTCGACTCTCCCATACAACGTTTGAAAACCGTTACTATTACAAGCTCGTAAATATGGTGACGGCAGGCGAAGAAGAGAAGGTTGCGTCCGAGATTCTGCTCAATCAAGATACAAGCGCCATTTATTCTTCCTGTGTTCGAGCTAGTTGTGTCGAAACTCATACCTTGGCCCTTTTCTTCTATTCCCCACTCTCTGAGTGCATTACAGAATACAGTAGATTGAGTTTGTCCAGTTGCAGAAGTAGTTTCGCCACTGTTAGTACCTGAGAAATACCGTTTCCTGAGATGAAAACTGGCAGACGATCAGAATACTCTTTTCCAGTAATATTGGGCAGTATTTTTCCGTCTCAGTGCACTACGAGATGACATTCCGCCTGAAAAGTTTCTTTGAGTAGATGAAACATTGTCTCTCGGTGTTGTTGACGAGGACGCTCAATTGTCTGCCGGTTGCGTGCCAAATCTGTAACAGCATGGCCAAGGCTCTTAGCTGTTTCAATCATTACCATTGTTGCCTTTCTGTCAGAGAGTTTGGTACGGTCGAGAACAGCAGATAAGGTTGACCATCTTTCGACCACACTGTCTCAGGCTCTTCGGGTTTGACTTCAGGATCTGATTCACTGCTTGCTGAAGCCTTCATTACTTTAGTAGCCGCCTCCCTCTGTGAAAGAAAAAGAAGGACCAGATTAGTTTTGTGCTTTTATGAAGTAAAATCAGCAGTAAATAAATGTATAGAACCATGAAAATAATGTATAAATAGAACAGAATAATATAGAACAGAACAGAAAAGAATAGAATAATGTATATGTAGTAAAATATATAGAACCATGTAAATAATAAATGACAGCATTAGATTTTATATAAAGCTAAGCACTAACCCTTGAAGTTTCATGTGTGCGTCTTTGCTCCTCTTCCATTTTCCTCTTAGCAGCTCTATGTTCTTTCTTGTGCAGGCTGACATCAAACCCAGTCATGCAGCCGCGTCGCCCCTTTACTCGTTGAGCTATAAAAAATTCACGATCCTTGCGGATAGTAATCCTCTTTAAGGCGTTCGCATGTGCAATGTCGAAGAGATCATCGAGCGCACTAATAAACTTCTCTTCATTAGACTTCAGCAGCCTCCAATTTTCGAACACTTCCTCAAGCATTTCCTTGCAATAATGTACTTCTTTGGTCGGTATTCTAGCTTTCTCCCAGAATGGCAGAATTTTATGAATTACATATGTTGACGCATCTCCTTTAGTTTCTTTTTTTTTATTGTGGCGATAGAGAAAAACACCAAGAGCTTGTCTGATTGATGGTAGCTTGGATCCAATAATTTCAGTAATTTCACTTCCAAGTAGATAAACATCAGTTTTAGAGCGCGTATTTGGTACTATATTAGAAGCCATACTTTTTCTGAAATGAAACAAATAGGATTATATACTATAATAATAAAATTAAAATAAATTAAATATAATTAATTAAATATAAAATTAAAATAAATTAAATATAATTAATTAAATATAAAATTAAAATAAATTAAATATAATTAATTAAATATAATACAAAAAAATAAATAAATAGATTTGAGCACATTGAGCTACCTCTAAAAATTCTTCAAATTCTTCCCTATTTCATGTGTCACAGTTTTACATGGAATCAAACCAATTCAGAGGGTGCAACACAGAAAATAAAAAAATAAGGGCCAAAGTAGCGCCCAAAATAAAGTAAAAACAAATTTATTACCTAACAAATTACAACGAAAATAAGTGCAACACAATACAATATAATAAATGTTCTATTAATCCGCCATTATTCTCAACTAGGGCTGGGCATCCTGGATCCCGGAGTAAGTAAAGTAGACAACTCAATTCACAGGATTTCGATCCCGGGATTTCCTGGTATTCTATTTTCAAGGGAGACTTTTAAACAGTTTTATTATGAGTTATATTTATTCCATGCAAAGGCCTTTCGAAGTTGAAAGTTTTGTTCACCTGTTTTTTAAATTTTGAAAACCGTTTTCGCTTGAGTATGGGGTGAAATAATATTTCGGGATCCTGGATGCCCAGCCCTATTCTCAAAAACACAGTGGAGTCTTCCGGGTAGATGGTGGACCGAACTCTGCAATTCTTCGATGAGAAGGTAAATACATTAAAGGTAAATATATTAAAACCAAGCTCATCCTCTCGTCTATTGTTAATTTCGCAGCCATCCCCTAGCTAAACGAAAAAAAAATATAGTGTAGTCAACACTGAAAATTCCTATGATGCGCGACTTTTGCGCCACCCTGTATATATATGCTGAAGTAGTGTGGGTTCTTTATTAATATATTCGGCTTTCTTCACTATAAACTTCGCCACTCGATTACATACAAGTGCTACTAACTTCACTTGAGAAAAAGTTCAGAAGTACGAGCGAAGTCTGGTTAAGTGGTAGGTCTTTTATAAGGCTTTCGTTATTAAGTGATTAATTCTATAGAAAAAGGTATTAGTTCAGTGATAAAACCATTTTTTTTTTTAAAGTGTATTTTCTATTAATATGAATATTAATTTTATATCATTTCGATTAACTCATGTGATTTAAATATATATATATATGAATAAGGCGGAGCGTTTTTACACTTTTTTCGAGTTTCGTTTTGTAATAGCGCGGAAAAGTGGCTCTTCCACGTCAAAAATGAGTGTGTAAAATCTCAGAGATCTGCAATAATATCTTCTGCCTCCGCACGCGCGTTGAAAATCCAAAAAATGCGCCAAAATACTCATTTTTTCAATATTTTCTTAGTTTTAATTTTCATCCAACCTTCTTGTAATAGCGAGGAAAAGCATCCAAAAAGTTTATTTTAGACTAGTTTTAAATATTTTTGTCCTGCGATAATTTCTTCTGCCTCCGCAAACGTTCCAAAATACATGAAAATTTACATAAATAGTGTATTTTATAATGACGCTATTATGATCAACTTCGGCCCTACACCACAGTTTATTCGTTAATTATGTATTCAGTAATACAATTAACAATTCATTATATCATATTTTAGTAATTTAAGAAGTTTATATATTAGAGCAATTAAATAATTTAGGTCCACCAATGTAGTTTACTTTGCATAACGTAGATAGCCTCACAAACAAAATCATGCAGCTTAGGGAATTCGTACACAAACAAAACATTCACATAGCACTTATACAAGAAACAAAACTAAAACGCACACACAAAACACCCACCATCCCTGACTTCACGGCGATCCGTCAAGATCGTACTGGGGGTAACGGGGGTGGACTCATCACTTACATACGTAAAAGCATTAGCTATACTGATGCTACCCAAAACATTACAAACACAATCCAAGCAGATAACACGATAGAAATACCGGCAGTTAACATTAAAACACGCGCAAAACACAACACCACACTAATCAACATTTACATCCCACCAGATAGTTCACCTCAGGTGCCAGCCAATTACAATCCACAGTTACACAATCTGGCCTCTCTCACTAATGTCATCTTAGGAGGAGACTTCAACGCCAAAGACACTAGTTGGTACCTGCACAACCAACAGCAACACCAGAGGCGCCAACATAGCCACACAAATAAACAGCCTCTTCATTCTTAACAATACAGAAGAACATACACACATACCACATCAACCAGGACACTCAAACTCCTCCCCAGACATAACGTTCTGCTCCCCCTCACTAGCAACACATACACAATGGAGAAGAGAAAAACAACTGTCATCAGACCACCTGCCCATCATCATTACAACACATTCTACACTCTGCCCCAACAACCTTAGGCACACTTACAGAAATTACAAGAAAGCTGATTGGGAACAGTTGAAAATACAGACTGAGGAACAATTCACCACATTAAGCAGCACACCCATCATAAACATCAATACAACACTCAAGACATTTAATCCGATCATCAATAATGCAAACAAATACATACCGAAGGGCAACATTAGGAAATACAACCCAAATTACACTAGAGAAATAGCCCACCTCATAAGGCAACGTAACAACCTCAAATATAACACACAAACCCCACACACAGAAGCCATAAAATAGCAGATACAACAGCTCAACACAGAAATAAACAACAAACTCAAAGAAAAGCAAACAGAAACATTCAGGGAATTCATAACAACATTAAACCACTCAACAGATACATCCAGGCTATACAAGACTATAAACGGCATTACCCACTCTAACAGCGGCATTCACACCTCACACGCGGCTATCTGTCGCAGCCAAAATAATATCGCAACATACACACAACAAGCTAACATTCTAGTTAATCACTACGCAAAGATAAGTCACTTAAACAGAGACAACAACCAGAAACATGCAGACAGACAAACAGCCAGACACAAGAAAACCTACAGACTCGACACAACCATTACACCCTTCAATACAGACCAGACCACCAAGATCATCAAAAACATTAAGAATTCGAAGGCTACTGGACCAGACAACATAGCTAACATACACCTTAAACACTTGGGCCCACAAGGAATACTAGCTCTCACAAATATCGGCACATATTCATACCAACACTGTATTATTCCTGACATATGGAAACAAGGTAAAATTATTACACTACTCAAACCAAACAAAAATCCAACAGAACCAGCTTCCTATAGACCCATTACTTTACTATGCACACCTTCCAAAGTAACAGACTAATCTTACAAATCACCAACCCACACATTCCACTATCGCCTACTCAACATGGATTCAGACCTCACCACTCAACCACGCATTACTCACTAACCTCACGCAGCACATCATGGATGGCATCAACTCCAGACGACCAGCTCAACGTACACTATTAGCAACAATAGACATTAGTAAAGCATTTGATGCTATCCCACGCTTCCCTCTCATAAACAAAATACTCAACACAAACCTGCACAATAACACCAAAAGGTGGCAGAGCAACTATCTTTCAGGAAGATACTCACATGTCACATTTAATTGCAAGTCATCCAAAAACAAGCTTTTTCCGAACGGGGTCCCTCAAGGCTCTGTTCTCTCACCAACACTCTTCAACTTATACATGCATAACATTCCAACACCCATAGATAACAAGCTTACCTTATCATCATATGCAGATGACATCACTCTAACATCCACCCACAACAACATCGACACCGCTACAAATAACCTACAAACATACATAAACAGTACACAAGACTGGCTCACACACAATAGACTCAAAATAGCGCCCACAAAATCAACCATCACCTTGCTTACAAGCAACACAAAAGAACACCAGGTAATTCCACAGCTTACACTAAACAACATCAACATTCCACACACTCACAGGACCAAAATACTTGGGGTCACATACAACACATCATTATCTTTTGCAAACCACATTCAGGATATTAAAAACAAATGTACGTCAAGAATTAACACGCTTAGGGTACTAACACACAAACTTTGGACACCAGCAGGAAACAACATCACTCATATACAAACAATATATTCGCTCATTTATGGACTATGCTAGCCCATGCTGGGCACCCATTATCTCAAACACACACATAAACACCTTACAGACAATACAAAACAACGCACTTCGTATCATTACAGGATGCACTCAAACAACACCAATAGAACACCTGCACACAGAAACAAAAATACTGAAAGTTAGGGAACATTTAGACATGAGGGGAACACAATTCATGGCAGCAGCGACAACTAACCCACAACACCCTTGCCACTACATGTACAATCACGCACCGACACCTCGCACCATTAAGGTAACACCAGAGAGACATTATAACCAAATACTCCATTCCATACCACGCCCCACAGACATCACACAGTACAGAAAACACATACACACACACCTAACCCACAAAGCACTGACACGACTCGGTCCGAATGCGGTCCTAGGTGCGAAGCCGCCACCCATTAACAGGTCAGAGATCAGCCTGAGCAGATCGAATCGAGTTAACTTAGCACCATTCAGATGTGGACATCACCCCAACTTACTAACATATAAACACAGACTAGACAACTCCATAGACGACACCTGCCACCTGTGCCAGGACACACCACAAACAATTGAACACATTATGACAGACTGTACCGCCCTAGCACAACAACGAACACAACACAACATCACTAGTGCGCTGAACCTCTGGTCCACTCCGAAGAGGGCGATCGGTTACCTGCGTGCCGCCGGCTTGCTCGATCAGGGTGGGCTGATCGGCTAAACAACAACTTTGCATATGCTTGGTTTATTTTTGATGACTTATTATGTAATATGCATGCAGCTCCTCGCTTGTTTCGTCAGTATTGAATGTACTATATTGAAAAAATAACCCAGAACTCACCACGTGGAGGTGGCTGCATTTCGAGTTCCTCCCTGCCCGACCCAACCACCCTACCATTATCGGACTTAGGCTACTTACCCACTGTAGTCACTTTTTATTTCCATTCTTGGCATTTTCTTTGTGGATTCTAATCTTCCTCTGATAAATCCATCCCTTGCCTCTGAAACGCATACTGCAGCTGAAGCCTCTGTTACCAGCTTTATATGCCGTTCAACCGCTTGGGTGTGGCGAGGAAAGCGTGAGATGAAATCAGGTACATCTCCTGATGAGATATATTTCAGGATGTCGGAGCGTGATAGAACTTTTGTCAGAGGAGGCTCTGACAGCTCACAAGTTTGCCAGTTAATCATGTTGTAGTACTCACTGCACTGAAAGTTCAACGTGGGCAATTTAAACACTCTCACTGCGGCTGACTCAGTATCTCTTGCTTTAAGGATTCTCCTCCATCCTAATTCTCTGATATGTTTTGCTTCATCGTGAATCATACTAAGGAGAACATTCTCAGGATGAGAAAAATAGGAATTTCTCTGAATAACACGATCAACTATTTCTATACAGCGGGCACTCAACGACCTCGAGCGTTGTATTATTTGATAAAGATGTTTGGCTCCCTGTGTTGCTGAAGAATTTCTCTTGATTTTAAACCACATTGGAAATAACCTTTCATAATATAATCCACGATACACTTAAGGTTGTCTGAAGGTTCTTCAGTTCAAACGTAAAGACGAAGTATGCGATTAGCAGTTGTCACCCATCTGGAGTGTGCCATTTTGCCTGGTTTCCTTTGAGCTAGAGAGGGAGTACATTCACCTTTTGACACAGCATCATAGATTTCTGCCAAATATTTCTGATCTGTGCTCAGATCATCCCTGTCAACTACAATTTCTTCCTCTTCAACTGCTTTAAACACAACAACAGGTCTCTTTTCACAATCAATTAACTCTTTTCCTATAGGCCCCGTAAAACTATGAGGACCTCTTGTTTTACCATCAATGTAGTCACTCTGTGCCGCAAGGGAAGTTCATTAGTGTGAAGCAAGCAAATCAGCCACTGGAGTGCTCTCTGAAAGTGCTCTTCAATACTTCTTATCACTCCTCCTTTTGGTCCTGTATTAACTGCTGTCCCGTCACATCCACTGGCTTTAACTTCTGAAGTATCAATCTCATTTGAGCGAAAAAAATCCAAAATTGCAGAAGATATACTCTATGCTGAGCCAGAAGCGGGAGTTACATGCCCAATATAATGCGAGTTTGGTTCTTGAAGCAAAGTGACATGGTTTTCTGTTATACTTTTTTGATAACCTTTACTGCCAACTTTTTCTTGCACTGCAGTTCTGTCCTTTCTTCCATCCAAATAGATACTCTCCATAGTTTCTTCTTCGTAATCTCTTTTTTGAATGATAGATCTCACTCTTTTTCTAGCTCTCCTTACTTTGCATCTGTCTATTACTGAACTTAAATTTTTTCGTTTATAATTCCCACGTCTTCAAGAACAACCGAAGCAATTATAGCAGCAGACCTGTCTGACACACCAGTTTTGTCACAAGCTATAGCCATGGCCGTAACTACCTATGAGGTCACCGAGGTCCGGACCTCGGTAATTATTTCCTAAAAAAAAAAAAGAGACTGAACCGTTCTCCGTGTATGAAACGCATATTACCGCTTTTCTTTTGAAAAGAGGGAGCGTCGAGCGTTTTGTGTTTTGTGTTTAGTGTATAGCTTGAGTTGTGTTTGTAGATGTTATTTTGGTCTGAATTTTGCTCGTCCCGCCGCGCTCGAAAAAAATCTGGACCTCACTAATTTCTAAACCCTAGTTACGGCCCTGGCTATAGCCAATGATGAGAGTGTTCCATGATGAGATTGTTCCATCGATTTGATTCTCTGTGTCGGTTCATAATCAGAATCCGCTCCTTCTGTTTCACTTGATGTTGATGACAGTGTTTCAGTTGCTTGTCCTTTACTGGTAGATGGTTTTCGTTCATACTATTTCATTCTCTGTTGTCTTCTAGCAATAGCTGCTAGATCTTTACGAGTTTGTGAAACATCAAGAGAGGCTATTGCCAATTTTCTTCTTGTTCTCTGATCTTTAAGGAAATCTTGTTCAATTGCTGGAACCTTGAGATGGTTTTCACATGAACACTTATCAATATTTTCACATTTGCAAGCACTGATGTCATATAATTTTTTTTTCTGCCTCATTTTGAAATGTTTGTAATTTAATTTTGAATGAGTCACTATCTTGTTTCCTTTTTATTGACTTTAGAAGGTTTTGACTTTTTTCATGGTAATTTTTAATCATTTGAACGACACGGTTATGAGAAACAGTAGGAATAGAGGCTGTTTTCCACAAATCTTCGAGAGTTTTTGAGAGAACACCCGAAATTTCTGCAACTGTAGGCTCTTTCTTCGATGTCTTCAGATTCAACCTTATTTGATGAAAATATTTCATGACGTTCTTATAGTTTGGAAGGCACCTCTTGTCTAGATCAGCTGGAGCCCCAAATATAGGGCAACTTGAAGAAGTTCTTGTTGCTTGAGCTGGTACTGACATTGTGAAAAACACAGTAATTAATATAAAAATTAAGTAATTACTCCTAAAACGTAAAATATTCTTCATTCTGCAGAAGTTTTGTATATTACACCAACGTATTATTATGCACTAAAATATGTAGTATATGTCCACATATGCGTGTTATCGTGTTCTAAAGATGTATTAACAGCAAGAGCAACACAATCCACATCTTACCCGAAACGTAGCTAGCACAACACTGCGGAGAAGTGAGAGAAAGAAGGCCTGGTAGAGTGTTGTGAGTCATGACTCATCAGTCATCACTCACTGACTCATTGCCGTATATGGCAATGACGAGCAACACACCATACCAGGCTGTAGGGAAGCTTCTAGAACGATGTGGGAGTACTACCTGACGTACAAAGTGAATTTATTAGCGTATAGGCTGAATATGCAAAATACGTGATTTATGCGGATTTTTCCTTATTTTGGGACTATTGCGGTGGCAGAAGATATTATCGCAGGACAAAAATATTTAAAACTAGTCTAAAATAAACCTATCTATTTCAGTGAAAACGTAGCAGAAAGAGTAATATTCAATAACAATATAATAGAAGGCATACATTTAATGAACACTTAAGCATAACGGCAGACACAAAAATAACCAGTTATGCTCCAAAATATGTTCCGCAATGCTGCTGACAGATTCGAACTCTGTAGAGATACTGATGGTGCTCATGTAGAATCATATGCTTAAATATTCATTAAATGTATGCCTTCTATTATATTGTTATTGAGTTTTACCCTTTTTGCTACGTTTTCACTGAAATAGATAGACTTTATAAACACCCTGTATACAGTATATATATATATATATTAGTTTTCTTGTACCTCATGGGGAATGGACGCGTTATATCTCTTTCTAACATCCAAATAAGAAGAAAATAAGCTTCTCATTAAATGTATGCCTTCTATTATATTGTTATTGAGTTTTACCCTTTTTGCTACGTTTTCACTGAAATAGATAGACTTTATAAACACCCTGTATACAGTATATATATATATATATTAGTTTTCTTGTACCTCATGGGGAATGGACGCGTTATATCTCTTTCTAACATCCAAATAAGAAGAAAATAAGCTTCTCGGCGATTTATTCTGGTTACACCCTAAAGTGTATAAAGTATGAGTGAATGCGTACATATAAATTATAAAGTGAAATTTATTAAATTTAAGAAAGTGCAATACAGTTTACATCAATTATTACCAGTTTAACGTATATATTTAAATCGTAATACGGTTGGCATTCGAGAAAAGTTTGAAACAAGGCATGAAAAAGGTCATAAAATGCAAAGGTCATTAAACCCTCGTGACCATCGAAATGAAAGAAAAGAAAAAGAAACAAAAGAAAAAAATTGTGCGTATTTCTTTTTACGATAATTAATGAATAGCATGACCATGGGTCCAAATTCTCACTTATTCTGCAATTTGTGTAATTTGGAAACAACTGAAAATGCAGGAGTCAGGTGTGATTTCTGACAAAAACTGCACAACTACATTTGCATGAATTGGAATGAGTGGAAAATAGCCCCTCGTCTTGAACGTTAAAGAGATCGCGGGCGCGGGCAAAATTTCTGTGTGACGCATGTACACAGACTGTAAACTCTTTTGCGGTATTTAAAGAAATGGAGAAAGTAAATACGAGTGTCATGGAAAACGGAGGAATAATGGGAAAACAAGAGTCCCGAAATGTTCCACTGCAAAACCGGACGGATGAGAGAGGAAGAAATAAAAATATAACACCGAATGAAGACATAAAAGAGAGAAAAGGGATAAGTAATATTTCTTATTTTGTGAAACTGCCCAACAAGGAAAATGATAAAAAGATAAAAACTAAAAACGTAGGAAATAAAAACAATGACAATGATGATGAAAATAATAAAAATAATGATAATACAAAAATTATAAACATAGAAAATGATCACATGACAAGAAATTGAAGCGTAGAAAATACCGTCTGTAAATACTACGAAAAAGGGCGCTGCAGATACCGGGATGGGCATTATATCTATGCACATCCCACGTTATATAACTCACATTACACAAGAGCATATTGCAAATTTGAAAAAAAAGTGCAAGTTCAACCATCTTACTGTCTGTAACACCTATGCAAGATATTGGAGGTGCAAATACTGACAAAAATGCCGTTACCACCACCCTCAAAGGAACGCGATAGGTGAACAGGAAGAACGAGCATCAAAGATGGCTACCAAGACGTAGCTAACACAATTTAACTGCTAAATACCATCCAGCAAATACAAAGTCAGCTGAAAAATATAGAAATCCGAGAGCCGGACAGAAGGCACGCACAAAGACATTTCATGTTTTATCGGGAAAACAGGTATCAACAAAGATAAAGAGAGGAAAATTCTCGGAGGATCACAAGGCAACGAAACCGGCACCACCATTCGAAAACGAATCGGCAGCGTCGGCTCTTCCATTACGCAGATCACGCGAGCGGTATAAAAGAATTAATTAATGAATGATTGACAGAAATGAAAAAAAATGGGCCAAATTTAAAAAATTTTAAACTCTTCCAGCGCTATTCATTTAATTTCCATGTAAAATCTAGCAATTTTTGTTGTTGTTAAAATCATAAAAATTAAAATGTAAACAAACGCCTAATGTGTACCATCAGATCTGCCATCTCAGAAGATGACTGTACTGGAATTGCTGACTTACATATCCAAACCTATAGATTGCTCTCAGAATTGCAGTCACTCTTCCAGTAACCGTAGCCACAGCTGAAAGAAGCTTCTCCAATTTAAAGCTAATTAAAATGTACCTCAGGTCAACAATGGCACAAGAACGTCTGAGTGGGATTCATCATGAGCATCAATCGGGAGGTAGGCCGGAAGCTGTCCAATGATGATATCATTGATGAATTTGCAATAAAAAAAGCCAGGAGAGAAAGGTTTTGAATGTAAGTGATATATATCTATCTACAGTAAATAAACTTATTAGATTTTTGTATATTTAATTGTATATAAACCATTTTATTGTGCGAATTATATATATATATATATATATATATATATATAGCGAGGAATAGGATAGGAGGACGAAAAGATGGTACATGTTTATTAACAGACGTTTCGGAAAAATTCAATTTCCATCATCAGTGCTAAAAATTTTAAAACAAGTAAAAATAAATAAGTATAATAAATAAACGAACAACAAATTAAAATGGCGCAACAATTAGCGAGAATCAAAAACAAGTTACAATGTGTATTAAATTAAAAGATTAAAAGTTAAATGATATAAAGAATAAAAGTATGGATAATAAGTAAAATATAAAATGGTTTAGGTAGAACAGAATTGTAAAATTACTTACAATTAGCGAAAATTAAAAGCAAGTTACAATGTGTATTAAATTAAAAGATTAAAAGTTAAATGATATAAAGTATAAAAGTATGGATGAAAAGTAAAATATAAAATGGTTTAAGTGAAACAGAATTGTAAAATTTCTTACCAGATTGTAATGAGACTAATTATACAGAAGGTTGGGAATGGTTGCCTGTTGAAAGAATTCCATTGGGACGATGGAGCCGGGCGGAGTGATAGTGGATTTCTTTTGAAAGTTTATTTGGCAATGTTTAAATTAAAAGCGGAACTGTAATCTTTGAGGGTTGGCTGGATACTAAGGATGTAAAGGGACTCAAGTATGCGGAGGTCGATTAGTTGGTTGGCTGAGTTAATGATTTTGAAATTGGAGGAAAGTAACGGGTGGTTGTGGAGGTGGCAGTGATCCCTTATTGCAGATTTGGAGGGTTTGTTCAGGGGCTGTGAAGTTCTTGTAGAAATCCCACGATGCTCGTCCACTCTTGTTTGATATTGGCGGATGGTACTGCCAATATAGTTCGCTTTGCAGCGAACACAATTAAAAGCGTAGATAGTGGACGAAGCAAGTGGCTGGGGTGTTTTTTCTTTATGGTTGAGGTAGGATTTGATACTATTGTTGTTGGTAAAAGCGAAATGAAATTTAATTTGGGGGTAAAGCGGCGTGAGTAAGAGACGGAGTTCTGAAAGTATTTTGTGGCTAATATGGTCATAATAAGGGAATGAAAAATATTGTACGTCTTTTTTAACAGTAGGAATTTTAAGGGGGGGTTGATAAATATTATTAAGAAAATTTCTGGTTAAAGACTGTAACAGATGTTTTGGGAAAGAGTTATTAATGCTGAAGTTAAGAATTAACTCTATTTCATGGTGAAAAAATAAGTACGAGGAGCAAAGATGGTAGGCACGGTGGATTAAAATTTTAATACTGTTTATTTTATATAGCAAAGGGATGTGGCTTAGGAAATTAGTACCCAGGCCTGTGTACGTTGGTTTTCGATATATAGAAGTGCTAAATTTGTTGTTTTGTTTAGTTATTGTAATATCTAGGAAGGGAAGGGTGTTGTTGGATTCGTCTTCTTTGGTGAACTTAATATTTTTATGTTGGGAATTAAGGTAGTTAAGAAAAAGGGGGGCGTGGTTGGCATTGTGAAAAAGGAGAAAGGTGTCATCAACGTATCTTTTATATAGGCGTGGTTTATAGTGAGTGGGGCAATGAAGTAGCCAGTTATTTTCGTGATGGCTGAGGAAGATGTTCGCTAAAGTGGCACTTAACCCTTTGACTACCAGAAGAAAATCCCATTGGGACCTATTATTCCGATGGTAGTCAAAGGGTTAAGGGGGATCCCATAGCTAATGAGTCGGTTTGTTGATAAAGTTGTTGGTTAAAGAAAAAATAGGTGTCTGAGGCGGCGAGCGTAAGCAGTTTGGTAAATTCATGTTTTGTCAGATTCAAAACTGTATTAGGATTGTTGGCGAAAAGGCTATTAATACAGATATCGATGGCTTCTTTAATTGGAACGTTGGTGTAGAGAGATACTATATATACTATATATATATATATATATATATATATATATATATATATATATATATATATATATATATATATACACAGGGTGTTTCAGGAGGAAAGGTCAATACTTCGGGAGGTGATAGTATCGGTCATTGTGAAAAAAAAGTTCATATGAACATGTGTCTAATTCTGAATGGTTACGGAGATAGAGCTGTTTGAATCTGATGCGCGCGCAGCTCTTCCTCCCCCCTCGGTGGTCCCATTCAATTGCCACCAAGGTCTCCAGACCTCTCTCCGTTAGATTATTGTTTGTGAGGGTGGATGAAAAGTCAAGTTTACAAAAGAAAGGTGGATACACGAGGCGAATTGCTCGCGCGCATTTTGGATGCTGCTGCCCGCATAAAGGAACGTCAAGATCAACTCAGACGAACAACAAGCGATCTTCGCACACAAGTTGCAAAGTGCATTGAGGTTGACGGTGGGATTTTCGAAAACGTATTGTAAACTGTAACAAATTTGTCATTTCTGTATCTGATACCATTCAAAATGCTTCTAGGACAAAATCCCCCCGTGGACAAAATCCCCTCGTGGACAAAATCCCCTCGCGGACAAAATCCCCCCGGACACAACCCCCCCGGACACAATCCCCCCGCGGACAAAATCCCCCTAAGGCTTTATTAAAAAAATAAGAATACGACTGACTTTATTAAAGTTTTAACAAAAATATCACGACTTAACCTAACCAATCGTCAAGGGCGTACAATTACCTAACCGGGCAAACAAATAAGAATACGACTGACTTTATTGAAGAAGAAAAATTAAAAACACAAAGTCAAACAAAATTCAAAATTTAAAAAGACAAATTAAAAGCAATTCCCATAAGAAAATCAAAAATAGACCTGTTGTTATAGTCTTGTACAATTTTCAAAATGCGAGAAGAAGAAGACTTATACTTCTTCCTTTGCGGTTCTGTCGGCAAGCCAGCGATAATTTGAGAAATAAATGCCTGTTGCTAGCTTATTTCTTGCCCTAAAACTTTTAAAAATTTCCATATGTTTGGATGCGAGCATCCTGTTAGAGATGCAAAGCGTCTATGCCAGCCTTCGACAGAGTTATTTGTACGTGGAAGTTCTGTAATTGTTCTTGAGTACATATTCCAAATAGAATGCTAAAAGTGGGTTCTCTTCGTCCTCGTCGGCATGGCCTTCCAATATAATTATCTTCAAAATAATCGAGAATTGGCAAACCTTCCACTGGTATAAAATCGTATAATTGTTCAAAAGCATCAACAACTTTTTCTGGAGGCACAAAAGCTAGAGCAGGTATCATTCGAATTTTTAAGGCAAAATCATTGTCATCTTGATATTTTTTCTGTAATCCGTGTTTCTGTAATCCGTTTCTGTAAGCCTCTTTTCTTATTCTTATTCTTATTCTTATTGTGTTTTTAATTTTTCTTCTTTAATAAAGTCAGTCGTATTCTTCTTTTTTTAATAAAGCCTTAGGGGGATTTTGTCCGCGGGGGGATTGTGTCCGGGGGGGGTTGTGTCCGGGGGGATTTTGTCCATGGGGGATTTTGTCCGCGAGGGGATTTTGTCCACGGGGGGATTTTGTCCTGATACCATTCAAAATGCCAATGTTTAAACATTAAATGTTAGAAACAGTAATTGGTTTCTCTTTCTTGATTACCATTAACAATGCTTTTGTATTTGTAGATTCAAACAGCTCTATCTCCATAACCATTCGGAATTAGACACATGTACACTGTAGGGTGGATCGATTTTACATTTTTTTCGATTTCCATATTCTAATAGAGACAAAAACTTGCGCATGCATGGGAAAATAGCCTCTGCAAAAACTTAGCTTAATAGGTAATCATCTTCTGCCCCCGGCAGAGCGATGAAAATCATATTTTAGTAGTCAAAAACGTATTTTAAACCCTAGCCTAGAATCATAAAATTTTGCGTGTGTGTTATTTCATGCCTAAGCAACGATATAAATACTATGGGAAATTATAAATGCATTATTTAAGACAAAGAGCCGATCTGAAAATATGTATATTATACATATTTTCAGATCGGCTCTTTGTCTTAAATAATGCATTTATATATTTATTTATATCGTTGCTTAGGCATGAAATAACACACGCAAAATTTTATGACTCTAGGCTAGGGTTTAAAATACGTTTTTGACTACTAAATTATGATTTTCATCGCTCTGCCGGGGGCAGAAGATGATTACCTATTAAGCTAAGATTTTGCAGAGGCTATTTTCTCATGCATGCGCAAGTTTTTGTCTCTATTAGAATATGGAAATCGAAAGAAATGTAAAATCGATCCACCCTAATGTACAGTAAGTTCATATGAACTTTTTTTCTCACAATGACCGATACCATCACCTCCCGAAGTATTGACCTTTCCTCCTGAAACACCCTGTATATTAGGGATCCCAAAGATATTTGCGCGTAGGACCCCCAAACAAAAAGTTAGGGCACTGCGAATTGGAACCACATGTATGTAAAAACGATAGAGAAAAAATAAAAATAATCCTAGCCAACATTCACGGCCTTAAATCAAACCATTACCCGGACAAAGTTTTAACCTGAAAGTACTCATGTAAGAAACCGGAGCAGACTTTGCATGCCACAAGGAAACCTATCTAAAGGACTGCCAGGCGATCTGTGAAAACTGAGTTCTGTGTTGACAAAAAAGAAATACAAATTGAGAACTATAACGTACTCCGAGCCGACAGAACAGTAAGACGTAAAGGAAGATGTGCTATTTACACACGCGAAAGACATATGGCAAAAATGAATATAAGTACTTCAAAAAGCTACGTAGAATGTGTAGGACAGGGACAAGAGGGGCACACGGGAAGACCAGGAGCAGGTAAAAATGCTACTAGCTCTAGCTGATTTATGTCAACACAAGAAATAACAGAAAACACAAGAAAAACAACTGCCTAGATTTTGTATTCATAAACAACAGCAACCTAACTGATAACGTAGAAATATCCCCAACTATAATATCGGATTACAACATTATTGAAATAACAACCAACATAAAAGCAACAGGAAAGGAAAGAACACGAACAACAGAAAGAAGCAAATTCGAAATTTTTAATTTTCACTCCAAAGCTATAAACTGGGAAGGTGGGTGTTGAATCCAGCATGGCAGTAATAGATTGGAAAACCATCTTCAAGGCCAAAACGGAAGAGATGCTTATGAACTAAGAGGAGAAGACGCTGGAAATTGTGGAAAGACATGTCCCAAATATGCAACAAATAGTAAAGAGAAGCAGGTTCGAGAGACAAAAAAGGCCATTGCTCCGAAAGAGGAAAAGAGTGACTGCAAAATTAAGTAACTGAAAAGACAAGAACATCAGAAAAATATTAAATGATAAACTACAGAGTATAGATTGCGTCATACAGGAACTAATTGATAAACACAGAAAAAGAAGACGACGACGCTATAGAATCAATAAAGGATAACTCAAAGTACTTCTATAATTTTGCAAAAATGAAGTCGAAAAATCACACGACTATCGGACCTTTGAAAAATGAAGACAATACTTTATCTGATGATCTAACAGGAGTATGTGAAATATTAAGAGCTCAGCACGAATCACCTTTCAGTATCCCAAAAACTGACAAACTGAAATGCGATAGAAACGCGTTTTTTGAAGAAGACTACAAGGGGAAAGTATAACGGACTTCGACTTTACGAAAGATTATATAACACATACAGTAGTTTGAATGCAAAAATGTCGAGTGCAATGCAATTACATGCAACATTGCAACTCGCAGCATTTCATGTAACATGAGAGACTGTTTTAGTCCCCTCTCCCTCCGAAAATTAATTTTATATAATATATAAATATATATATATATATATACTGTATATGTTGTATAATTATATGTGGTGTGAACTTCAAGGCGTATAGGGAAACCAAACCTGGCTGCTCAGGCCCACCAAAAAATATATATATGAAATGTATGTGAATTGTATGTATGTGTGATCTCAAAGGGGTAGAGAGTAACCTAACCTGGCAGATAATGCCCACAAAACTATATATATGAAATGTATGTATGTGGGTGTGTATGCATATATATATATATATATATATATATATATATATATATATATCTATAGTAAAACTTATTTTTTAAGTAGTAGGGTACGGACTAGGCCATTCAAATGTGGTTAACCTAAAATAAAACGCAAGAAGGAGGAGAGAGATGGGATCCTTTCACTGCTGCGTCTCCAAACATTTTAAATTCTTCACTATCCTTCCTGGGAGGCTTTAGCTTCACAGACATTTGGTTTAGAAGGCGTATGGCGTAATCGCCTCGGTGTAGTGACCTATATATACATATATTGGCTAACTTCAGCTGCACCACCACTCACAACAAGTTCGTAAAGTAAAATGTGGCCAGCCTGTCGTTTCATGAACCCATGCCAGTTGAAACAGCTAGAGAATACACCAAGCCCCACCCCCAAACACTGTATCGTTTATATATACACACACTCTTCATTTCCATTAATATTTGTTTTTATGGTGTAAATAAAACACAACTACATCGTCCTGTCTATTTACTATATATATATATATCGAGATACAAAGTATGTATATACATTAGGTGCAAAAACGGGATAATACACCCATGATTTATATATATTTACATAAAAAACATCACAACAGTAGAGGAGAATTGCATTAGACAAAAACAGGAATAATTGGTGGCATTTAACATATGTACAGTATATATACGTATCAAAACAAAAAATAATACAGCTAGTACAGAACAATATATATACAGCCATCCCTCGGTTAACGACCTACTCGTTTATCGACCACCCGCGGATACGACCGCGACCGATCGTACCGATTTTTGGAAATCGTACAATGTTTTGCATTGTATAAAAAACATTGCAACTGCTTGGGAGGATGTTACTGCGAAGTTTATGAAAGGCATTTGGAAGAAGTGCCTAAAACGATCTGTGGGTAATTTCGAAGGCTTCGATAAGTTTGAAAATGTCGATGAAATTAATAGAAAAATAGTGCTACTCGCCAATACCCTCAATTTAGAAGTAGAAGTGGAAGATGTGGAAAACTTAGTGGAATACCAAGAGGGAGAGCTGACAAACGAAGAGCTGATAGAGTTGGAAGAACAACAGCATTTGGAGGAAGAAGAAAGAAAAGAAGAAAAAGAAGAAGCACCAAAGCCGTAAAACAAGGCTTTCGTTTACCGACCATTTCGTTTACCGACCTGGTCGTCGGAACGGAACCTGGTCGTTAAACGGAGGATGGCTGTATACATCAAAATACCCAACACGTTTAATATATATGTATGTGTATATATATATATATATATATACGCGTCAATAATGGAAATACATGGATTAAGTACTGTTTCTACCACGCTTAAATAAAATATATATATATACACACAGCAAAACAAAAATAATACAGCTCGTACAGAAAAAGAAATCTATATACAACAAAATAAGAATACACATCACATGCTTAGTGTATATATATATATATATATATATATATATATATATATATATATATATATATATATACACGCATAAAAATGTAAGTACATGCTTTAAAGTGAGTTTCTACCACGTCTAAATAAAATAGTAAAATCGCACGTAATCTAGTCCACATTTACATCTTCATTTGCTCTGTACTACACAATAAAGGCGATTTAACATTAATTCACCACTCAAAGTATGCGAGGGTCTATATTCAATATAATGGGCTTTCAACTCGTTTAACACTAATTTTGTGTCCACTTTATAATTGGGAATCACATTATCACGCTCTTTAAACGCCGATAAAATACAGTCGAAAGCACGCACAAAGATAACATCGTTTGCTACAACATCATCATCATCATTTTCGTACTCATGATGAGATTTTTGCAGAGCTTCTTGGTATAAGATTCTTTTTTTCATCAGGAGTCTTTTCACTCCTTAATAGGTCTATCAATTCGCTTTCCATTTTTTAATCCTGCTTTTACGGGGTTTAGAACCGTATCTGGACTCTTTTTGTTTCTTAGTGAAGCATACACCTCGTGTGGAATCACGACTACTTTCTTCATTATATTTAACTAGTCAGTAAAGGCCCCAAAACTGAAAATAAGATGGATAGGAATGAACCCCTCTTTGTACAATAATTTGCTTTTTCATCTCCACAGTTTGTCTTTTACGAGCGAGTAAATAAATAATACGTTTACCAGAGTTTGCTTGCATACAAGTCGTTTCATTTACATAATGGCACCGGTTTCGTGCCTGGACACTCGCAATGACTTCGTCACGGACACATCGTACACGGCGTTCAGAATGCTTCTCAAAGGAAGTTCCATCGTACTCGCACGTCCAGTCGGTTCAAGTTCTGAGATGACCATGAGCAACAGGTGGGCGGATCGTCTCGACGGGCGGAGTGAGTCACGCCGTTGAAACGTGTACGGGTTTGTTCGAACTCGTTTGTTTCGGAGGGGTGATGTACACGGTGGGCGGCTCGATGGGGGAGCGAGTCACACCATAAACTGCTGACGCCTGTACGGGTTTATTCGAATACTTGTGCCCCATTATACTGGGCAAACAGAATTTTCCGCTACATGAAGCAATACCGGTTTTAATGTTTTATCACTCACCAGACGTTCATTTCTACAAACTAAACATCTTCACAATCCAGTGCACTATTTGAGAGAAACATATCATATTTATCCTTTTTGTTTAACAATCGGTACTCATCTCTAAAGTCTGTTAAAAACTCACACATGCCATTAGCCACAACATCACTACAAACCTCGTCATGATATATGTTAATATAGTGGTAAAAATACTTAAGATTCTCCATGATGACAAGATTTACATTCTGAACCTTAGGGTACGAGTAGTCGGTATGATGTAACATGAAATAATATCGCTTGTCACACCACTCATCAACAAGACACTATCCATAACCGTTGCTTATCTTCTGAACGTGCTGTTTCTTCTACTTCGCGGTATATGTGAGCTTTTATAAAGGTTAGGTCTACAACATACTTCAATACATCGTTTGTACTAAGAAATCCTCCAATGCCCTCGCCAGAATAGCCGTTGAGTATTGGAACATCTTGGTCCTTCGCACGGTTCAATGTAGCCTTAAAAGTATCAAAGGAGGGTGGAATAGGGAGTTTTTCAGTATCCACCACATCTTGGCACTTTGCCAAATACCACTTCATAAACGTTCAACACGCAATATTGAAGGTAGCCATTACTATTTTTCGTCTACGCGGGAGAATACACGTCTGAGCTCAAGGGTATGCAGAGGTCAACTGAGCACGCAGGGGTAGAGATATGCTCAAGTAGTGGCAGCAGTCACGTGACCAATCTTACAGTGGGCGGAGCTTAGCTTTTTACTGTACACACACACGCACACACATAAAGGAGAAAATAAAACCTTAATTGAAGCAAATATGCGTGATAAATAAACTTATCTTTAACAATACACATATATATAAATACAATCAAGGATTAAGGTAGCCAAAGGGTACGGTATCATAGGTACCAGGCACCTGATAACGCTTCCTATAGATGTTACGGCATACCTTCGTGCCTCTAAGTTCCTTCACACACCCCAGTTTCTGCGCCCGAAAATTGTGCGTCCCCACAGTCAGTTGGGGTGGCTGGTCGCCCTCATCTTCCAAGCACACTAGCTCCTTCAAAGAGTTAAAGTTAACGACTCGACGGTTCGCATGGTTAAGCGTGATACCCTTAGCCTTCAAGATATACTTAATATCATCCCCTACCCTCACCCGTACCCCATAGGTTTTTGGCCCTGTTGATACAAATGAGTCTGCGTATGCACCATCACCATACTCATCCTTCATCTCGTCAGTTAGCTCCCCGAGGAATTCCCCAATAGCAGGCATGTATTCACCCTCCCTCGCTGTGAATATTACGCTATCTGTGTCAGCGTACAGCACCCTCCTTCCAAGAGAGTGCAGTAGACCCCAAAGTTTGATGCGGGCGTAGGCCGTTGTGAAGTTGGCTACAGGTATGTTTGTAACCCGTGAGGTATCTGTGGCCAGTTCGGTGATGTTGTACTTTATTATGTAAGTATTACCTACATTCACGTCTCCATGACTTCTTTATCGGGACCGTTGGCATAATCTCAGACTTCACTACAACTTTGTGCCAAATGACGTTCCCTTTGCCGGTATTCTGTGTAAATTTCCCCAAAAGACTGTTTAGACACAACTTTGCACTAAAGCGTTTGCCAGGATTCTTAACAATTTGGGAACGGTCAAGCTGTATACCTTCATGGGCACGGTAACACTGAATATAAGCCGTTTTTCATCTTCGGTATCAACACCTCGCGGATATCCTGATGCTTGTACTTTATCCTTCAAAAAAGCGTTCATATATGGTGTGAAAAGGTTGGGTAGCTTCTGAAACTTCCACACCTCATGTATCTTCAATATTCTGTATCCATGGAGAACGGCTAGGTCCAGCTCAGGGCTTGTATATACACCTCTGATTTTACGCTCGTTGGGTGTATGGTTACAATCACCGTTGTTCTCCTCTGCGCACTTCACGCACAGGGGAAACATGAGCTTGTGATCTATAACTACGGGTAAGATCGGCATCCATAAATCGCGAGGGGGGACCACGTCTACGAAAGAGAGTCCAAAGTAGCGCTCATTCAAGTTAGCTGAAAACTCCTCGATGGTTGGTATGGTGGGACTCACCATTTTTTCAGGCGCACCTACGGGGTACGGATTGTTCTTCATCACGTAGCGGTATAAAGAGCAGAAATCGTAGTAATGGAGTTTCACATTTTCCGTAGGCGGAAAGTATAGCTTGATTGGGTTTGTACGCCCTCCAAACAAGCTCTCTCCGCATTTCAGCGGGTCCAGCACCATTGAACGTTTGATGGCCCTTATTTCTTCACGGTACTGGCATCTGTTTCCATCCATGCATCATACTCATGCTCCCACACGATTTTGTGAGTGAACTGGGAGCCTATAAGTTGATCGCGGTTACGGGTCCATGCGAGGCTGTCGGCGGGGGATCTTCCATAAAGGTCCCCTGTGACGGCACATTCAGAGCGCGGGCAACCATGCCACCAGCAGCCGTTAAAGGAATACACAGTCTTCACACCAGTGGTTGGATCCTCACTTAGGCCATCAACCCAAAAAACACGACCATTGACCTTAACGGGTACTTCACCCGTGTTGCGGGCATGTTTTATGTATACCCCGGTCTGTTGCTGTAGGTGTATGAGCCAGTAAATAGCCTTGTGCCCATAACTGCGGGGTTGTTTCTGTGAATGACTGCTAAGGTGTCTTTAGGCATGAAGTTATTCTTGAACACTGTAAAACATAATGAGGCGATCGTGGTCGCGACTTGCAGCGGATCGCATTTGAAACGGGCTGTGTACATCCTTCTAAATGCCTGGAAACATACCCTAAACACAAGCACATCATTCTCGCAATAGCGTTCACATTCATCAGCTATATTTTATGGAATAGCTTCATTAAAACTGTTGTAGTAGCGTTCAAAATCTTCGCGCTCACTATCACTCATGTTGGTGTAGTTAAGGTAATGTTTGGGTGGAGGTAGTCCTACGTAATTAAAAGTTTCGTTAATGAAGAATGTGTAAGGGAAATACCCTTTTGAAACTTCAGCGGCTAACCCATGACCTTGGGCAGCTTTGCTAATTTACAAAGTGTGAACAGCAGGGTGTCTTTAAACTGTACATTACCTCTTATCTTCATCTGTATTAGTTTGTTGCCTCTTTTCACGGGTCACCTGTAAATATCGCAGACGACTCGTGTTCAAACAACTCTTGATAAAGGAACTGTGCGTCAAATTTCGTTTCGTTATGGGCAAGAATATACAGTAATTTTTTTTTAACTTATCCGCTGATTTGACAATATAGGATACAAAGAATTTCACAGGGCTGCTGTGTGCAGTCGTTTTAAAAACGTTTGTCCGTTTTCCACATTTGTGGCACTCGCCACACTCGATCTCAATGCACTCATCACAGCTAGTCTGAATTACGAGTAAGTGTGGAATAACCTCTTTGGTTTCAGCGTTCGTGTAAGTTTCTATATCGTAGTACACGGTTATACAAGAGCTATTTTTAGGCTTAGCATCTTTCATATAACATACATGCCTCACGCCATGCGCCTTATATTTTTCATTACATGTAGAACAGTGAATTTCATCGCATTTATGTTTGAAATTCTCCTAATTATCCTTCATGTGAAACATACCGCTCTTACAAATCGTCATTTTCCTGCAAGTGCCATTGATTTATGGAGTTCAAAGTATTTATTATTGAAAAATGTACGTCTACACACATTACATTCCCTCTTCTCGGTTTCAACTACACGACTTTCACATTTGGGGCTTTTACACTGCTCACATACCATGTAGCAATCCTTACAATGTTTCACCCACCATCAGCAAACTCGAGACATCCCTTACACCTATCATGATGCCTTCCATATTTTTTACTTTTATCATAACTGGCGTAGAGAGCCCTTATGTTACGGATGGGGAGATACGATGTTCCTGACAATCCTAAAATTAGTAGAGGTCTTGTACGATCTCTCATGTTGCTTTTAAAAACATACACAGTCCTACGACGATCATCCATTCCAAATACGACTATACGTGTATTCATTTCCTGCTCGGCCCTTCTCAGTTCTTCAGGACCCATATTACACTCAAACTCAAGCTTACAATCTGAAGCCAATTTACGAGCACGCTGCACAACCGTAGGCAGCCAGATATTATACGCGATTGTAATTAATACAGTGAACATATGAGATAAGACTATTGCTATAAAGCCGCAACCACGACCGACGTTTATATACTTTCTGTAAATAGATTGACCCGCAACTCGGAATACTTTGTCAATATCTACCATGAAGTTTTCCATATTGAAGGCTGTACTACTTTGAGAGGCATGCATTATACGGCCCAAGATATATTCTATGTCTACAGCCGCCAAACGTCTGAACGGGATTACCACCCAAAAATCATCTACGTTCCTGTCATCTGACCCTGAAGGACAACCTCGTCCGGACTTCACGTTCGTCGCGGTTCTAAAGGGCAAACTCCACAATACGTCAACTACGCGTCGCAGTCCGTTGGCATACAGGGATCCAGAGTCAACCCTGACCACGTACCGATTTCTAGTCAGGGCAGGGGTGGGGGTAGCGGTGCGCACCAACTCGAATGTTATACCATCCTCCACAGTATGAGAAGCTGCTGTGTAGGAAGTACCCGGAACTGAACAGGAATAATGGGGCATATTTGAGGAAGGTACTATTGTTGGGGTTGTGTCGTAAGACGTAGAGGGTTGGGGCTCTATTACTGGGGGTCTAACAACCGGCGCAATCCTGGCGCACTTTATACCTGACGTGGAGGGCTCTTCATCATGCTTCCGCTTTGAACTGTTGCATGCTACATGTGTCGCTGGTGAGAGTTCGTCAGCGGGAAAGGATTCTGTAGCTACACGGCCATCGAGTTCATCTGTGATATCGATGATGGGGGTTGTACATCGTCGTCATTCACGGTTCTGTGGAAGAAGAAAAACAAAATATAGGGAGCAGCACTCAAAATTTGTAATATTTTGTAAATTACCCACTTACGGGTGTGACGTGTTAGAGATGGAATCTGTAGAACAATTCAGGTTCACAAGCCCCTCCACATGTATTATATCTGACCCTACAAGATGTGAAAAAACCGTATTTATGCTTAAAATAATTAAAGATAAGGGGGAGATGTTCTCAAAATTTGTGCATAAAGTAATATGGTGCTATTCGACGTTTCAGTCAGTGTTCAACGAGTACCAAAATGAAATTTTGTTCCACGGAGGTGTATATGACGTTAATTCGCTAAAAGATAATGAGCATAGAGTTATTGTAATTGACGATCTCATGTTGGAAATGGATAAAACGTTTGCCGAGACATTTACAGTATTCTCCCACCATCTTAACATAAGCGTATTCTTCATCAATCAAAATCTATTTTTCAAAAATAGATACATACGCGATGTGTCGTTAAATACACAATATCTAGTGTTATTCGCACAACGTAGAGATGTGTCACAAATTGGGGTATTAGCCAATCAAATGTTCCTGAATCAGCGTAAGGAGTTTTTGGTGGTTTGTCAAGAAGCCACAAGTCAGCGTTATGGATATTTGCTTTGTGCCCTTCACCCTCGAAACACGTTTAGGGTACTTCTAAGAACGAATATATTCCCAAACGAGCCTGAAACGGTGTATATTCCAGAATGACAAATAGGCTGAAGAAATATTGTGAATTAATAAAAATCGATCAACGATTGTCCCGGACACTGCAACAGGTGTTTGTTAAATATATCGACTCCGACTTTTTAAAATGCATCTGTGAAATCTGTCTTAACCCTTTAAAGACGAGTCCGCAGCATATGCGGTCACTCATGTTACCAGAACGTATAGGTTTTATTGTTAGTCAAACTAAATATTTTAGTAACTGAAATGATACACATTTTGGGTTCCTTTCCCGACAACTAAATAACATCTATATATAAAGATTTAGAAACATTTGTAGAAACGAGGCATTGTAGTACAATTTATACTATTATTTCTGGTGGACCTTAAGGTACTATCCGTCGTTAAAGGGTTAATGTTATAAAATTTAATGTGCCAAAGAAACCCCCTCAGAAGGCTCGCTTATGTCATTACAAGAACATAATACGTGCGCTCGCTCATAAAAGTCAAACTGTGGGGAAGAAAAAACGAATTACTGTACAAAAAGGAGGATCATTCCTCCCCATCTTATTTTCAGTTTTGGTGCCTATACTGACTAGATTATTATAATGAAGAAGATGGTAGTGATTCCGCACGAAGTGTATGCTTCATTGCAAAGTTCAAAGATTCCAGACACGGTTCTAGATCCCCGTAAAAGTAGGCTTAAAAGAATGGAAAGCGAGTTGCTAGCCCTATTAAAGTGTGAAAAGTCACCTGATGAGAAAAGGATCTTGTACCAAGAGGCTTTGCAGAAATTTCTTCATGAGTACGAAGATTAAAAGAATCCGACAGAGCTCCCCGTGGTTATTAGGCATAGCGCGAGCAACGCTAAGCATGGCGACACATAACCTGGGCCCGACTTTAGAGATAACCAACCAAAGAATAATGGAACACAGCACATCGAACATGTATTAAAAAGCAGTCTTCCACATACATTGAGGAATAAAAGCTTAAGTCTTTACTGTATAATCTATTGAGTGAGGACCCCATCATACAGTGGGCCGATTCAGGCGAGGTCATTGTTGAAGGAACAAAGGTACAAGGATCCAACATCGTTGACATTGTCCATGATCTGGTGAGAAGGTGAGACAGGCCCTCACCAACAAGATGGAAGCATATTAAGGCAAGACTACAAAAAATAAATGTCCCTAAAACATTGATAGGTAATCTGAATAGGTTAAAAGACTTGGATGAAGTCTCGCATGTGTCACAACTGAGTACGCCATCGCCCCCAGCAGTAGTGTCTCTGAAGAGTAGAAAGAAGAGAACAAACGGCCAGCCTTATCCACGTGTCTCTAAAATACGCAAATGGCTAACATATTAAGTAAACGCTATTATGACATTTCTAACCCCGCCTCCTATGGCGGCATTAATAAATCGCCTGAAACAGTTGCTAAAGCGACCAAAACGTTGATGTTAAAAGAAGATAGGGTTCCTGGCTATTTTTGTACGGAGATGGGGAAAGAATTTATTGTTTGCGCTTTTCAGAATATGCTGACAGAGTTTAATATCAGTTACTACATTAGCAGTTCTATATTTAAGGCCTCTTTAGCTGAAAGAGTTCAACGTACCATAAATGAACGCATGCATCGCTATTTTACACATAAAAACACATACAGATACTGTATATATAAACGTTCTCGGGTCATTGGCGTCGTCATACAACCGTTGACACCACCGTACGATTGGCACAACACCTAAGATTTTTAGAAAGAGTTACGCGCCCAGAGGTGAGAAGAGATGGAGCACCGCCACCACACTCTACACATTTCAAAATCAATGATTATGTAAGGCTATCATGTTCGGGAAATAAATTCGCGAAGGGATTTGAGCAAAGATGGACACTAGGGTGGAGCGAAATACATATTTTTCAAAAATCGAACTTGTGTAGTCGGGAAAAGGTACCATTTGGTGTAAAAATAATCACTCTAAAACGTCATTGCAATCGGATTCATTTTCAGGTGCCCCCGAGACGGTAAATTATGCTAAAATATGTCATTTATTATATGTATTCAAGAATTTGTACAAGTCAATATATTTCAGTAGTTACTTAGCGGTAGTGATAGATACATCAGATATAGATAGATACATCAACATCACCACTCTCTCTCTCACGAACTCACTCTCTCACTGACTCACAGCCTGATAGGCCAGTGTTAGCCTGGCAGTAACAGAAGACGGTGCTATTCGTTGTTCTTTCAAGATGCAGGACTCAAGTAAACCATCTACCTCGCGTACGAGGCAAGCAAACTTGTGCCCCCATTTTCGGCAGTGGTAACGACTTAAATGAGAGTCAACTTCCAACTTATGAAGACGTGATGAAGTGTTTTCTCTGGGAAAGGTATCGACTAAAGCAAACGTCAAATAAAGATCCTTCTGTAGACGTCATTGCGAAGAATCTTGCAAAGAAAATATCTATATTTAGTCCAAAGCATCTATCCCAATGCTGTCAGAGAAACGTATTTTGGATATGTTAAAAGTACACCACAAGAAGTATCGAACAATATTAAAAGGATTCAAGGGGCGGCGGGAAAATGAAAGTTATAAAGAGAAAATAAATAAATTAAAAAATGAAGCTAAAAAATTATTTGAAATTGCTGCATGCAAGTGCAAGTGTTTTGAAAGATGCTCTTGTACGAAGGCTTCCAAAGTCCCTGTTTTAGAACGGGATTTCTTGATGGATCAACGAACGGAGCGAAAAATGTCCATCGGAGTAGCAGATATTGAAACAACACGAAGGCTACAAAAAACGGCAATTAGAAAATCCCGCAGCCTGAGAAGCCTAGCAGAATGTTCATCAGAGGCACTTCATTTATTAGAAGAAACGTCGGTCTCAAGTACTGAGACGTCCTCTGATGAATGTGATGAGAATTATATTCCTTCCCAAAAAAGGCAGAAAAAGGAGCAGAAATCGGTTTTACCTGCCTTAGCTCTGGCGTGCGATAGAACAGGAGTGTCTGACCGCGCAGCTGCCTTGATATCAACCTCCGTCTTGCAAGATATTGGCATCATTTCTGAAGGAAATTCATCCAAAGTCATAGATCGCAGCAAAGTACGACGGGAGAGGAAACGCAAAAGAGAAATATTACAAAAAGAGGCAGCAACAGAAAGTGAAACCGCCATCGAAAGTGTCTATTTCGATGTTCGCAAAGATACAACAATTATATCGGAGAAGAAAGGTTACAAATTCTACGGCAAAAATGTTCTTGAAGAACATATTGCTGTTATTGCCGAACCTGAATCAAAATTTCTTGGCCATTTCTCACCAACAACAGGATCAGCACAAAACATAGCTACAGGTATTTTGATGTTCCGAGACGAGAAAAAAATATCGACTGAAAATATTACCGTAGTTGTATGCGATGGAACAGCCGTCAACACAGGCACCAAGGGCGGTGTTTGCACATTACTTGAAGGAAAACTTGGAAAACCTTTACAATGGTTTGTTTGCCAACTACATGCAAATGAGCTTCCATTGCGTCATTTAATTCAACAACTGGATGGAAAAACAACGGGTCCGCGCGGCTTTACAGGTGTAATTGGCAAACAACTTCAAGACTGTCACAAGCTCCCTTTGAAAGAATTCTTACCAATTGATTCAGAGATACAGTCAGTCGATTCAGAGGTAATAGGTTCTGACCAAAAATATCTATATGATATTCATAAAGCTGTTTCGACAGGAAATGTTCTTGAAAATTTGCCTCCCCGTAATCCAGGAAAGATGTCCCACTCTCGATGGTTAACAACAGGAAATCCAATGCTCCGTTTATATATATCAACAGAAGATCCAACAGAGAATCTAATTACCATTGTCATAATGAAAGTGTACGCACCGATGTGGTTTCAGATAAAATCAAATTCATCTGTCGTCTATGGCGCTAGGAATGTTTGCAAAACCATACAACTAACAAAAACTCTGAAAAAAGAAACTGTAAATATAATTCGTCCAGTTATTCAAAGAAACGCATATTTCGCTCATCCTGTAAACATCCTTCTATCACTGCTGCAAGATGAACGGGAATATGTACGAGAGCTTGGATTGTAGAGAATCAAGAAGACCAGGGAGGAAAAGAAAAGCGAAATTCGTCACTTTAAAATTCCCGAACTGAATTTTGACTGCAATGATTACACCGAGATGATCAATTGGCAAAGAACTGAAGTAACTGAACCTCCTTTGACAATGAGCCTAACAGACAGTGAAATAGAAAAACAATTAACTGAACGAGGCAAACTTGAAATCAAGAAGTATCCCTGCCACACCGAAGCAATGGGAAGAGTAATTAAATTGGTAAATGAGGCATCATCTTCTGTTTGTGGAGTGAAATCTAGAGAAGGATTCATAGGGGCCAGACTTGCCTCAAGGAAACTAATACCTAAATTTGACACCAAGTCTCAGTATTCGTTATAAGATATAATAGCAGAACTCTTTGACATCTTATTAGCAATGTTGATGACTGACTAGAAGTGCCTTGCTAGGTTGGGTGGTTGGGCTGGGCACGGGTGGAACTCGATATACAGCCACCTCCTCGTGGTGAGTTCTGGGTTTTTCTGACCTTATATACTATATTAGTCAGAATAAGCAAAGAGCTGTATGGAAAATAATGATTCTTTGAGCGCCTGGGGGACACCTCAAGATAATTAAAATTGTTAATTTTATAAATTTTATTTGATGATTGGACTTATAATGAACCTAATACAAGCTACCGCAAAGAAGGGATGGGTTTCTTAAAAAATTTAAAAATATTGAAATCACCTAATTTTTTCCAAAAAAACATAAATTCTATGCCATGGGGGGGCACCTAAAAGACTTGTCCAAATGGTTTCAAACTTTACATGCCTTCATTTAAGACATTTGGCACATTTTCCATGCTAGCCATTTGGATTTTAAGAAAAAGTTGAAAAAAACGGCCATTTTCGCTCCATCCTAATGGACACGTGAGATTTTTAAAGTTAGTGCTAATGAGACCTAAAGGCGAGATAATGATGTATTACGTTGATGATTTGAATGGGAAAGAGATCGCTAGAGGCTTTTACCGCGAGGAGTTGCAGAAAGTGACATTTAATTTAAGAAAAAGTGTGTTTAAAATTGAAAAAATTTAGGCAGTAAAGGTTCAAGAAAGAGAAAAATGTACCCGGTGAAATGGCTGGGTTAGCCAGAAAGCTTTAACACCTATATAAAAGCTGCCGCAATAATAAAGCTTAAATAGTATGCAACATGGCGCCTAGCCACTTCTATGTCACACTCCCGTCCTCTTCTTCTCTGTCTGTACATCCTAACAACACCCTTGCCAACTTTGTGACAGAACTCCACGGGCCCATTGAATTGGAGCGTGATTCGTATGAGGTGGCTTTATGTGAACGCGAGTTCGTCACCAAATTTTTAACTCTTGAAAATGAGCAAATCATATTTCTGATCCTTAGCAGAATCGATGAATGCAAAAAATTAGACATAACCTTAGACAATACTACGCGATCAGTTCTCTTCGGTGAGGTGCAGTACTATAGCACAAATGTATCGCTAGAAATCGGCCATTATGATACAGCCATGGACATTGTGACGGGCTTAAACAAGAGTCTTGAAAAGTCGTACATGACAAGCGATTTACTTTTTGAAGTCGTAACCATAGACACGCCTGCATGCACATGAAAGTTAAAATTAACGCTTAGTAGAAATATTAAAGATAAAGAGCTGTTCAAAATTGTGTCTGAGGGCCGATATAGCGCAGCTCTCCAAAGAGATACCTTTCACGAGGCACAGCATGACTTTTCCAGCTTAATGTATCAGTTGAAGATGGAGAAATTGGGTGAAAGCGCTCCATCCCCAGACATGTGCTATATTTAGAGCAATATCGTAGAGCACCAATTTGTTGGGGGCACCCACACGCGCCTGCTGCGCATTGCACACACACCCAACCAAAGAGGGAAACGTTTGAGCATTACATATGACAAGCCCCATTATGTGAATGTTGCGACTAATCTATTAACCAACATCTCGATATATATAAGAACGATTGAGGGAAAAAATTTCCCATTCGGTGATGGGAGCTTAACAGCGAAACTACACTTTCGCCGTTTATAATGACCCGAAGGCCATTCACAGTCTCTCGAGGAGCGAGATACCAGGGTGGGAGTGGGCTTCGATCCATATTTTCAGCCATACTATATATAAACCTAGGGAAGAAGGCGTTACGAACAGGTTTTAACGCGCTAGAAGACATAATGGGTGGAACTAAACATAAAGAAGCTCTAAAAAACATTTAAAGCGTACAAAGGACAAAATCATCAAAGATGCAAAGAGAAACATGCGTGGTGGCGAAAAGAAGAGAGCTGCCAGGAAAAAGGGCTTACCATCACGTGGTGCTAAACGTAAAAGGAAATAAAAAAAGAAGTGCTCTAAGCGTATGAAGCCTATGGCTAATCATTTTTGTAACTGATATAAGCTGAGGACACTACTCTCACGAATCATAGGTTTGCTAGTTGTCGAGAGAGGTTGCACTATTTCTGCCTCGTCATGGCGCGTTTCATACATCCGTGTAGTTCACAATGCTGTAAATCGGAACTGTCTCTCTTTGATATGCCCCCACTCAGGTGTCTATTGAGCATAGCGAATTTATTACAATTAACCCATTAAACACAATTAGTTCGCCGAGTGCCCCTATAGAATTCGTGATACCCAGCTCAGGCCCTTACTTTTTTGACCCGAGCTGCATGCACATGTACGCTAAACTGCGTATAGCCCATTCAGATGGCACGGACTGCGATGATAGTTAATCTGCATACCCTGAAACCAACTTTTTACACTCAATATTCAGCCCGTGTGAGGTGTATTTAAATCAGTTTAACATCTTAGCAGGAACGGGGTATTATCACCTCCGAGCCTATCTGGAAAATGTCCTCAACTTTTCAAACGAAGCGAAGGACCCCTTTTTAACCGCCGAGGGATATTACCAGACTAGAGATGAAAGTGGTATAAAGGATAAATTTAAAAATTCTAAAAAAGATATACGAGTGTTTTGGACGTCTTCATACAGACTTCACATTCCAGGAGAAACTACTTATGAACGGCATCGATCTGAAACTAAAGCTCAACCGCACGAGTCCTAAGATCTGCATAAATCTGGGGTCTGATCAAGAAGAGGGCGCGAAATCCGTTGTGCTTCACATCATGGAGCCGTATTTGCGTGTACGCCGAGTGAAATTAAGTTCGCCAAAACAAATAGGAATTAAGAAAGATTTAATACACGCCACAGTAAAATACCCAATTAACAGGGTACAGATCGAACTGTACACGGTGCCCGCCGGATTGGACTCGAAGCAACTAAAAAACGTGGCCCTTGGAGTTCTACCTAAAAGGTTATTAATTGGAATGCAGGATCTCGCCTCGACGAATTGGAAACATAAAAAGAGTGCCTTTAATTTCGAGAATTTCGGCCTTAAAAATATAACTCTACGTAAATGGCATCGCTTTTGGAGGGACTGTGATTACGGACTACTTATCAGACGCTGTGTTCCCGCTCTGCGCGATAGCTTATAGTAGTATGGCTCATAAAGCAGGTGCATGTGAAGAGCTTGGCTTTGGCGTAACGCGGAAAGAGTTTGTCGAATAATTTAACATTTATTCATTTGATGTTACGCCTGACTTGTCTGCTGGCGTAAATACACACTTAAGTCCACAACAAAGTGGGAATATCTCAGTCAGGTTGGAATTTGCCAACCCTATAGACGCTCCTATTAGTGTACTCGTGTACCTCGATTTACAAGCACTAATAGAAGTTGACCGTTTCAGGAACGTGGCGAGAGACTTTTAAAATGGACACGAATACACTCCAGAGGGTAATGAAAAGTGATCGAATCACACGCTCCAAATTTATCGGTGTTTGCGAAGAATGAAATATTGAAATTGCCAACTACGAGAAACTCGTACGGGATTATCGTGAACACCAACATTGTGGGGTGAGGGGATTCATTGATTTGCAATCTATTTTAAAAGTAGGGAAATAATGTACTATTTTGACTCACTCGGCATTCAGCCCTGGAATGATCCTGTGGTTGCACAATTTATCGAGCAGATATATGTACCTGAGATTTGTGTGGAACCCCTATCGCTTCCAAGATATTATAGTAACACGTGCGGCATGTATTGCCTCTCATTTCTCATGCACATGTCACGTGGGAACGGGTTTATAAATTTTTAAAAATTATTCGATTTGTGCGACAATGAAATGAATGACGAGTTGGTATGCAAACAAATAAAAAAGTTCCCATATGTTAGCACCCGCTGTATTGTGTATAGGTGTGTATCTATATTGTGTAAAGGCCTATTTGTCGCCATTAAGACTTATTTAATGCACACTGGTTCCGCTTTGTACATGTTTTCTACCATTTAATAAATTAAATAAAAATACAATGTGTTTTGTTCTTAACCCCCCAAAAATACTTACATTAGTTCCTCGATGACCTGACATTCGTTGGACCGAATATGAGCCAATACCTGGAACTCTGTGTTCAGGTCGCTGGTTCGGTTGTGCGGTAAAGCGTCCATATCATTTATTCCCCTTTCATCAAAACGAAAAGTAGCTATAACACGTTCAAGTTCCGTTTCGCTCCTTTAATGAGAAGTTAACATGATTAGTTCTTACTGAATGAAATTAAGTCAAGTAAAATTAAACTAGTTTAATTAAAGAGATACAATAAGAGAAAATGCCGATTAGGACGCCTGGCAAATTATAATCACAAAGTAGATATCCTGACAGTTTTCAAAAGTAAGCATCGGGATAATCTTAAAAGTTTTTAATATATCTAAAATCCTACTGCGGTGCTGTTTTAAAATTATCGAGAAATGTATTATTAAAGCTCCACCATTATATATATGCCGAAATAACCACGAAGGAAACAGACAATAATTAAAAGCAAGTACACTAATTTACATCTCAAAAGTAAGATAAGCTGGGTGTGCTACGCTTCGTCTACTGCAACGGGTCTCGAACCCGCAGACAATTCTTAATAGTTTTTAATATTTCTATTGTATCTATATTGTGTAAAGGTTAAATCACAAACTATTTTTCAAAACACATTTATTATGGCATTTTATAAGTTAATTAACACTGAATGAGCCGCACAGCTCCACCATATATATATATATATGCCGAAATAACCACGAAGGAAACAGACAATAATTAAAAGAAAGTACACTAATTTACAGCTCAAGAGGAAGATTAGCTGTGTGTGCTAAGATATCTCAGAGAATAATTAAAAGCAAGTACGCTAATTTACAGCTCAAAAGTAAGATTAGCTGGGTGTGCTACGCTTCGTCTGCCTGCAACGGGTCTCGAGCCGTTGCAGGCAATTCATAAAAGTTTTGGTAATTTTAAAAACGTATCTGTAGAACTTTCTATAAATTTTCGAGAAAGGTACAACTAAAGCCGCACCATCCGATGGACCGAATGTCCGCATCTGCACTTCTGACTGCGGATGTTATGCGGATATTATCTCTAATAAACTATGCAATTTACAATTAAATTAGCTTATAAAGTAGCTTATAAAGCCCAGTCATGCACATTTCATGTAAAGTATTAATTAGTAATGAACAAACAAATATATAAACCTCAAAATATAAATACATGGTAACACAGAAAATTGAATGAAACCTGTTTCATTGAATTTTCTGTGGCTGAAACTCTTGAGAAAGTTATTATTTTTATCATAATAAAAATATTAATATTAATTTTAATTCTTATGCGTTGCCTGCCATAATAGTAATATCACGAAATTTGAAAAATTATGTCATATATTCATAATCCTATATTATATTGATAGATTAACTAAATATCTGCATACGCATCCGCGGATATTGAAATTAAAGATCCGCATCCGCAGATGTTGAAAAACTGACATCCGGTCCACCACTAATATATATATATATATATATATATATATATATTCCGAAATAACCGCAAAGGAGTCAGAATGAGACAATAATTAAAAGAAATACAATATGGGAAAATCCCGATTAGGACGCCTGGCAAATTGTAATCACAAAGCAGATATCCTGATGGGTTTCAAAAGCCAGCATCGGGATAATCTTAAAAGTTTTGTTAATTTTAAAAACCTATCTGTAGCACTTTCTATACATTTTTAAATTATCGAGAAATGTACAACTAAAGCTCCACCATATATATATATGCCGAATATATTATTATAAACGAGAAAGAGCCCTGGGATTAATTTTTTCGTTGTAGAAAAACTCGGAATAAAAGGAAATTAGATTACTAAATATATTATAAACGAGAAAGAAAACACCATGGTTAGGTTAGGCTAGGTTAGGATATATTATTATAAACGGTTAGGTTCAGTTGTGTTAGGTTAGGCTAGGCTATATTATGTCCCGGCTAGGATATGATAGGTTAGGTTATATTATGGCCGGTTAGGTTCAGTTGTGTTAGGTTAGGTTATATTATTATGAACGAAAAGGTTGTGATTGGCTGCCCCGTGAAATCTGGGGCGTGTCAAATATATCTTGCCCGTTCCAGATCCGTGGCGAGAGAAACGCCTTGTTTTTTGACCTTGTATTTTGCCCCGATGAGTTGGTGGGGGAAGGGGAATTTGAACGTATGGTACGCCTGCATTTATACGATGAACTTAATGAGGTTGGTTTGTAAATTTATTTATTGTACCCCATCTAAAATAGGTTCGGAAAAATTTATTTCCTCTGAAATATAAAACGTCACAAACTGGAAAGTAATTTCAGAATCAATTATCCATGAAGGTAAAATTCATCAGTGTGTGAAGCTCGTTCGGGGCCCAGATTTCGCGAACGATACAATGAATAATTTTTTTTAAAAATGACAGAGATGCGTGGTGGGTGCAGGTCATTAACCCCAAAGGTTATGATCTCGAACAGAACGCTGTTTAATATGATTGTGTGTATATATATATATATATGTATATTCCATAAATATTTATGTCCTTCTATTGTTCAGCTGATTACTTCGTTTAATAGGAAGTGTTCAGGATGGACTTCGTTTATACTGCCCTACCTTCTCTCCATTTCCCTCAAGCTTTACACTCCAAATTAGCCCTACTTTTAAACGGGATATATATAAACGTTAAACTGAGAGTCAATTGCGCGTGAAGTTTAGCGTTTATGATGTCTATGCCTCGAGACAATAAAACTGCCAACCGTGGAAGGATGTTTACACTCCAACTTAGAGAGAGAGACAGAGAGAGAGAGATTTTTACATATATAGGATCACCTTTGCTTTCGATGGCTTCGGCCCGAATTGTTCATTCTGGCGAAGGTCAAACTTTTCACCCCGCCCTAGACCTACTTTTTAACGGGGTGTATATATATGAGAGAGAGAGAGAGAGCGCGAGAGGGATCCCTGCTAGGGAACCCTGGTTACCCATTTATCTACCAATTGTGAAAGGATGTTTACACTCCACCTTAGACCTACAGTTTAACACGGATAATTAGGATACCCTGGTTTCCCAATTATCTACCAACCGTGGAAGGACGCGCCCTCACCGGTTCTCGAACCCGGCGCATATAATCGTGTGTGCGTAATATTTTATGGGCGTATAGACGGGTGAGGGCCAAAACGAAGTATACACTGTGCCAACTGGTTGATAATGCCTGGAGGCACTGGCTGATTAAGCCAACTTGCTGATTAGGGGCCTATAAGACAACGGGCGCTCGGCTGAAGTCTTAATATGCGCTTGGCTCCTGCCAGGCGAACACCTCTCTTCCTCTCTCTCCTTTTCCTCTCTCTTTCTCTTGGGGGATAACTCCGCCTCCAAGTTGCATAACCCTTGTTGCTCTTGCAACAACCCCCCTCCCCCTCTGGGGGTGCCTTGCAACAAGGGGGATTGGCACTGGTGTTGGCACTCTTGCAACAATGATCAACATTTGCAATTGCATTGCACTCTCTCCTTTTGCGCCCATACTACTGAGGTGAAGAGTACAAGAAACCAACTCTCTACTTCACAGGCCAACTCGAGAGAAGGGGCGACAAGCTTGATCTTCCTGAAATGAGGATCATCGCAAGGAACATTTGAAAGGTTGAAAGGTCTCTATATTATATTAAAGCTCGAAGTTTAAGAATTAAATTTGATGACCAAGACCAGTAATTTGAGGTTGTAGCAATTACTAAATCCTAATTAAATACAAAGAGTAACGATTTTCTCGGAGAATATCATATTTCTGGTTATGAGAAATTTAACAATGATAGAATAGAAAGAAGGGGTGGTGGGGTACAGTACTATACGTTCGGTCACACTTAAAACTCGTAATTAAAAACATTGCAGAAATTGATATCATATAAATGCGACGTTTGTTGAAATTAAAGACGACTCATGAAAGAAATTAATTATAGGTTTAGTATTTAGGTCTCCCTCTCAGACTGTGGATAGTGGTAATAGAATTCAGGAGCTAAATTTTTATGTAAGTAGCGAATATGATGCGATAATTATGGGAGATATTAATTTATCTTGCAGGGACTGGGGTGGTCCTTTACAGTCTAATTCCGGTCGTCGACTGTACGAGGGTTTGTTCGAAAGTTCACTTTTCAAATGGTCAAGGAACCCATTAGAGAACGCAATATTCTAGATTTAGTTTTAAGTACAGACCCAGATTAACTGATAATATCTCTGTAGGAGACTACTTCTCCACCACTGATCACAGGTAAATAACATTTGAAATTAAAATTAATGTTCATAATTCGGAGAGTCTGGAATACGTCTTGGATTTTAAAAGAGCTAAATTTGGTGACAAGAAACTGCAGCTTTCTATACATAATTGGGATGAGCTTTTATCACACGAATCGGCACGATGATATTAATGGCATGTGGATTTCTTTTTTAATTATTTTAACGTTTAGAATCGAGTAATATCCCATTACGTAAAAGAGACTGTCGAAGTCTGTTAAAGCTAAATGGTAGAATGCTGAAATTAAAAGTAGCTCAACGTTAAACAGGAACGCGTATTTTAAATTTAAAAAAATAAATAATTTGTCCGATGAAAATGCTCACAAGCACTTGAGAAGGCGAAGCAAAAACTTATTAGAAAAAGTAAGCACATCTATGAGCTACAGTATATATATGGTGAACCAAATTAAATCGAATCCAAAGGAATTCTATAATTATGTTAGGAATCAAAATGTAGCTTCGCTTCCATTCATTGTCAAAAACAACGAGCAAATTTACTATGACTTACAAATGACGAAAGTTTTAAATAAATTCTTCCTCTCCCGTCTTTACTAACGAAAATATGGAGAACATTCCTGTTCTCGTAATCATGCTCAGTGATTGTCACTTAAAGCTTTACGATTTTACCATGAGTGAAACTGAAGTACTCTCGGCCAAAGGTAAAATTAATCCTAATAAAACTCCAGCTCCAGATAAAGCTCTACCCTAAGGTACTTAAAGAAATGAACTTCAAAATAATCTCTCCTCTCACATATACTCATATATTTAATAAAGCGATATAATCTAGAGAAGTTCCCTTGCTGACATTACGCCAATACTAAAAAAAGGGGACAAATTGCTTCCGGGAAATGATCGTCCCATTATTCTCACTTCATTTGTTGGTAAGCTTACAATCGTTCGGGACAAAATAGTTAATCACTTCGAAATTAATAAATTAATCAAAGATTCTCAACACGGCTTTCAACGTAGCCGTTCTTGTCTTACTAATTTGCTCGACTTCTTTAATGATATTATAAATATACTGTATATGATGAGATTTTCAAAAAGCGTTTGATAAAGTTCTACACAAAAGATTATTTACTAAACTTCATTCTCACGAAATTGATGGTAATGTCCTCAAATGGATCGAAAATTGACTTGTGGACGTAAACAAAGATTAGTCATTAATGGCAAAGCGTCTAATTGGAAAAGTGTAACCAGCGGCGTGCATAAGGGATCAGTTCTTTGACCAGTTCTTTTTAATATTTATATCAGCGCCATCGACAAAGGAATTAAGCGTATAATTTCAAAATTTGTGGATAATACCAAACTACGGGGACGAAGAAAATCAGCGGAAGAACGTTTGCAGATTCAAAGAGATTAACAAATTACTCGAGTGGGCAGAAATTTGACAAATGAACTTTAACATAGTGTAGATAAATGTAAAACGTTGCATATCGGTAGAAACAATGTTAAAGAAAAGTATTTTATGCGCGACAAAACACGAACGAGTGTTACGGAAGAGAAAGATTTGAGTATTAGTGTTGCCGACACTCTAAAACCGAGTAAGCAATGTATCGAAGCGGTCAGAAAAGCAAATAGAATCTTAGGATTTATTGGAAGATCATTTGAATTTAAGTCGGAGAAAACAACGCTGACATTATATAATTCCTTATTACGCCCCCACCTGGGATACTGCGTTCAGTTCTGGTCCCCAAATTTGCGACAGGCCATAGGCAGAATGGAAAGAGTGCAGCGACGATGACTCCAAGACTTAGAAACAAATCTTACGCTGCCCGTTTAGAGACGTTAAATTTATTCTCACTTTTGAAAAGGCGTCGTATTCCAGGAGATTTAATCCAGATTAAAATGATCAAAAGTTTTGATAATGTCGACGCCGAAAAATATTTCGCCTTCATATATCTACAGATCTACAGAAGCTAAGACTAACAAAGACCCTAAGATCCACTCGCGGTAATGATCTTAAATTAGTGGGTAAACGTTTTAATTCTAATGAAGCTGAACATTTTTTCTCCAAACGTATAGTTAAGTTGGGGAATGGACTGCCAGCCAGCGTAGTTCAACGTACGTAATTCGATTGGATCCTTTAAAAAGAGACTAGATGCTTATCTTCCCTTCCAGTTGGAAGCATTTGTTAGCGTGTAGAAGTATTGTAAAATTTTCATTTGGATTCCCTCCTATTTACTTTAAAATTTTCACTTTTTCTTTAAATTTTTTCCTTCCTTTCAATCCCTTGTCTTTGTTTTGCTTTAAAATTTTCATCGTCTTTAAATTTTCTTGCATCTTTTAACCTTCCTTCTTAAACAGACAGCGTCGAACGGACCTGCCCGTCTGTTCTGTTTGGTTTCCTTTGTATTCATTTTATATATACAGTAAATTACAGTAAATTGCGTTAATTTGAAAAAAAATTCCGTCTTATGCAAATAGAACAACAGCAAAAAAAATTATCGAAATACAGTCGTAAATCGAGAGACGTTAGTGAAAAAAAACCCGAAAAAAACCTAACTGAGGAAATGTAATTTCGAACCTCAAATTGGAGAGTGAAGATTTTGAACACTTCAGGGCATGCTTTCTCCCTCACACTATAAAACTGGTACCCTAAATGCCATTTCTTCAAAACTAAAAATTAAAGAATCGACTTACCAAATCGTCGATGTACTAAATTACTAAAGGTTAATTTCATCCAACTTAAATTAATCGATCAGGTCAGGTCAGGTCTGGCTGTTCTGTTTCGATGAATTTGTGCTGTCATTTCTCTTGGTACCTTATCTGGTGTGTGTCTCCATTTTGAAAAATTTATTCTGGAAATAGAAGTGTGTCATTGTTTCATTTGAGGAAATAAATTCATCGAAATATTCAAATTTCAAAAGAAGACTCATAACTTACTGATTAGTAATATTTAAAAAATTACATTCACTTTCGTAATTGTATACCTGAGCATAATATATATATATATATATTATATATATATATATATATATATATATATATATATATATATATATATATATCAGGTTGTAACAAATTCTGCTCGATTAGAAAACGGACGATAGATAACACTGCCCAACAGAAAAAAAGTTGTTGCTGCTGATTTAATTCTAAGACCTGTTTCTAGATAATATTGATGTGCTGATTTCAAAAATCACCTTAGATTTTGTCCATCACATCAGGTTTTCGTGCAATGTAATATGCCTATTTTTGGTGATCCATGAAGGGCGCTTATCAAAATTGATGATTTTTGAGACGTGTTAACAGCTGGTTTGCTGTTAAAATTTTATCTGTGGAATACGCAAATCTGTGCATTAAATCTAAAGGTCATGTACAACATATTAAAACCTTGGGTATCTGTGATTTCCCCAGGTGTGAGCGTGACGTCATGATCTGAGAGAGATTTCCCATTGGCGGAGTGAGAGCAGCCGGTTCCGCTAGTGACGTTACTTGTAAACTTTCAGCAGTTGGGTTGCAACATGAGCATTAAAGGTCACTATCTCAACAGTCATCTGGATAAATTTCCAGAAAATCTTGGTGATGTTAGTGAAGAGCAAGGTGAAAGGTTCCACCAAGATATCATAGTGATGGAAGAACGATACCAAGGAAGATGGGATACCCATATGATGGCTGACTACTGCTGGAGTAAGAAAACAAGAAAAAGACAATGTTAAGAAAACTGGTCCCGTGCTTGCTTTAATATGGATTCATTTTTTGCTTATTTAAACACTTTTAATCACTTTATGTGTCAATATTACCATTGTATATTAAAGTTCACTCCCTGCACAATTGTTTACTTTTCCATGCTGATTCTGAGTATGTAAAAACTTATTTTTTGAAAAGAAAAAAATTGGGCATAACCCTGCCAAAATGCGATATCTCCAAAATATCCGTATTTGATTGCTCGAAAACCTGACGTGATAGGCAAAAACTAAGGTGATTTTTGAAATCAGCACACCAAAGTTACCTAAAAACAGGTGTTAGAATTAAATCAGCAAAATTGGTGTTGGGCAGTGTAATAGAATAACCTCAAGGGTTTTAGGAAAGTTAATCGGCCACAATTCACCGCCCACAATTCACTGCCCACAATTCATCGCTCATACATTTCACCGCAACCAAATTCCTCGCCCATACAATTCATCGAACATACATATATACATTTTTATATATCTGTATATATAATATATATAATATAATTATATATATATATATATATATATATATATATATATATATGTTCACCCCAACAAAATAAGAATGAATAAGAAAATGTTTGAAACAATATTTATTTACTAAAACCACACTAAAGAAATGTGTCAAATATTTATTTATTAAAACCACACTCAATAAAAAGTATTTGCGAAAATTGTCTATTATTGTGGTTACTTTTTTCAAAGGTATTTAGGTCTAAGCCTATCTCTCTTGATCTTTTAACGAACTTTTGTTTACAAAAAAGTTGATTTTGGTACTTACGTATTATCGGGAGTACCAAACTGTTTATTATGTATTTTTGCTCGTGTCATTTTCATTTAAACTAACGAAAATATCACAACTTAACCTAACCAATCATCAAGGGCGTACAGTTGACCTAACCGGGCATTCAGTTGACCTAACAGGGCTTTTTCCGTTTTATTTTGTCTAAAACACATTCTAATATGAAATATTATGAGCTCTCGTTCTTATATATTCGACAATACAATGCTTTGAATCGCACAATTGCGATATTTTCTTTTTTCTTTTGAGGTTCGTCGCCACCTATGTACTGTTCAATTCTGATTTCACTTAAAGTTTGTTCTTTCTTAAGGCACTCCAGAAATTTCCAAATATTTGGATAATGGGCAGCAATCTGTTCTTCTGGGCGATGAATTATGGACGGTGAATTGTGGGCGATGAATTTTCCGGATACCAACCTCAAGATAATGTGAAATAGTTTTAGAAATGTTGCAAAATACACGCGGCGACAGGATCGCACATGTTTTATCACGATACAGAATGACTTAGGCTAGTGTAGGCTTAGGCTAGTGTAGGATTAGGCTAATGAATATTTTCTCTGGTGTTTTTTCATACAGTTACAACGCCACCCGTACGATATTACAGTAATTGAAAAAACATGGAGCCCACGAATGAGCATATTCGACAAGTGATGCTGTATGAGTTCCATAAAGGATCTAACGCTAGTGAATCCGCAAGAGACATTCAAAGAGAGTATGGAAATGATGTTGTGAGCGAATGGATGTGTAGGAGATGGTTTGAGAAGTTCAGAAATGGAGACTTCAGTGTGAAAGATCATCAACGAACAGGACGACCAAATGAGTTAGATGAAGAGTTGCTGAATGCAACAGTGGAGGAAAACCCAACGGTAACTGTAAGAGAACTTGGCCTGCAACTCGGCGTTAGCCATATGACCATTCACCGTCATTCGAAGCTGTTAGGAAAAGTAGTGAAAGTTGGAAAATGGGTTTCGCATGATTTGTCACACGCGAATCTTCAACATCGAATCGATATTTGCACATCACTGCATTCTCAGCAACTGCAGGCACCGTTTTTGAATCGGATCGTCACTGGGGATGAAAAAATGGTTCCTCTATAACAATATTAAGTGTCGACATCAGTGGCTAGGCTGAGAAACAAAGCCTGAACCTCAGGCAAGGAATGGACCCCATCCAATGAAAATTTTGCTATGCGTTTGGTGGGATATGCAAGGAATTATTCATTTATTCATTTTGAACTTCTGCCAGATAACCAAACAATCACAGCTGAAGTCTACTGCCAACAACTCCAACGATTGAAGATGGCATTACAAGAAAAACTTCCTGCATTAATTAATCGCAGAGGTGTTCTATTCCACCAGGATAACGCGCGCCCTCACACTGCTCGAATCACCACTGCCCAATTGGAGGCATTTGGTTGGGAGAAAATGCCTTATCCACCTTATTTTCCGGACATCGCACCTTCAGACTACCATTTATTCAGAAGTCTGCAACACCAACTAGATGGACAAAAGTTGCAATCCAGAGAAGCTATCGAAAACGAAGTGATCGCTTTTTTAACTCGAAACCAAGGGATTTCTTCGAACGTGGTATAAAAAACTTTTTTATAGTTGGGAGGAGGTTATAGAAAAAGAAGGGAATTATATTGATGATTAATTTGTCATTATGTCATTTAATTTTTGTTGTGAATAAACTAAAAATTCGAGCAGAATATATGTTACAACCTTAAATTATATATATATATATTATATATAATAAGGAAATTTTAGACACCAATCGACCAAGGAAGTACTCCGCGGAGGATGTCAGGCAGGAGGCAGGGAGCAATTGAACTTCCGTTTCTCCCGTCACTGTCCCCCTTAGCTCATCTACCCTGTGAGTAGTCCAACATGCTCTCAAACACACACTTCTCCCTCTAATCATCAATACATATACATGTATCTTACACACTACACAATCTTTCCAAAATTAAAAAAAAAGCAAATGGCATTGTTTTTAAAAGTCTCGGAGTACCCTGGGGAGAGGAACATAAATGTCTCATTTCTGGTTCCCCCGCTACGGATACCGAGAATGCAGACCAGGGCAGTGGGGCTGGTTCTGCTACCATCCACTCGAGATATTATGAGCCTCTGCCTGACACACTTTCCTTAAACTTCCGCAAAATTCGTGGCCTTTCCTAAAATTTTCAATCTGTTGAACTGAAACTCAGGTGTCTGAACGACTGATAGCAACGCTTTTTCTGTACCATCCTACATTTTAGATAATCATTTTCATTCCAAAGGTGGATTTCGCAATGACCTAAATTGCTCTCGTATTCCCGAACTCGAATCTTCCTAATTGTACACGAGGGTGGGTCGAATTGATGAATTTTGGAATTTTGATTGGCCTGTTATAGAAAAGGTTGCAATTTGATGAGAATAATAAGTTCTAAAACTCTTACGGATGTTAAACAAAACTTTCCACTGCCCCAAGTGAGTAAAATATTAGCAATTTCCCTATTTTCGTCAAAAAATTAATTTGCGATTTTTGATTGGCCTGTTGTCATAAAAGATGCGTTTTGAAGAGGAAAAAACTCTGTAAAAATCTTACAGATATCAGAAAATATTTTCCACTGTCTTCCATCTATCCATCGTGTTCTGCCTATCAGGCAGGTGCAACTCATGTGTCCTGCCAAAGTGTTCTATCCTGTCGATGTACCCTCTACCACCTCTTTCAACAATCCTTCTCCTCTCAACACATGTCAGATCCATTTCTATGGTCTTTCTCTTATCACCTTAATGAGTCTTCGTTCCTCCCTCACCTGTTGCCAGTATTTCCTCATTACTTTGGTGTTCCCTCCCGCTTATCTTTAGCATTATTCTCCAAATCCACATTTCAAAACTTTCCAGGAGTTTCTTTTCAGTTGTTTTCAGTGTCCATGTTTCTGCTCCATACGGTACCACACTCCATATCAAGCTTTTTACTGACCTTTTCTTCAGCTTCAAGTTGGGTTTACCTGTAAGTAGTCTTCTCTGTCTTTCAAAAGCTACCTTACCCATACCAATTCTAGATCTTACTTCATTATTGGCTTCCTTACTGTCTTAAGCGAATGAAAATTAGAAATTTTCATATTTTTGGTTATTTTCGTCTAAAAATTAATTTTGGAATTCTGATTGGCTCGTTGCCGTAAAAGTTGCGTAATATTACTGATGAGGAAAAAATTCTTTAAAAATATTACTGGCCATAGAACAGTCTATTTTATTTATAAAAATATAAATGCAACTCTCAGGTGATAAATAATTCGAATTTCTTGTCATCCAGTACTCACCACGAGGAGGTGATTGCATATCGAGTTCCGCCCGTGCCCACACATCCATCCAACTATGCTAGGCACTTTCCGCGCCTGTTACGTTCTCACTCTGATCAATGTTCACTAAATTTACACTTTATAATTTTTCTTTGAGTCTAATATTCCCATTCGTTTTTGGGATTCTAACTTACAGTAGTCCTAATGAAACCATCTCTCCGTAACTCACCACACACAGATAATGATGCTTCAGTTACCAACTTAACGCATCTCTCCACAGCTTGCGTATGACACAGTATTTCTCCCACCTCAAACGTGGAGGAGAGTGTTGCTACATTCTTGATGTAAGAGTGGACCTCGTTATCATCCCATATTTTTGTAAGTGGAGGTTCTGTTATCTCATTTGCCTGCCAATCTATGAGATCAATATAGTCGATGACATCATAGTTGGTTGGTGGAATCCTCTGCCTGAATGTAGGTAGGTTCCCTTCTTTCTGTTGTAAACGTGCTGCTAGGATTCTTCTCAGCGTATGTTCTCGAATGCGACTCCGTACATTTGTTAACATAACAAGCAATATATTTTCAGGATGTGGAAAGTAACTGTTCCGTCCAATCGCATAACTTGATGCTGAACCACACCGGTGCGTAAACGTTTATCACGTAAGTTGCCAAAGCGCATACATAGTTCATCTGAAGGATTACTTATACTCACATATGATCTAAGGATTCGATTTGTAGTTGTAAACTATCTAGAATCTAACATAGGTCCAGGATTACGTTGTGCCAGATCTATTGGGCACTCTCCTGAGGATACTGCTTGACACATCTCGAAGAGGTACTTTTGGTCTTTGCTCAAAGCTTTTATATTGTCGATTACTGACAAAGGCTCTTGAACTTCGACAGGCTCAAATTGTAAAATAGGGTTAAGTTCGCATTTAGCCAGTGCTTTGCCAATGGGAGCAAAAAAAGCGTTTGGACCATATGTCACACCATCAATTAGTAGTAGGAGATGTCGTAATGGTAACTCATTAGTATGCAATAAGCAAATAATCCACTGTAGAGGACGGCCTAAGTGCAGTCCAAGCAAGCGAATCACTCCACCTTTGAAACCGGTATTGACATTAGTACCATCGCATCCTATTGCTGCAATAGAATCCACTGGAAAATCTTTCTCTTGTAGGCACTCTATGATGCAGGTTTATATTGCACGTGCTGTTCCTTATGAAACAGTAATATGGGCAAAGTGTTCCGATCTTGGTTCTAAGATGAGAGAAACATGTTCTTCGGTGATATTTTCGACAGAGTACTTGTTTCGTCTTTTCGAACTGGCCTTGGTTTTGTCCTTTCTTCCATCAAAGTACAGTCCTCGGATGGCATTTTTATTGACGAAACTTGGCGATTGCTGTCTCTTCTTCTCTCTTTCTCGCCTTATCTTATTTTCATCAATTGTCATTGTTCTATTAGTCTCAGAAATAATGCTAACATCCTGAAGGACGCTGAAGCTATTGCTGCAGCACTTCTATCTGATATGTTGTGCCGATCGGCCTCTCTAGCTAGTGCTGAGAGCTTAACTCTGGGACAGTATCCTGAAGATGATGGCTGGGGAGTTTCAAGATTCATTTGGGCTTCACTTGCATGAGAATCAGTGTCTGAAGACGAGGTCATCTGAATATTTGCTGTAGCAACCAGTGTTCGGGTACCTTTTGACATTCTTTCTTGAAATTCTTCTCTTCGTTTCAAGCTCTTTCTCATCTGTTGTACTTTCTTTTGCTCAATACTTCCTATGATCATTTTTCTTGCACTTCGCTGATCATTCAGGAATTCGATCTCTTCTTTACGCTCTTTTGGACAATTGCAAACTTTACTACATTTGCAAGCGGCAATATCAAATAGCTTTGAAGCTTCTTTTCTGAAATTGGTTATCCTCAATTTATAAGAATTATTATCTTTTTGCTACTTGTACGGTTTCAAAATGTTCCGATATTTAACATCATAAGCTTTGATTTTTGCCACAACTTGTTGGTGTGAAATAATGGGTATGCTTGATGTAGCCCACATTTTTTCCACTTCCCGAGCAACATTTTCTACATTTTCTGCCGATAATGTAGGAACGTGAGATGCTGAGCACATTATTAGCATTAGACAGTGCTTCATGACTTATTCATAAGTCGGTAAAGTATTTTGAGACATATAACAAGCGTTCCCAAATATAGGATACTTGGATTGTTCTCTAGTTTGAGCCTTTTTAGTCACTGTAACTCGTACTTTATTTCTCAATGTAATGTATCCTGACTTTAATGCACTTCCTCCATTTGTCTTTTATGCCAGTCTCCGATTACTGGTCAAACCAGACTTCAGTAGCCTCTGTGAACTTTTCATCATCGTCAAAGCGGCGACCACACAGGTAGGACTTCAAGTTTCGAAATAGCTAATAGCCATTTCGGGCCAGGTCTGGGCTGTAAGGAGGTTGGTTTTATTGCTCGAAGCCACAGTCGCGAATTGCAATTTGTGGAAGAACGTGCTTTTGGGACTGGCTCATTATCCTAAAGCAGAAGTACACCTTTAGTCAACCTTTCCCACCGTTTCTCTTTGATGGCGATGCGCGATTTTCGAATAATGTCGCGTTATTGAAATTAACCTCAACTACTATTCAAAGGTACACCTTCATGACGCATGAAAAACAGAAACCTACCATATTATTTCATACCTTATTTGCAAAACATTCTGACCGTCCCTCGACAGTGTGTGAGTAAAATTCCCAAAAGTTAAAAGAGATAAGAATACTAAATACAGCGAAGCTTTTCGAGAGAACTTACTCTTTTCAGTCAGGCGCAAGACTAAAACTGAAAGTAAGATTCATGATTCAGGCAACTCAACAACCAAACGTTGGGCATAAGATCGAGTGAGAAAGTTTCGTATTTTATATTAAAGTTGTCGGTTATTTTTATAATAAAAGATTCAGAAGTTTTCGTTTATCATTATTGTTAATATATGAAAATAACACCATTATTACGGAATATCAATATCATGTTCGTTGTTTGAACGATGTCTTTGCAGGGCCGAATTTTCTTCGACCTTATTTAAACTATATTTATGTTGATATAGACGTCTTTTGAAATTATTAGTTTCTCCAGTATAGTTCTCAGAACAGTCCCTACACGGAATCTTATATACGAATACTCCAGCATTAAAAGAAAGGTTAGATAATTGATTATTATTGATTACCAGATTAAGTTGAGGAGGAACGACGCCCCGCAGTGGCTGCGCATTAAAAGGGACCACCAGAACATCCCGAAAAGTCTTATTGTTGGTGGTATTATTATAAAATTAATTTTTTGCAACTCGCAAGGCTTTGTCAATAAAAATGGGACGATATCCCAATTTATAAAGCAATGGTTGCTATAGTAAATTTCTGAGTGAAGATAAGAGGGACCGCATATCCTAAGGGCTCGCAAAAACATTCCCATAAGAATACCTTTTTTTGTAGATAAAGTGTGGGAGGAAAACCAATACACATAAACGTCAGAATTGTGGCCTTTCTGAAAACGGTAAAGGTGGGTCTATTAATAGGAGTTCTGATAGTTAATTTAAACGTCAAGGAACGAAAGAATTGAATTATGTTCCAGTTCGACAGTAAATTTGTTAGAAGGTAAAGCACTGTTCAGTCAGTCTATCCAGTATAATTACGATTGAAATCCAACGGAAGCAGAACAAGAATGTTGTGAGCAACATTAAAAAAATGTTTTTGCGAACGTTGCATCAATAAATAAATAAATAAATATATATATGAGTATACATTCACAGTTCGTTTTTGCTAACTTGGGAACAGGCCAAAGAATACTGATTTCATGATAGGTCAGTTAGCGTTATTTTATTTTAGCTGTAAACCTGTAAACGAGAAAATCTCAGGAGTTGTATAATTGTCTAATTTCTCTTGGGTTTACATAAATTGATTGAATTCAGTTGGAAAATGTATTTCAGGTTAGCACTTAATTCGAAATTAAATTCCATTACTATAATTATATTACAGGAAAGTCTGCCTTTTCTTGCAACTGGAAAACCATTTTTAAATTTATATATTTTTTTTACTTCTTTTAATGAGTCGATTATTCATTTAAATTTGTGTCTGTCTAAGATATATATATATATATATATATATATATATATATATATATATATGTCGGATATGACGTTATCCGTTAAAGGTATTCTCAGTATGTCACTTCCTCGCACCCACAAGGAAGTTTATACCGTTTAATTAATCTGACTGACATCCACGGTTCTTCTTTTCAATTTTACTTTATCTGACTGCGAGTTACGAGGAAACGATTTATACCTTCGCTCAATGGCGTACCCTCTCTCTCTCGGTCCGTTGATAGACGGGAATGCTTCTTCTTGGAAGGATATAAAATGACGAGTCTTCCTTTGCTCAGTCCTTTATTTTTACAAGGTCGAAATCACTTTTAAAATATTAGAATTTCTTAGTAATTAGAAAACAATGAAAACCTTTTCACTACACTTGTTTAGAGAGTTATTAACGGGCAAATGCTTACATCAAAAAACTAAGGGGACCAGCCGAAACGGCCCGGCCCAAGGGCGGAACACTCACTTCCACTCGAGGCCGAGGCGAGACTCTAACTCCCTGTCTCAAATCTGAGGCAGACTCTCTCAAGGCGTGTTCATTTCCTCCTTGAGAAACCCCGTGGTGCCACGTTTACCAAAGCGTTATTTACTTGTAAATTCCTACTCTAATAATGGTATTAACAAGAGAATTGGTATAAAATGATATTAGCAAAAGAATTTATACAATTGTAGTTTTATACTAGTCGAAAAGAACATTTAGAATTTTAGGAATCTCTGTTAAGATTATAGATGTGACAACTGTGGAGAGCATCGTTAGGCTTATCGAAAGGGTACCAGAGAATCTGGGCTTGAGGCAATTTATACAAATATTAAGAATTTTAACGGAGTCCGGTTTTAATTTATATGAACAAAATAATATCTTTTAAAGGATTAATATTTTAATTTATACAAACAGAATATCTTTAAATTTTAACACAAATTTATTTTCTCGTAGAAACACTTTTCTATATATATATATATATATATATACATACAGGGTGTCCCAGAATTAACTATCTATTTCAATGAAATCGGACAAATTTAATAAAAACTGACATAATTTTGTGTTTATTACTAAATTATGATACAAAAACAAATAGATTTATAAATCATAAGTCAAAACTTTATTGAGAAGTTTCAACATGTGCACCGTCTGTATCTCTGCAAATTTCAAATCTATCCTCAGCGCTGCGAAACACATTTTGAAGCATTTCAGGTGTTATCTCCCGCACTGCCAACTGGATGCGTTCTTTAAGTTCAGCTAAACTATTGATCTTTTGGCGATAAACCTTTGTTTTTATGAAACCCCATGCAAAGAAATCCAGGGGTGTCAAATCCGGAGAACGCGGAGGCCAAGGTCGAGGTCCTCCACGTCCAATCCACCGATTCGGAAGGCGTCTGTTGAGGTATTCTCGAACAATTAGAGCATAATGACATGGTGCTCCATCTTGTTGAAACACAACATTATCAAGAATGCCATCATCAAGAAGCTGTGGTTCGAGAAACTGCTGAAGCATATGAAGGTAGACGGTACCTGTTACAGTTGCTTCCGCCAAGAAGAATGGGCCATAAATTTTGGATTTGGTCATTCCAAGCCACACGTTAACTTTTGGAGTCTCTTTGCCATTCTAAAAATAAAACTATGAAAAACTATGAAAAAATTATGAAAATAAAATTATGAAAAAAATTTAGAAATTTATACATTTTTAACACATTAAACATGATAAACATAAATAAAAGTGTGTTTTTAACAAATTTGTCCGATTTCATTGAAATAGATAGTTAATTCTGGGACACCCTATATATATAATATATATATATATATATATATATATATATATATATATATATATATATATATATATATATTACGGTGATTCATATCAGTATTGCAATTTGTTTTTTTATGTGGGGCACCCATGCATTTTGTTCATTCTTTTGAGAAAAGTCATAGGTGAAAGTTTCATAGCATTTAAACGAATTTTAGAGGTTGCTAAGTAGCCATTGAAATTTACACCCTTTGACCATCGTGCTACTTGACCAGAACCTACAAGTTAAATTTTTATTGGGAAACAGCTAATCGTTGAGTTAACCAATTTGAATATTTTTTTCTCCATTACTAGTCTTAAAGCAAAAATATTTTTGTTTTAACATTGGAGATTCATTATTCATTGGAGATGTTAAAAAAGGAAACTAAAACAAACAAGACAAATTATAATATATTTTTGAAAGTAGCAGAAATGTGTATCCATGGTATCCATGAAGGCCGAAATCTATGAAAACGTTTAATGTTTTGAAATAAAGGAACTTCGATGATGCAATACATAATTTAATCAAATATTTACAAAAATAAATTGGAAATCCAACAAACCTAACCTATATCTTTTATGTTTTAGTTCATCACTCATGAGATAGCAGATCACTTCATAAGTGACACTTTCTTTCGGTCAGGATATCTAAGCTGAATCAGTGCAGAGTCCAGATTGACACGTTTCACTGAGTGCTCATCTCCTTGAGTTTGCAAGGCCTGGACCATCTTGCATTTTGTGTCAGCAGATACTTCGTCATCAAAGAGAGTGCAACCAGTTCCTCAGTCAAGTACCAGAGGTGCCAAAAAAATTTCATGCGTAGTAAATGTATCAGATAATGCTGTCTAGTAGATGGTGTGATTGCTTGATGAACACTTACTTTGGAACCGCTTCAAAAGGATGATTTCAGGACCTTTTGAAGACAATAGAGAGGTTGACACAACCGCTTCAAGCATTATCTCCACCATGTGATAACGACATTCTAGCCACAACATATCTTTCCCCATCTTTTATTCAAAGAGAATGCAGGCTCCATTTCTTAAACCAGTATTGGCAGCTGTTGTGTCAAAGCTCATGCACTTAACATCATGGCAGATTCCTCAAGCCAGAAATGCTTCATCAATAGCCGAAGCTACTGAATCACCAGTTCCTGGTGAAAATTTGGCAACACCAAGCAGTTGATCAACTCCTTCACTAGTAACTAATAAGGGAAGATGGTTAACAGTTTTCTTCCCCGTTATACCCTCCAATAGTTTTCCAGCCCAGTGTATAGTTAGGGGAACTTTCGGCCTAAACTCCTTTCCCAACTTCTCAGTAATCTTTTGTCGACGCTTCAGTCTTTCTCGGCGAATAGTTGAATAACTGATCCTGTATTCTGCTGGATTATGGCCAAGACTTTGAATCGTGTGTGTCAACACAAGTGCTGCCTTTCGATGACTCAACTTGGCTACATCTAGGCAAGCGAACAACTTATTATCTAATAACTTTTTTCTTTTCAATGGCTTCGCAGCTGAAGTAGATGCTTCAGGCTCAACACCAATGGCACGAAGTGTTGCCTCTTCTTTATCAACTGTTTTACTTTCTATTTCAGTTTCAGATGACGACTCTGAGAAGAACACAAAGCTAACCTTTCCTTCACGCTGTCTCTTATTTTCCTTTTCTTGCGCAAATCTTTTCTTAAATGTCTGCTATCTTTTTGTTAACTCTTCCTCTCTCTTGGCTAGTGCTCCGTCTACAGTCCCATCTTATCTCGTCTTCCTTTCTCACTTTGAGCTGCAAAGAACTCTCGATCTTCAACAGTTTTGATCATCTTCAAGGCATCAGCATTAGCAATGCCAAATAAATCTAAGTCTGCCTTCCAATTTTCCTCTTTCTGTCTTAATTTCTCTGAACGCTTGTCTTTGTTCTCCTTGTTTTGCTTTAGCATTTCCCATTCTCTGATAATGGTTTCAACTTTGTTTACCACATGCCTCTTAAATCTAGTTGGAATCTAGTTGAAATTATTAATGATAATTTTAATATAACTACCAAAACTACAAAAAAAGTAGGAACAAAATACTCAGTCCCTCAACAACTAAGTTCTTCATGCAGTAAAAAAATCTCGTGGCGACCACTAAATATAATTAAAAAAAGACCAAACTTTACCCGAAATACTTTTTTATGAAATGGAACAAGATTACACAGCTCAACAAAAAAACATTTTTGTTTCGTTGCCAAGGAAATTCGTACGAATTTAGGGTATTTTGGGGTTGCTGAATTCCAAAATGAAAGTAGTTTTTCCGATTTGGCTCTAGTTCTTGAGATAATGAATACCCTCAATTAATAGGAAACGTAACCATAACGCGTGCATATGGGAAACTACCGGAACATTCTAGATGGTGAGACACGCGAATATTCTTAGTGTTTACTCCGCGATCATTCTAGAATATTCCCCCTCCGTATATAAGTCATCAGCCACCCAACCAGTAGTCAGTTGACAGTTGGCAGTGGAGCGGTACGTGTAAAGATGGTAAACTTCTTGCTTGGGCAGCAAAGTGGATATACGAAGTACCCTTGTTTCATCTGTTTATGGGATAGTAGGGCAAGGCAAGCTCATTGGAAAAAAGTGACATGGCCTTCCAGAGAAAACATGACTGTAGGTGCAGCGAACATCATTAACGAGCCTTTGGTTGGGAGTGAAAAAATCATCCTCCCACCACTTCATATCAAGCTGGGACTAATGAAACAATTTGTTAAGGCCTTGGACAAAGATGGCGATTGCTTCAAATACATTTGTAGATCGTTCCCTGGACTAAGTATGGAAAAACTAAAAGCTGGAATCTTTGATGGCCCTCAAATCCGTACACTTATCAAGGATTCTAATTTTACAAAATTTATGAATGGTGTTGAAGCTTCTGCCTGGTGCAGTTATGTCTCAGTTGTCAAGAACTTCTTGGGTAACCACAAAGCAGACAATTATGAAGAACTGGTGCAAAACATGCTCACAAACTTTGAAAAGTTGGGTACTAATATGAGCATAAAGGTACACTTTCTCCATAGCCACTTACACAGATTTCCGGATAATCTTGGTGATTTTAGCGAGGAACTAGGGGAGAGGTTTCATCAAGATATCAAGGTGATGGAGGAAAGGTATCAAGGCAGATGGGACAGACACATGATGGCAGGCTATTGCTGGAACCTCCAACGTGATTGATCTGATAACCCACATAAAAGAGAATCGTACAAACAGAGATTTACTATACATTAATTGTAATTATGCGAATCAGCTTACTGTGTTTATCTGTTATTATACCGAATAAAATGCCATTATGTATTTCATGTGTTTACTTTTGTATGATTTGAGACAATTTCAATGCGATTTGTAAGTAGGCTCCGCCTGAACATTAAATTTTTTGCATTTTTACGTGTTTCAATGGGTACCAATTATCTCATCAATTAGAGCCAATCTAGCAAAACCGATGTCATATTCGGAATCAGCACCACAAAGTTACCCCAAAATCACTCTAATATGATTGGCAATAAAATGAGTGTTGACCAGTGTTATAGGGTGCCCCTCTCAAAAATAAAAATTTCGAAAATTTGAATCACCCAATTATATATATATATATATATATATATATATATATATATATACACACACACACACGAGGGCAACTCAATGTATTTTGCTCCACCATTTTTTTCTTTCCAGGTTTCCTTGTAAGTTCCAGAATTTTTTTACACAAGTAGCTACATACCTTTTTTAAAAGTTTTTATTTTTCCACATAGTCTCCATCCTTTTCTACGACTTTCCTCCACCTCGAAACAAGGGCCTTTATTCCTCGCTAGTAAAAGTCCGCTGGGTTTCGCTGGAGCCACCTCTTGACCTCCTCAACAACCTCATCGTCACTCTGAAACTTTCTTCCACGAATACCATCCATCATTGGCCCAAACAAATGCAAGTCAGAAGGTGCTAGATCCGGGCTGTATGGAGGGTGGGGTGACACAGTCAAGCGCATTTTTGTGATGGCCTCTCTTGTTTGCAAACTGTTGTGTGGTCTTGCGTTATCGTGCAAAAGAAAAGTCTTCCAGTTTTCTCTCCGGTTTAACTCGCTCTTTACTTCTCTGGAGTCTCTGTAAGGTAGCAATATATGCCTCTGAGTTGATTTTTTGTCCCTTCTTCATAATGTCCAACAGAATCATCCCTTTCATGTCCCAGAAGATGGTGGCCATAACGTTTCCTGCAGAAGAAGCCATTTTGAACTTTTTCTTGCGTGGGGAGTCTGCTTGATGCCACTCCATGGATTGGCGTTTTGTTTCAGGTTCAAAGTGGTGTACCCATGTCTCATCCCCAGTCACAATTCGTGAAAGGAAGTCATCCCCTTCTGTCTCGTATTGAACCAACGACACAGAAACAATTTCTTTTCTTTGGGCTTTGTGATCTTCAGTCAGTTCACGAGGAACAAACCGTGAACACACTTTTGAGTATCCCAGTTGCTGAATTATCGTATTCACACTTCCTCCACTAATTCCTAGCTCCAGTGATAGCTCCTTGTATGTGACGCGCCGATTTGATCGAATGATGCTGTTAGCACGTTGCACAGCGTGAGATGTCACAGTCGATGCCGGGCGACCGCTGCGTGGCTCATCATCGAGGCTGGCTCTTCCTCTCTCCGATGATCTCACACGTTTAGACCAGCGTCCAACTGTGCTTCGATCAACAACAGCATCTCCGTAAACATTTTGTAGACGTTTGTGAATATTTTGAACTGTTTCCTTCTCTGCGGTTAAGAACTCGATAACAGCTCTCTGTTTACGACGCACATCACTGTCAGACGCCATTTTCGGAACTGCGTTAACCATCGGTTTTATACAAGGGCGTTAAAAAGCGATTTTATACAAGGAGGGGAGGTTCAAACTGGAAAAATCCTGTTATGTGAAGCGCAGAAAGTTCAAACTTACGGCCCAAAAGACATTTCAACCCCATGGCCTATTATTAACTAAGAAAAAAGGGTGGGGCAAAATATATTGAGTGCCCCTAGTATATATGCATATATATATATATATATATATATATATATACACACACACACAGTATATACAATATATATATATATATGTAATAAAAATTCCGTTATCCCCTTCTGACACCAATTTGTAATAAAAAATTGTCCGTTGTCAGGGGAGACGGACCCTTATTACAAATTGTTTGTTTCTCGAAGGCCACTGTAATTTGAAGTTATAATTAATCAATAAATTGAAGTCACATTTGGCTACAAGTTCAATCTCAAATTCGAAATATAATACGGTCAAGTTCAGGTTTTTTCTTAAACTAGTCTTAACATTAATTAGATAATTTAAGATCTATCGTTGCCTATCCACTACATCCCTCGCAGTAGTTTAGGTTAACGGCTCTCAATATTTCCTCGTAAACTCTCTATTCTCTCAAACTCAATGTCTCGAAACTCAAATCTCACTCAATGAAACTCTCAAATTTAGTCTTTAACGAGCAAACCCTCTCAACGGCCTACTCGGAGAATTACCAGATCGCCACCCGGCCAATCACTCATTCCCGACGAAGCGCCAGATATCTTCTCCTGTCAGAATCCAAGGCGCGCCGAGGCGAGCCCAATCAACGGAGACTAATTTGTGGGGGAGAGCGCAATTCAGGGGTTTGCGTCCCGTTGATGCGCTTGTTCAAGCATTTAAGAACAAAGAAAAAAAGGGGTGGGGAGCGTCGCACGAGTCGATGAGGACACTCGAGGTTTATCTCAAGGGCTGTTTTAAATATTGATTATGGGGAATCAAGTGGCTTGTGTATAACAAATTCGTTCCTTCCAAAAAAAAAAAAAAAAAAAAAAGTATTGAGTCCCTGAGGGAACTTGAGGCCGAACGAAGGACTTCAATAGTCCGTGAATACGGAAAGATAAATGCTCCGTGAGAGGAAATGCTTTGTAGTGGAGAGGCAACTCTCGAAACACGAATTTAGTTTACTTAGGTCTATCCAGATACGTTAGAACTCGTAGTTACAATGAAAATATGAGAAATTCAATCGAACATTAACCTTGTTAAGCTTGCTTACTATTTATAAATAAATTGAAAGTTGTTAAATCAATAAGCTCAAAATTAAATTTACATAATAAATACTGTGAGTCAAACAACATATACTGATTTATTCTGAAAATTTAATTTGCAGAATAAATACTTTTAATTCTTTTTAAGGGTCTACGGGCACTCTCTTCAAAAGTTGCCCTATAGTCCTATAGTCGTAGAATATCTATCGCAGGCACTAAAATGTTTGCCTCGTAACTTATGCCTGGGGAAAATGAAATGTGTATCGACTCACCGTGTAATTAATATATAAGTAGAGGAAAGAGTAGGTTTTAGAAAAGAAATACACAGCAAGAAGATCACATTATACGGGGAAATTTTAATTTCTGAATGCCTTATAAGGGCAACGCTCTTCTCTAAATTAAATAATCCGATGTGGAAACGGATCAGCCTTCAATATAGTGTCATTTTCATTTATGTTAACATCATGAAAAATGCGTCTACCGGTTTAGGACGATTAATTCTTATAACTTGGGGTGGAAAGTGCTTTCTTTAGGAGGAATAATTCGTACGACGAGTCGCCTAACGACTCCTATATTTTTCCAAAGGGATGACTAAATTAAATTTTCATAAATCTCATAAATTTCATAAATTTTATAAGTAAAAAGGGAAAAACTCTTTTTTTTCTTTTTTTCTATACTAAAATTTGCATACTCAACCGAAAGACGAAAGCCTACATTCCGAGGGCCTACTTTATTAGTTAACTGAATGAAATTATATGAATTTATATTTTTCAGTATAATTTAGTTATCAAGTACGGTCAGCAATTAGTTCGAATGCAAGCTTTACCCGCATCGTCAGCACGAAAACAAGTTGGTCAGCATCTGATCTCTATTTACAGAAAGTTGCTTTCGAGAGACTTTCGCAATCTCGCTTTATGACACAAAATGATATCATAATGGTTTTATAAGTTAATATGCTTTTAATATAAATAAAGGAGAGCGATATAGCAGGGAGAAAATTTGAAATACTCAGACGGAGAAACTTAATAGTTGCATAAAGAGAGGTCATTTCAGTAAGGCTCGTAAATCGAACACTAATTCGTTAAGCACTAATCACTGAAGGAAAATATTACGTATTTAATTAAATTAAACACATCACTAATTATTTATCAGTTAGTTACGCACTAACTACCGAATGAAGTTATTATTTTAGCAATTCAATTCTACCATGTAAATTTAATTCAATAAATTAAACTACCTTCATTCGGTAGAAATGGTTTAAGTCTTAATTACGGGAATGCCCCTTTCCTCGTAGCCAATGTTAGGTGCTGATTCTGGCGTGCGATATGACTGAATTGCCGAGGACAATCTTCTGACGAAACTTGGGCTCGTCGGTGAAAAGCGAAATTCATGAGGGGGGCTTCTTGGGGGCGTTGGCGATCTGGTTACCTGAGCTTCCGGGGGCCCGACGCAGGGATTTTAAATCTGGCAGTTGGTACCGGTGAAGGATCTCGGAGGCGACAGCATCGTCTCTTCCAGATCGCAATTCCGACGACTGCTATTCCCAACGCGAGACACAGGGTGAGGGTGGCGTGGCGACCCTGCGTTGAAGTGGTGAAGGGCCTCCTTCGTAAATGAGGAGTTCACGATATACGTGATCTCGAAATCACGAGGTGGTTCAGGATTAGCAGGCTTCGATAGTTGGGCTTCAGATTGAGACGTGCACTGAAAGTGTACGCGGGGCCTTGCAGAATTAGGGAGCCCATTGGTTGGAAAGGGACTCCGTGATTTGAGGAGGTTTGCGCCTCCAACGTGTATGGCGCATGAGGTTAAGAGGACGGGGATCATGATTAATTCAGAAGCAATTTCGTTAAGACAAAACAAAAATATTTCATGTGAGCAATGATAAACGAGAAAATTTCTTCTCTCGAAATCTTAATGAATTCTTTTTTATAAATTTTCCACTCGACTCCCTTAAGCTCATGGAATTTAAAGAGAGCTGATTCGGAAGCGTGAAACATGCTATCTAGGCATTCACGAAAAACCTCTTAATCATGAATATTTTCCCATTAAACTCTGAGTCAGACGCCACGATATTAGAACGTGAAATATTTTATAAACGATATGCAGTGAAAAATGTATGCTATATGAAAGAAAATATATAATACATATAGTTATATGAACATTTTTAACTCCAAACCGGAGTCATGCCTTTCAGTCAACTTTCCGAGGGGGGGAGATTAATTTGATTATATATTAAATGGTAAAAGATTTGTTAAAAGGAAAGAACATATTTCTTGATTGTCCCGGGGAAGAGTTTAACCCATTTGTTCCCTTTGGTTAATTCGTGTGCGTGTCTTGCTTACTCGTTCGATCGCCTTCTAAACGTTAGCAGATAAGTTCATCTTCTAGACCAGCAATCAGGGCCTTTAAATTACTACCGGCGATCGATCAGCGTGCGACCACAAGTCGTCCGTTTCCTCGTACCGACTGCGGAAGCGGTGCGGTTCATTTGTTATCTCCTTTTTCCTTTTCGTTTCGTCATTATAATTGCGTTTATTCTTCTGGCGTACGTAATTCATCTCGTTTGTTTCCTCTTCTTCGGTTGCAATTTCAGTCTCGTTTAATTTTCTCTTCGTTTGTTCAATGTAGTCCTTAAGAGGGTTTTTTAATCTCCTCCTTTCTTCTGGGTCTAATTTAGGATTTTTTTTTAATTCTTTTACTTCCCTTCTTTCCTGCTTCACAGACTTAGGGGTTAACGAGAATTCGCTCATCATTTCCATGTTATAAATTTCTGAAATTTCATCTTCAGACCATTTACGCTTATGGTTCATGACTTCATTGATCTCTTTTTCACTCACTTCTTTCTTGGGTTCTTCGCCGTTGGAAGAGCATTCGTTTGGCGCGCTACAGGGTTTTTTCCGTTCGCAATCGCAGTATCGTAAAACTTCTCCCGCCAGCTTTGCCCTTTCTCCCGTAACTTTAACTCTATCGTTGGCGGATTCATTTCGCACGATAACGGATACATTCCTTTCTTCGTTCACGCAAACTAGTTGCGGTTCTACCCTTAGGTTTAAAGGGGTTTCTCTCGCCTCTACGATTAGAGTGGATCCCTCCTTCAACGGGGAAGGAGTCCGTACTTCTAAAATTGCTCCAGCTAAAGGGGCAATGGAAGTGGACCCTCTTATTAATGGGAGAGGGAGGTTATTTACTTCTTTTCTCTCCGCTTGGGGCTCTCATCAATTTCGTAATCAAGGGGATTTGTATCTCATTTATGTAAGCCACAAACCCCGTGCCTTTACCGGCAATATGTATGAGGTTTGCTCGGATGAAATCCGCCCCTAAAATAAAGTTTAATCCCTCAGGCAATTCTTTAACGAGCAACGCAGTAAGATCATATTTATCGCGCTCAATGCCTATTTTTGTTTTTATTTGTCCCATGGTGGTTAGGACTTCGTCATTTACCGCCTTACGGCTATGACTCATAATTTCGACTTGGGGGTCGAAATTCAACAGTGTCAATTGACCCATCCCTTGCTAGACCGACATCGGCCCTTTCGTTAAAAAGTTCAAGGGATACCATGGGACCGTTTACCTTAATTATTTTTCTCTCTGTATTTTCCATCACACTACTTTCGTTCATCTTAACCCGGGTCGCTTCCCCGGGGCATTTATTCGAGGGAGCTACTTCATTTATGTCTCTTTCACTGAACATATTCATTTCCCGTAGAGCCAATCCATCCGCGTCCATTATCACGATATTTTCCTCACTCGTTTTTAATTCATTTTCGCAATTTACATTTTTGTTCGCCAGATTCAAACTACTTCCGTTCCCACAATACAAACACGAGTCATTCTTCGTCACGTTATGTCTCATACGTACGTCACAAGAACACATTATATACTCCGTTTACCCATTTCATTTCCGTTGGGAAATCACTCTCCCTTTGGTCTATAGTGTTCTCATTTATCATACTGTCATCCAACTCGCTCAGAGGTTTTAATTCTTGCATTCCTTCCATTTCTTTCTCGCTTAATTCGAACATTTCATACATTTTTCTCGTACACTCCGTTATCATTCCCACTGCGTCTGTGTCTTTCCACTGAGGCCTTAACTCAAAGTCAAGGTCATCTCCTGTTCTTTCCTCGCACTCGTTATTAGGTCTGCATGAGGCAGACTCCGCTCTCAAGGTCAGATTCTTCTGCAGACACGCTCCGTCCTCTCGCACCGTATATTTACTTTCAATGTCACTCGTTTCATGGGCATTTAAACACTTCTCTTTCGTATCATTATTGAAGCTGCGTCTTTCATTCCTTTCATACATTTCATTCATCTCTTTCGCTTCCTTATTTGTGAGATTTTTTCTGTCTCTTTTATTCCATTCGTTCACGTTCATTTTCTCACTTTTATCTCTTCTGTCCCAGTCCCTTCCTTCTTTTTCTTTTCTCCTTACCAATATCGACTTGAATTCAAGTTCTTTTGTCTTGTGTGTTGCCTCCTCCTCCTCCTTAAATGACACTCGACTGGGGGAAAGGTCCCTTTCGGTTGAGGGGTCATTTTTTCTGGGCCACGGAGAATTATCTCGCCCTTTTTCCCATTCTTTTTCTGGGCGTCTTCCGCGGTTAGGTTCTCTTTCCTTATCGTATCTCCAATATAGTGACGGACTTCGGTCCGTTCTTCTGTCGGGATACCTGCCTCCATTCCTGTCGGGGGAGAGGTAACCTCCGTTTCTCCTGTCGTAAGGGGAGTAGTTTCTGTCGTAAGGGGAATAGTCCCTTCTTCTTCGTTGTTCATAGGGCGACGGAGAGCGGTACCGATTCTCGTACCTGTTGTCGTATCTGGGGTTACCCTCATACCTGTTGTGTATCTGGGGTTACCCTCATACCTGTTGTCGTATCTGGGGTTATCATCATACCCGTTGTCGTATCTGGGGTTACCCTCATACCTGTTGTCGTGTCTGGGGTTACTCTCATACCTGTTGTCGTATCTGGGGTTACCCTCATACCTGTTGTTGTATCTGGGGTTACCCTCATACCTGTTGTCGTATCTGGGGTTACCCTCATACCTGTTGTGTATCTGGGGTTACCCTCATACCGGTTATCGTATCTGGGGTTACCATAGTTATCTCTGTTTCTCATATGGCGAGAAGTTCCGTCTTCTCGAATATTCGGAAGGGGAGGAGTACCTACTTCCTCTTCTTTCGTGGTCTTCATACCGTCGGCCTCCTCCTAGAGTCCATTCCCTCCAATAATTTCTTTCATTCTCGCCTATAGCTCTCATCCCTTTCACGCACCCTTTCACTCTCCTTCAATGTCTTCACTCCTTCAATCAGGAGTCACTGACGAGCTCGGTGTCCCCTGTCCTAGAAGACAGGGAAGATAGAACATAGAAGACATCGAGCGTGCTTATACCCGGCATTATTTGTATGGAATTTGGGTGCATTACTAGTGTTATACGGGACAGTATAAACGTGTGGATCGGGGAAGCCTACATTGAGGGAATACAAGTGAGGATACATTGGATAGAAAGGGGAGATATAGGGATGATGGAAGTGGGTAGGGAGTGGTTGCTGATACATGGTTGGGACTGGTTTCTTCAAGGCCAAGAGGCATGTTCTCGAATGAGATCGGCCAAAATTCGACCGAATTTGAATCTCTAAAATTTGTTACAAATGGGTTCGGATCCGGATTAGTCTCAAACTCGAGTCTAGGGGAACCGATTGGAAGGAAAGGTATTCTATTTTATATCAAAATTTGGGGAAAAGAAATGAACGTTTGATGGGGTTAATTTAGGGGAACTGCCCGCTGTAGGGAGGCTCTCCACTCGTCCTCTAAAACCTTAAAGAGTATAGAGGGTGGGAGAAAAGTAAGAATTTTATACATACTGTACAACTATTTAGTTAACAACTTTATGCAGATAAGTGTTCAAATGATGAAACAAATCAAACAAAAAGTCTATAAGAATTTCATTCATACAAATATTCTGTTAAATTGTAATTTAATCTTCAAAGAGTTCTCCATCCGCTATGATACATTTGTGGATTCTCTCTGTGAAATTCTTCATTGTTCTTCTTAACATATCGCGTGGGATCCTTTATAGTTGTTCATCTATTCTGCGGTCAAAGGCATTCACATTTGGATAAATAAAACCAGGAGTGAGAGTTTGTCACGCAAATAAGCCCAGAACAAGAAATCAAATGGGGTTAAATCAGGTGATCTGGCTGGCCTCTCGATGGAACCTCGCCGCCCAACCCATTTTCCTTCAAGGTTCGTATCCAGAATCTCACGGGCAGTTGCAGAGTAATGTGGCGGCACTCCATCATGTTGATAAAGCCAATTCCTACCAACGCCATTAGTAAACTGTAGCAAAACTTTATCTCTCAATACCTGACAATAGCGTTTTCCATCCATCGTATCTTTCAATAGACCAAAGGAAACGAGTCCTCAATAACCAATGCACGCCCAAACTGTCAGTGTAGCCGTTTTAACGGATTTACCGAATCGTATTTTGGGATTGTTTTTCGTCCAGCAGTGAACATTGTATGTTTCCTTTGCTCGTTAAACCTAAGACACATTCACCTGAAAATTTTATCTTTCCAATGAAATTTGGATCACTGTTGAACTTTTGTTTCATTTTTTCAGGAAACTGCAGCCGTCTATCATAATCATCGTCGTATATGAGCTGATAGTTTGTATTCGTGGTACCACTGTGATTTCAATATTTTTGTTACTGAAAATTTGGAAATACCCAATTCCTCTGTGACATTTCTCACTGAATTTGTTTGATCGACTTGAAAAATGTCGAGGACATTTTCTTTGTTATTGTCTCCTGGCGCCGATATTGGCCTTCCACTTCTTGGACGATCTTTTACCAGGCTCCCTGTTTCCAGAAGTTTGAGTTCCCAGTAGTGAAGAGTGGTTGCATTTGGTGGTGGTTTATTATATTTTTCTTGAAATAAACTCAAACTTTCTTCACAATTATTATAAAAATAGCCCACGATACAAGATACACTTTTTCTTCATTGCTGTATTCCATCCTTACTGACATGGCGTTGACTGAGGCTAGGGCCGAGGGCCTTCCTGTTCTTGCCTTGTATAGTTGCTTTGAAAAATATCGCATACACTGCAGTTATATCATCTGGAATTTATTTATTATTAACAAATTATTTGTATGTATAAAATCCTTAGACTTTTCTTCCATCCGTCCTTGAACCTCGGGAAATTATTGAACGACAAGTATTGATGTACGAAAGGTTGGTGACACGGAAGCAAATGTTGAGAAAAACGTTATATATTTTTTAATTGTGCATTATCATTATTAGCTTTCATTTTCTGCAATACGCTGTCATATGGGCAAGTTACTGGTAAACGAAGATAATAAAATGATAGTACGATTGAGATAGTTACTGCTTTATTTAGTATTACTGTATTAGAAAGAAAATTATAAAATATAACGTATTTTGTAAATCACACATTAAATATTGATGAAATATATGTATATAAAATTTAATAATTAGATTTTAGTTCATTGTTGTTAAAATTACAATAGAATGAAATGTAAATATTAAAGGCACGGATGCACCGATGGTTCGGCATCGGTATCGTAATCGGTGGTATCGGTCATTTCAACGATGCATCGGCATCGGCCAAATTTAGCTGATGCATAGTCTCAATATTAGTCAAATTAGTGAAATGAAATTATCATAGAACAATTAAAATTCATTTTCACCTGTGAAATTTCAATATTCCAAATATGAGGTCAGGCCAGATAAAAAAAATTATTACAAAAGTTTTATTTTGGAGAAATATAAAACTAATAAAACAGCAGCTGCCACGCACTTGCCCAAGTACAGAAAAATTTTACCCACCTTCTAAAATAAAACAAAAGCATATATATGAGTGTATATGAGCATATGAGTATATATACATCAACATATACATTTGATGTGTTATTTGTGATCAAATACAAATAAAAAGAAAACTATTTTAACCCAGCCACTACAATTGTCTTAGAAGTAGCCCTAAAGAGAAGGGTGTGGGTTGTAAAGTTTTTAAATTTGTGGATGGTGCAAAATGGGATAGGCCTAGTTACAAATATAGGAAATTCTTATAAACTGCAAAATGATCTTGACAGATCAGTGGCAGGAATCAGTACATGGAATTCAAAATGCAAAGTCATCCATTTTGTTAGAAATATGTAGTTAAAAAAAACTTTAGTTATAGGATGCAAGGAAACAGGTTAGAGGATGTCAGTTGGAGAAGATCAAGACATTATACTGTATTGTAATTCGTGGTGATCTAAAATTTTTGAAACAGGGATTAGAGACTGGGAATAAGGTAAATAAAATGTTAAGTATTGTTAAGAAGAATGATAGTTACAAGAATAAGGAAGTCATCTATAGAATATATAATTCTTTTGTTAGGTCTCATTCCAGCCTTGTCTCCTCACCAGAGGTGGAAAGAGTACCAAAACGAGTATCAAAATGAGTACCAAAACGAGTACAGTACGATTAAGAGTACCGTATTTTTTTAGTGGTTGTAGCCAAGCACCAGTTAAATTTGAAACCACACTCTTACACGCGTACTCGTATTCGAACACTAAAAAAACTGTACTCGACCACTAAAAAAATACTGTACTCTTAATCGTACTGATACTCGTTTTGGTACTCTTTCCACCTCTACTCCTCACCATAGATAGGATATAAATATGCTTGAAGATGTGCAATGTAGGGACAACCAAACTTATCTCTGGCTTAAGAAGATTGGAATACAGTGAAAGATCAAAGGGACTAGGTATGTTCACTTTTCGGAGAGATTGTTTCTGGGGGAGTATGATACACCTGTTGAAAATGTTTCTGTTTGGACAAATTATTAGTAACTTTTTCTTATTAGAGTCTGTTGGGAAAACTTAAGGTCATAATAAGATTATTAGAAAACAAAAAATCTTTTGCACTCCCAGTCCTTGAGTAGAAGAATTGTATATAACTTGTCATATGATGTTAAATAGTAGCTAGCTCTTTAGTTAGTTTTAGGAAAACTGGATGCTTTCATATATAAAAGAGAGTTTATAAATTGTGTAAACAGGTTTAAGTTATGTAGGCTACTTCGGTAGTTCTGTAAATATATATGATAATTAGCTGACTAGAAATCATCCAAGCCCACAACACAATTTCTGCTTTTACATTGCTTGAATTGTACAAATACTATTGCCATATTATATTTGAATAAGTTTATGAGAGTAATGAGATGTAAACCTTTTGGTCTGTTTTATAATTATAGTTTTCCTTTATTATGAAAATCACATTAAATTCACACACACACACACACCACACACACACACACACACACACATATATATATATATATATATATATATATATATATATGAGGAAGAGGAGATTGTAGACACCAATCGACTAGGGAAGTACTCTGTGGGGGAGGGAACGTTAGGCAGAAGACAGGGAGTGCTGTCACTGTCTTCTTTAGCTCAGCTACCTTGTGAGCAGTCCAGCATGCTCTCAGACACAGACTTTTCCCTCTATCTTCACTACACATACATGCATTTTACACACTAAACAATCTTTTCAAAATTTAAAAAAAATAAATAAATAAATAAAATGGCATCGAGACCTTGATTTTGGTTCTCTCTCTTTCTTATATAGGGGGGGAGAGCGTTTTTGCGGGCGCTCGCCCCTGCCCGCTCCTTCCTACATAAAAAATGTATGTGTGTATATACTGTATATAAAAAGGTTTGCATTAGGTGGTTAAAAGTTTGTGTCAAAGTAGTAAAACAGCTTAAATTAGCCTAAACCAGATGGGAATTTTCTGTTTTATAGGACCATACATTGACCTACCACAATCTTTTCCATAAACCAAGGGTATACATGGAGGATTGTCAGATATACAGTAGATGTAAGGAACCATTAATTAATTATTAAAGTGTGACAGGAACTTGGGGAGAGCAGTTCAATAGTAAACAAATTTATAGAATATTTTCCCAAAAATTACTTTAGTCACGGTACTAAATTTTTGGAATAACTTGCCCTATGGTGGTAAACAGAATATTAGCTATTGTTAATTGTTAGCTGCTTTCATGAGTGAAGGATATATTTCGTAAGCTGTAAATAGTGTGTAGGTATTTTTATAAATCTTAATTGTCGGAAATTACACTAATTATACTCTATTGGTCATTGCTTGAAATGAAGATTTTGTAAACTTTTTTAATACAAAATACATTCATAGGCTCTTATCGTTTAATCTCAATAGGACAAGATGGTTTCATATTGTTCATAAAAATGTAATGAGATCTGACTCTATGAAGGATCTATTTTATGTTATGCAGAGAACTCTCAGCTTTTTGTTGGATTCAGAGCTTTTGATGAATTGACCGTATTATTAGGTCATATTCATGGAACAGGTTCTTCCTGTTACAGTTGTAGGTTCCAGAGATGCCTACATATCAACTATAACAACAGTGAACCTGTCTTCTTAAGTTACAAAATAGAAATAAGTAAATAGTCATTTTCGAACTGGCTCCTTCTCATAAGGTATTATTAATCTGCTCTTTAAATAAATGATAGGCTATTTAATGAATGCAAAGATCAACTTGCTTTTGTTGGTGTTTCCTAAGGTTTTGTTATAACCTGAAACAAAATATTCCCAGGTATGAGTTTAGTGAAGTTTAGTAGCATGGGCGCAAAAAGATAGAGTGCAGTGCAATGATGCAATGTTGCAATGAGTTCCAGTGCCAAACCCCTCGCCTTGTTGCAAGACCCCCAGTGCCAACCCCAGGGTGCAAAAAAAAAGGTGGGGAGGGGAACTCCCCCAGCAAGCAGGGGGAGTCCACCTAACCTCTTTGGGGGATAAGTGGGACGACCTCACCCCCCCAAAGGGGTATACCTACCTAAGAGAGAAGGGAGAAGGAGGGAGGAGTGTTTGCTTGGCTCCTGCTAAGCGCATATTGAGACTTCATCCGAGCGCCCGCTGTCTTATAAGATCCTAATCCGCCAATTGGTACAGTGTATATAACGTTTGAACAGCCAAGAAACGCACACAAACGCACGTACACTCCCGTCTATACGCCCATAAAGCCCCTATTATTACACACACAACTATATGCACAATTATATGTACTGGGTTCAAGTCCCGGTGACGGCAACGGCGCGCAGCAATCCTTCCACACAAATGGAGAGTAGATAAATGGGAACCCTGGGTATCCTAGTTGTTAAGACGCTGGGCTGCTGGTGGTCCGGGTTAAACTGTAAGTCTAAGGTGGAGTGTAAACATCCTTCCACACAAATGGTTGCTAGATAAATGGGAACCCTGAGTGCCCTAATGGTTAAGACGTTGGGCTGCAGGATTCCCTGTTAAACTATAGGTGTAAGGTGGAGAGTAAAGCTTGACCTTCGTCAGAATCAACAATTAGGGCGGAAGCTAATGCAGGGTTAGCCAAAGGAAAGCCTATATAAGTACAGTTCTGGAAAAAAGTTCTAAAAAATTCTGAAAACTATAAAAAGTTATTAATTAGTACAAGAGGCGTACACAATCGTATGTCTCATTCTAAAGTTTAGGGCGGGATACTTTTGGGCACACACACACACACACATATATATATATATATATATATATATATATATATATATATATATATATATATATATATATTATCACGGGTAATAAACTTTGGTCAAACTTTAAACCGATCTCCCCGTCACGGCCAGTTAATTTTTTTAAAGTTATTTTAGATGGGTGTAAATCCCGTCATATATATATATTATATATATATATATATATATATATATACATACAGGTCGTCCGATAAGTGAGTGGCGATTCTATGTCAGTTAGCATAGTGTACTAATATCTTTAATCTAATAAATGTATGCTTTTTTCAATTAAGCTAGCTTCACATGAAATCCAATTTTTTAATTTTGCAGTAATTCATGTTTATTCCTGTTTGTTTTGGTTTTTCATTGTTTTATTTTTATTATTTCTAATTATTGGCGTTGCAATGGCCGAGGTAGACGCACGTGTTGATAAAATTTGTGATCAAAGTCCCTACACATATGAAGCACGGATATTAGCAGCAACATGGTGGCATGAATCTGGAAAAACCAAGCATTGCATAAAGGTAGTACGCGAAAGGTTTGAACAAAGATTTAATGATGTGCCGCCAAAGGGCGAAATTATTAGAAAATGGGTACACAAATTATTCACAACTGGGATGATAATTGATAAAAAACGCCGTGGTCGCCCCAAAGCAAGAGCAAGATTGGAAGATGATGTTCAAGTGTCAATTCGACAATCGCCAACTAAAAGTATTCGTAGGCGTGCATCTGCATTAAATGTTCCGAAATCAACACTGCATGATTGGATGAAAAAAGACTTGCATTTTAAAGCTTTCCGCCCAACCTCCGTTCAGTTTTTATCGCCACAAGATAAAATTGTCAGAGCTAATGCTTGTCAACAAATTCTTGAAGCTTTTCCAAGTAAAGCTGAGAGAGATCGTACGTTCTTCAGTGATGAATGTGCCCTTTATGGTGATGGCAAAAGCAAATTTTCGTTTTTTTTGTCGAAAGAAAATCCTCATTATTATTATGATCAAGTAAAACAGTATCCCCCTCGAATCATGATATGGTGTGCAATATCAGCGCATTGTTTAATTGGTCCATTTGTGTGCACTGGTCGAATTACTTCAGGAAGTTATATCGACATGTTGGAGAACAGATTTCTACCCGCTTTAAGAAATACGAATATTCGCAACCCTATTTTTCAGCAAGATGGTGCTCCAGGACACACCGCTTTCGCTGCGCGTGAGTTCCTAGACAGAAATTTTCCTGGCAGATGGATCGGAAAGTATGGTCCTGTACCTTGGCCTCAGCGGAGTCCGGACTTGACTACCCCGGATAATACTCTCTGGGGAATCCTCAAGATGCAGATTAATGGCCGTGAAAATCAAAGTGAATCTGATCTGACAAAAATCGCAGAAGTTGTGTTAAGTGACATCAATGAGGATAAAGAACTTTTATAAAATATGTCAGACAGGACATGGAGAAGCATACAGCTTGCTGTTCGTGTAAATGGCGATCAGGTTGATCCCTATGACAATTAATTATCGAATTATTTGTAAGTTTACTAATAATAAAATTCCTTCTAATAAATTTTTTTATTATTCTTTATCTTTTATTTATAAATTGTTCCCGAATCGCCACTCACTTATCGGACGACCTGTATATATATATATTGTCACAGTTGAGGCAATAAATGGATATTTATCAAAAGCGATCTCTGAATACCATAAAGTTTAAACTCAGACGTTTATCGTAAGGCTGCCCTCCCCGTCACGGCCAGTTCATTTTTTTCAAAATTATTTTCCAGTTTTAAGGCGTCTCTGTCTCTCACTTTAAACCTACCAGAATTGCCCTCGAATTCCAAATTTATTTTCGATTGTCACTAAGATCCTTCATACTTCCTTTTCTGATTACCCCGACAGTGATAGAGGTAAGGTCATAAAACCGAAGTATATAGTACGGTCGATCTCCCCGTCATGGCCAGTTAATTTTTCAAATTTTTTTATCAGTTTTAAGGCGTCTCTATCTCTCTCCCCATCTCTCTCTCTCTCTCTCTCTCTCTCTCTCTCCAGAGTTCTGGAAGATATCTATGGAACGGGCAAGATATATTTGACAGACTTCACGGGACAGCCAATTACAACCCAGTGGGTGGGGCTCCATGACCTTTGGTTGGTGGATGGCAGTACTCACACGTTAATCCCCACCCAAATTTCACTGACGACCAATAGGAAACTCTTGATTCGGATATCGTGGGTGTTTACAGTTAGGCCCCCGTATATAAAACGGAGCATCTTCATATGGAATCCACAGCAGCTGTATTTTTCGACCAGTAGTTACAGAAATATCTCGTCATGAGTCATTCACAAGAGCTTTACATCTACCCGCAAGTGTTTGAAGACGGGGATTTCTACGCAGAGTCTGCACTCCACCTTTTCGCAGCGGCAGAGTGGAATGATCTTCTCTCCACACAAAACGTTGCAGACATTTGTGACGACGAGAAAGAACCAGCGGAAACATCATTTGAAATGTGAGTAATTACGTAATAATTTAGTTTGTGATTTATTCTCTTGCTATATACAATATACATCGTAGCATTCAGTGTAAGTGTTAGTTAATTTATAAAAATTCGTAATTAAACGAAGTGAAAGGATATCTGCTTCGTGATTATAATTTGCTGGGCGTTTTCTCTTATTGTATCTCTCTCCCCATATATATATATATATATGGATGTATGTGTTAACAACCGGGCTCGTTACGGGGGTAATATAACCTAACCTAGCATAGCCTAACCGGGTATAATATAACCTAACCTAGCGTAGCCTAACCGGTCATAATATAGCCTAACCTAGCGTAACCTAACCTGCATAATATGACCTAACCTAACCCAGTTTAATTTAACTGGGCATAATATAACCTAATCTAACACAACTGCACCTAACCTGACATAATTTAGTAATCCGAAACTTGTATCCGTACTCGATAGAGGTGTGATAGCTTTTAAGATTTCTTATAATACGCAAATTAATGAACGTTACTTCACAAGATCTTAATGGAGGACTCTTTCTTGGTTATAATTTAAATACCCAAATTGTTCATTCCGTCGAAGATCAAGCGTTTCATCCCGCCCTAGACCTACAGTTTAATGGGGAATCCGACCTACCCGAATTGCTCATTCCGACGCAGGTCAAACTTTTCAACCCATCCTAGACCTACGGTTTAACGGGGAATCCAACACCCCAGCGTTTTTTCATTCATCTCTTATACCGGACATAATATAACCTAAACTAACCTAACCTAGTTTAATCTAACCGGGCATAATATAACCTAAACTAACCAAGTTTAATCTAACCGGGCATAATATAACCTAGTCTAACACAACTGAACCTACTTGACGTAATTTAATAATCCGAAACTTGTATCCGTACTTAGTAGAGGTGTGATATCGTTTAAGATTTCTTATAACACGCAATTTTAGTGGGCATTTAAAGCTACTTCGCAAAATCTTAATGGAGGATTCTTTCTCGTTTATAATTTATCTAGTAATCTCATTTTACCCTTTTATTTTGAGTTTTCCTTGGCCAAAAGTTTTTCTACATCGAAAAAAATTATGAAATGTAGACGTTCTTCTCTTTATATGGGCGTCTATTTATTAATGCTAGTCGGAACTTTTTGTTTTAAAATTTGACAGTTACGATCTGTACAGCGTTAATTTATGTCGTAGATAACATCATAACATTTGCTTTCTATTTATCACCGGTTTTCGGATTAACTAATTCGGTTTAACATTTTCTTGCGTATTATTTTTCTTATGTTATTCTAGTTAACTCCAGACAATTGTATTGAATCTAAGGGGATTTGTCTGTGTGATTAACGCTTAATATATACGGTAATATAAAGAGAGTGTGTATAAAGTAACGCAAGTAAAGAGGCAAATCGTATTTGAACTGATTTAAGTTAGTTTCAACTTGTTTTTTAAATTATTGTACGTTCTGTGAAAAGATTCAGTATTGGACTAATCATGTTAATTTCTCCTTTAAGGACCGATGCGGAACTTGATCGTGTTATAGCTACTTTTCGCGACAGTTTTGATGAATGGCAGATAAATGACGACGATTTGGAGGCTTTACTGCGCAGCCAGCCCAGTGACCTGAATACCGAGGTCGAGGTATTGGCGCACATCTGGTTCAACGAATGCCAGGTCATCGAGGAACTAATGCAAGTTTTTTTGTGGTTAAGAACAAAACACATTGCATTTACATTCAATTTATTAAATGGTAGAAAGCATGCTTTACTACAATTCGGCTTACAGAACTAGCGTCCGTTAAATAAGACTAACATTAATGGAGACATTTTACAGTTATAATTTTATATATACACAAGTAAAACTTTACACAATATAGTTACAAATATATATACACACGTAAAACTTTACACAATACAACGAGTACGTACAAATGGGAACCTTTTTTTATCTGTCTGCATACCATTCCATCATTCATCCCAGTGTCGCACAAAACGAATAATTTTTAAAAATTCATAAGTTCCTTCCCTCGTGACATGTGCATGATAAATGAAAGGCAATACATACCACAAGTATTACTAAAATATCCTTGGAAACGGTAAGGATTCCAGACAATTTGAGGGACATGTAGCTGTTCGATAAATTGTACAACCACAGGTTCCCTCCAGGGTTGAGTGCCGAGTGGATCAAAATAGTACATTCTTTCCCTTTTTTTTAAAAGAGATTGCAAACCAATAAATTCCCACATTCCCAACAATGTCGGTGTTGAAGATAAGACTACACCAATCTCTCGTAGTTGGCAATTTCATTGTTTCATTCTCCGCAAACACCGATAAATTTGGAGCATGTGATTCGGTCACTTTTCATTACTCTCTGGAGTGTATTTGCGTCCATTTTAAAAGTCTGTGAAAACGTTCCGGAAGCGGTCAACTTCTATTAGAGCTTGTGATTCGAGGTATATTAGCACGCTAATAGGCGCGTCTACAGGATTGGCGAAATCTAATGTGACTTAGATGTTCCCACTTTGTTGTGGACTTAAGTATGTATTTACATCAGCAGATAAGTCAGGAGTAATATCAAATGGGTAAAAGTTAAATTGTTCGAGATATTCTTTCTGCGTTACGCCAATCCCAAGCTCGTCACAGCCACCGGAAATATGCGCCAAATTACTATAAGCTCTCGCGCGGAGCGAGAACACCGCGTCTGAAGACTAGTCCGTAACCATGGTCCCGCCCAATGCAACGCCATTTACGTATACAGTTATATTTTTAAGGCCAAAATTCTCGAATTTAAAGGCGCTCTTTTTATATTTTCCTCGGATTTGTGCGGTTGAGTTTTAGCTTCATGTCGATACCGTTCATAAGCATGTGCATGTGCATGCAGCATGGATCAAAAAAGTATGGGCTAGAGCTGAGTACAACGAATTCTATAGGGGCACTCGGTGAACTAATTGTGTTTAATGGGTTAATTGTAATAAAGTCGCTATGCTCAATATAAACCTGTGTATGGGGCATATCAAAGAGGGATAGTTCCGATTTACAATATTGTGAGCTTCAAGGATGGATGAAACGCGCCATGACGAGTCAGAAATAGTGCCACCTCTCTTGACAAGTAGTAATCAGCCTATGATTCGTGAGAGTAGTGTCCTCAGCTTATATCAGTTAAAAAAATGATCAGCCATAGATTCATATGCTTAGAACACTTCTTTTTTTTAATGTCCTTTTACGTTTAACGCCACGTGTTGGTAACCCCTTCTTCCTTACACCCATCTTCTTCTTTCCACCACCACGCATTTTTCTCTATGCATCTTTGATGATTTCGCCCCGTGTACGTTTTAAATGTGTTTTCAGAGCTTCTTTAGGTTTAGTTCCACCCATTATGTCTTCTACCGCGTTAAAACTTGATTGTAACGCCTTCCTCCCTAGGTATCTAGTCCCCGCTCTTCAACAGTGGGACAGCGGTGCGTAGTATAGTTGAAAAAATGGATCCAAGCCCACTCCCACGCTGATATCTCACCCCCTCGATGGACTGTGAAAGGCCTTCGGGTCATTATAACTGAAAGAGACGAAAGTGTAGCTTCACTGTTAAGCTCCCATCACCGAATGGAAAAATTTTTCAGCAATCATTTTTTTATATATATATTAAGATATTGGTTAATAAATTAGTCGCAACATTCACATGATGGGGCTTGTCATATGTAATGCTCAAACTCTTCCCTCTATGATTGGGAATGTGTGCAATGGGCAGCAGGCGCGCCTGGGTGTCTCCAACAAAGTGATGCTCCACGATATTGCTGGAAATATAGCATATGTCTGGAGATGGGCAAATTTCACCCAATTTCTCCATTTTCAGCTGATACATTAAGCTAGACAAGTCATGTGTTGCCTCGTGAAAGGTGTCTCTTTGGAGGACTGCACCATATCGACCCTCGGCAAACAACTGTGAACAGCTTTGCCGTTAATATTTCTACTAAGTGTTGATTTTAACTTCAGCTGCGTGCAGGCGTGTCTATGTTTACGACATCAAAAAGTAAATCGTTTATCAGGTACGATTTTTCAAAACTCTTGTTTAAGCCCCTCGAAATGTCCATGGCTGTGTCATAATGACCGAGTCCTAGTGTTACATTTGTACTATAGTACTGTACCTCACCGAACAGGACTGATCGCATAGTATTATTTAAGGTTATGCCTAATTTTTCACACTCGTCGACTCTTCTAAGGATGAGAAATATGATCTGCTCATTTTCAAAAGTTAAAAATTTGGCGGCTAACTGGAATTCACATAAATCCACCTAATACGAATCACGTTCCAGCTCAATGGGCCCATGGAGTTCTGTTACAAAGTTGGCCAGGGTGTTGTTAGGATGTACAGACAGAGAAGAAGAGGACGGGAGTGTGACATAGAAGTGGTTAGGCGCCATGTTGCATACTATTTAAGCTTCATTATTGCAGCAACTTTTATATAGGTGTTGAAGCGTTCTGGGTACCCTAGCCATTTTACCAGGTACATTTTTCTTTCCTGTAAATTTGCTGCCTAAAAATTTTCAATTTTAAACTCACTTTTTCCTAAATTAAATGGCAATTTCTGCAAATCCTCGCGGTTAGCCAGACTCCGTAGTCCGACCTGAGCGGACGCATTTCCTGAGTTCTCTGATATTGCTTCTATTTTTGGATATTGCCAATAAGTTTACTTTTGGGAAGTTCTGAATTTTATATACTTGCGTTTATATTCACATTGTTATAGTTAAGTAATTGAATATTATTGGTTTTTAGCGATTTAGAAGTGTGGTAAGTGTGGGGTAAATCGGTGGTATACCGATTTTAAGGATTATAACGGCGGTCCTATGGCGATTACCGAGAGATCGGTTTGTTTCTTTTGCGATTTAAGGGAGGAAATAGTTGACATAAAACGTAGTGTACGTGAGGTAACGGAAAAACTTGAAACGCTTGATGAGGGCAGGGGTAGAGCTACAGTTGACGAAAGCCAAACCAATACTAACGTTGAAGACGTTAGTATTGGTGAGGTGCGTAACCTAGTTTCTAGTTTAGGTAGCTTATCGGGAAGGTTGGATCGAGTTGAGGAAGGGGTTAAGGTTGGTCTGAGATTAGTAGATGGGGATGGATTTAGAGTTGTTAAGGGTGGAGCTAGGCCACCTACGTTAGGTGATAGGAATCCCCCCCCCCCTATCGAGGTTTCGAACCCTTTCGCCCATTTGGATAGGGACTTGAATGAGGGGGAAACTATTTTAATTGGGGACTCTTCAGTGCGCCATATGGATAAAGAGTTCGTTGAACGGCATCCAACCAAGAGGAGCAGGGTCTGTCTCCCAGGGGCCAGGGTTGACAGAATTAGAGACGAAGTGGATAGGATTGATGTTGCCTCCCGTCACTCGATGTTGGTGACGAAGTTAGGGGGCAACTGCTCGTATAGGGCCGAAACGAGAGTGCCTGACCTTTGGGAGAGATATATAGGGTTAATTATGTCCCTGAAGGCGAGGTCAGATAGGTCTTTAGTTCTAGGTATTACCCCTAGGCACGGTTTGGGTCTTAGGATTACGTCAAAAACAATATTTTTGAATGCTAAATTAGAAGAGTTTTGTGCTCAGGAAAATGTATCCTTCGTAAAGCTGTGGTCAGAATTCAGTGATCCTAGCCTTTTTATAAAAGATGGGGTGCATTTTAATGAAATAGGTAATGCTAGGCTTGGTAGGTTAATTGATGAAAACGTTCGAAAGCTGTATAGGTCGAAGTCTTCTTTAAAAGTTGTGGGTCCGGGAAACGCGGGCCCGACGTGAAAAATAGTTTAAAACGCCGACCCGTGGTAAAAAATAACTTAAATGTCTTTTATTGTAACGGGCGTAGTATTAGAAACAAATTAAACGAATTTAAGGCGATAATTTATTCCGGCAACTACGATATAGTTGCTATCACTGAAACGTGGATAAATACCGTGACTCGGGACTTGTTGGGGAACTTGATTTACCGGGTTTTAAACTCTTTACTAATTATAGGTTACATAGGATTGGTGGCGGCGTTATGCTGTACAGTTGTAATTCCCTTAGTGCTATCGAGGTTAAGATCGATTTTCCGGCAGCAATTAATGCCATAGGCGTTGAAGTTAGGGCGCGTAGTCTTAGTTTCAATTTTGTTGTTGTTTATAGACCTCCCGTTCAACCCCTCGTTACCGATACTAGATTTTACACACTTTTTGGTAACTTTATTAATAATAGGGATAGTATAGTTGTCGGAGACTTTAACTGCCCTAACGTTAATTACGAAACTTTTACTGGTAACGATGAGGGTTTGAGATTGATTGAATTCATGGTAGATAATATTTAACGAAAGGTGGTTACCGGTTACCGAACCTACGAGTGGCGACAATATTTTAGACGTGGTGATGACGAACGGCAAAAATATAGTCGAAGGTTTAGAAGTAGGCGAGAGTTAAGGATGTAGCGATCATCAAATTATTAGGTTTAAGCTATTGATAGAAAACACTGAGGATAGTAACGTAATAGAAGTCCCTGATTTTCGTAAGGCCAATTTTGATAGTTTTGCAGTAGGATGAGAGTAGCGGACTGGGATAAAGTATTTATGGGTAATAACGCAAATGTCCATTGGGAGGCGTTTAAAGATAGTTTCTTGAATATCGAAAGGAAGTTTACTCCTCGTAGGCCCAAGCGCGCTAGAAATCATGGAAGGCCCAAGTGGTGGACTAGGTAAATATGCGAGTTCATAAACATGCGTAACAGACACTTATACCAGCGGATAGTAAACATAACCCAAAAAAGTTTTTCGATTACGTGAATAATCGTAAGCCGATAAAAGATAATATAGGCCCTCTCGTGGACGCTAATGGCGCACTGGCTTTCGACGCTCAGGCGATGGTGGGTATTTTTAATAACTTTTTTGCGGCAGTTTTTGCCGAAGAAGACGTCAATAATGTCCCCGATGTGGACGATATCGTTCCATTTATCAGCGAGACTTTTGGATGAAATAACTGTTTACAAGGGTGAGATTGCGCATTATATCGATAGGCTAAAAATTAGCAAGGCTCCAGGCCCTGACGCCTTTTATCGTTGACATCTGAAAGATTTGAAAGACCTTATCGTAGGTCCCTTAACGAAGATTTTTAATCAGACACTTGAAACGGGGATTATTCCTAAAGACTTCAAATTACCTAACGTCACGCCCATTTTTTAAAAATGCGACCACACATTAGCTTAACGTCAATTGTCGGTAAACTTTTGGAATCCATAGTTAGGGATCGTATCATCGATCACTTAGAAAGTCGAGATTTGATTAATAGTAGTCAGCATGGGTTTCGACGCTAAAGATCTTGTTTAACTAATTTGTTAGAAATTTATAACGAAATAGAGCGCGAAGACGATAGGGTTAGAGCGGCTGACGTTATTTATTTAGATTTTAGAAAAGAGTTCGATAGAGTTCTGCATAGAAGATTAATTGCGAAGGTTAAAGCGCACGGTATACGCAGTCAGGTAGCTAACTGGTTAGAGGAATGGCTTCGTGTTAGGAGACAGAGGGTCGTTGTTAATGGTAGTGAGTTGGAGTAGTTGGATGTAGGTAGCGGTGTCCAACAGGGTTCAGTGTTAGGCCCATTGCTATTTGTAGTTTACATTAACGACATAGATGTAGGATTGACTAGTCACGTGTCAAAATTCGCGGACAAAACTAAAATAGGCGGTAAGATTATTAACGAGGACGATAGAAATAGGTTCCAAGCCGATGTAAATAGGATTATGGTGTGGACGGAAAAGTGGCAGATGCAATTTAACATAGACAAATGTAAAGTTTTGCATATAGGCTCTCGTAACAGTAATTACACGAACACGATGGATGATAGAGAGTTAGCGAGCGTTGACGAGGAAGTAGATTTAGGCGTACGCGTATCTAAGGATTTAAAAGTTAGGAACCAATGCCTGGAGTCTTGCCTAAAAGCTAATAGGATGGTAGGCTTCATAGCGCGTAATTTCAAATTTAAATCGAAGAATATTATATTGCCCCTGTACAAGTCCCTAGTCAGACCTCATTTACAATATGCCGTTCAGTTTTGGTGCCCTATTTGCGTGAGGATATTGATAGGTTAGAAAGGGTTCAACTTCTTGCCACGAAACTACTTCCGTCATTGCGCAACAAGCCTTATGAAGATAGGATTAAAGAGTTAGACTTGCATTCACTCGAAACTAGGAGATAAAGGGGGAAGCTTATTGAAATTTTCAAAATCGTTAATAAAATGGATAACGTAAATTTTGACAAACTCTTCACTTTCGATAATAGCAATACTTATAATAACGGATTTAAGTTGCATGGCAGACGTTTCATTACTAATATCGCTAGAAACGTCTTTACGTTTCAATTAATTGATAAATGGAATAATCTTCCCTCGCCCGTCGTGAACTCTACCAGCGTTAATATGTTTAAGGACAGTCTAGATAGGCATTTTAAAAATATTAACGTTGTTTAAAATAAAAAAAAATTAGCAAAAGGAGCTCTTGGGGTGGTGGTCGAGGATGAGTCTGTTGACGATAATACCAGCTTGTGACATGCCAGCGTGTGATGCCAGCAATAAAATTATTATTAAAAGAAAAAAAATTAGACTAACACGAACGTAGATGTAGCTCGTAGCGTAAACTAACCCACTTTTTTCACTTTACCTTCTTTTTTTTTCTTATCCTCTCCTTACTTGCATGTCTGTAACTCTCTTTACTTGCATGTCTGTAGTTTGCATGGTATGACAGTGAGTTAAGACTGTGTTTGCATGGTTTGTAAGCGTTCTTATGTTACTTCTTTTCATCTTTCACCCCTTTCCTATTCTCTTCGACTATTTTTCCGACTTGTCGGCAGTGACCGACGGACGATGATGGGGAGTCTTTTTTTCTCTTTTCCTGAATGAATGTTAACCCACTCATGATAGGTTTTGCTACTTACTTAATCCTTTATTCTCCTCTTTTAACTGGCTCCTCTCCTTTCTCTCGTGCTAACTTTAGAGTGGATCTTAGGGTCTTTGTTAGCCTTAGCTTCTGTAGAGATCATTATGTCGACTTTAGGTCTCATACCACTAACTTTAAAAATCTCACGTGTCCATCCTTGCTCAAATCCCTTCGCGAATTTATTTCTCAAACGTGATAGCCTTAAATAATCATTGATTTTGAAATGTGTAGAGTGTGTTGGCGGTGCGCCATCTCTTCTCACCTCAGTGCGCGTAACTCTTTCTAAAACTTGTTTGGTATTGTGCCAATCGTACGCTGGTGTGAACGGTTGTAGGATGATGCCAATGACCGCAGAACGTTTATATATCTGTATGTGTTTTTCTGTGTAAAATAGCGATGCACTGCGTTCCTTTATGGCACGTTGAACTCTTTCAGCTAAAGCGGCCTTGTGTATAGAAGTGCTAGTGTAGTAACTGATATTAAACTCTGTCAGCATTTTCTGAAAAGCGCTGCCTATAAATTCTTTCCCCATATCCGTAAAAACAATAGCCAGGAACCCTGTCTTCTTTCAACATCAATGTTTAGGTCGCTTTAGCAACTGTTTCAGGCGATTTATTTTTCAGTGGAATTAGCCACAGGTATCTAGAGAATACATCTATTATGAATAAGATGCAGCGGTATCCATCATTATACACAATATCTTTGCATGTCTGTTAAATCCGCTTGCCAAATAGAGTCAATCGAAGCCGCTGTTGTCTTGGCCGTTTTAAACCTTTTTCTCACCGGTTTATGAAGTGTATAAGCATCCTGCTCCCACAAAAACCTCTCAACATCTTTTTGCCCTACTCCATCATTGTAAACACCTCTGTACAGTCTATTAACGCTGCCATAGGAGGCGGGGTTAGAAATGTCATAATAGCGTTTTCTTAATATGTTAGCCATTTGCGTATTTTAGAGACACGTGGATAAGGTTGGCCGTTTGTTCTCTTCTTTTTCCTCTTCAGAGATGCTACTGTTGGGGGTGATGGCGTACTCAGTTGTGAAACATGCGAGACTTGCTCCAAGTCATTTAACCTATTCAGATTTCCTATCAATGTTTTGGGGATATTTATTTGTTGTAGTCTTGCTTTAATATGCTTCCATCCTGTTGGTGAGGGCCTGTCCCACTTTCTCAATAGATCATGGACAATATCGACGATATTGAATCCCTGTACCATTGTTCCTTCAACAATGACCTCGCCTGTATCGGTCCACTGTATGATGGGGTCCTCACTCAATAGATTATAAAGACTTAAGCCTTTATTCCTCAATGTATGTGGGAGACTGCTTTTTAATACATGCTCGATGTGTTGCGTTCTGTTATTCTTTGGTTGGTCATCTCTAACGTCGTGGCCAGGTCCTAAGTCTCCATGCTCAGCGTTGCTAGCGCTGTGCCTAATAACCAAGGGGAGCTCTGTCGGATTCTTTTAATCTTCGTACTCATGAAGAAATTTCTGCAGAGCCTCTTGGTACAGGATCCTTTTCTCATCGGATGACTTTTCAGCCTACTTTTACGGGGTTTTAGAATCGTGTCTCTATTCTTTGAACTTTGCAATGAAGCATACACCTCGTGCGCACGTATTATGTCCTTCTAACGACCTAAGCGAACCTTCTGAGGGGGTTTCATTGGCACATTACATATTATAACATTAAGGCAGATTAAACAGATGCATTTACAAAAGTCGGAGTCGATATTTTTAACGAACATCTGCTGCAGTGCCCGGGGCAATCGTTGACAGATTTTTATTAATTCACGATATTTCTTCAACCTATTTGTCATTCTGGAATATACACGTTTCAGGCTCGTTTGGGAATATATTCGTTCCTAAAAGCACCCTAAACGCGTTTCGCGGGTGAAGGTCATAAAGCAAATATCCGTAACGCTGACTTGTGGCTTTTTTATAAATCTCCAAAAACCCCTTACGCTGATTCGGGAATATTTGATTGGCTAATACCCCAATTTGTGACACATCTCTACGTTGCGCGAATAAGTCTAAATATTGTGTATTTAACGACACATCGCGCATGTATCTATTTTTGAAAATTAGATTCTGATTGATGAAGAATACGCTTATGTTAAGATGGTGGGAGAATACTGTAAATTTCTCGGCAAACGTTTTATCCATTTTCCACATGATATCATCAATTACAGTGACTGTGTGCTAATTTTCCTTTGACGAATTAACGTCATATACACTTTTGTGGAACAAAATATCATCTTGGTACTCGTTGAACACTGATGGATACGTCGAATAGCACCATATTACTTTATGAACAAATTTTTAGAACATCTCCCCCTTATCTTTAATGATTTTAAGCATAAATGATTTTAAGCATAAATCTGTAGGGCCAGATATAATACATTTGGATGGGCTTGTGAACCTGAATTTTTCTACATATTCCATCTCTAACACGTCACACCCCTAAGTGGGTCATTTACAAAATATAACAAAATTTAAGTGCGGCTCCTTATATTTTGCTTTTGTTCTTTCCACAGAACCGTGAATGACGATGATGTACACCCCCCATCATCAATATTACAGATGACCCCGATTACCGTGTAGCTACAGACCCTCCCCCGCTGAAGAACCCTCACCTGCGCTACCTATAGCATGCGACAATTCAAATCGGAAGCATGATGAAGAACCCTTCACGTCAGGTATAAAGCGTGCCAGGATTGCGCCGGTTGCTAGACCCCCAGTAATAGAGCCCCAACCCTCTACGTCTTACGACACAACCTACACAATAATACCTTCCTCAAATATACCCCCTTATTCCTGTTCAATTCCGAGTTCTTCCTCCACACCAGCAGCAGCACCAGCTTCTCGTGCTGTGGAGGAACGTATAACATTCGAATTGTTGGGCACCGCTACCCCTACCCCTGCCCTGACTAGAAATCGGTACGTGGTTAGGGTTGAACCACAGCGTTGGACTGCGAGGCGTAGTTGAACGTATTGTGGAGTTTGCCCTTCAGAACCGCGACGAACGTGAAGTCCGGTCGAGGTTGTCCTTCAGATTCGGGTCAGATGACGGGGATGTAGATGAGTTTTGGGTAGTAATACCATTCATACGCTTGACAGCCGTAGACATAGAATATATCTTGGGCCGTATAATGCAGGCCTCTCAAAGTCGTACAGCCTTCAATATGGACAACTTCATGGTAGATATTGACAAAATATTCCGAGTTGCGGTCATAGTGCCACACCTTATACTCTTAATTTCAATTCTCAATCTATTTACAAAAAGCATTTAAACGTTGGTCATGGTTGCAGCTTCATAGCAATAGTCTTAGCTCATATGTTCACTGTACTAAATACAATGGCGTATAATATCTGGCTGCCTACGGTTGTGCAGCGTGGCCGTAAACTGGCTTCAGATTGCAAGCATGAGTTTGAGTGTAATATGGATCCTGAAGAGCTGAGTAGGGTCCAGGAGGAAATGAATGCTCGTATAGTGTATTTGGAATGGATGATCGTCGTAGGACTGTATTTTTTTAAAAGCTGTGTGAGAGATCGTGAAAATCATGTAGTTGAAGCTGAGAAGAGGGAGTGTAATGTGTGTAGACGTCCATTTTTCAATAATAAATGCTTTCAACTCCATAAATCAATTGGCACTTGCAGGAAAATGAGGATTTGTAAGTGCGGTATGTTCCACATGATGGATAATTGGGGGAATTTCAAACATAAATGCGATGAAATTCACTGTTCTACATGTCATGAAAAATATAAGGCTGATGGAGTGAAGCATGTATGTTACATGAAAGATGCTAAGCCTAAAAATAGCCCTTGTATAACGTGCATTACTATTAAAACATACACGAACGCTGAAACCAAAGAGGTTATTCCACATTTACTTGTAAGCCAGACTATCTGTGATGAGTGCATGGAGATTGATTGTCATGGGGGTCACAAATGTGGTAAACGGACAAACTTTTTTAAAACGATTGCACACGACAGCCCTGTGAAATTCTTTGTGTCCTATATTGTCAAGTTAGCGAACAAGTTAGAAAAAGACTGTATATGCTTGTCCATAACGGAGCAAAATTTGACACAGTTCCATTATAAGGAGTTGCTTGAATACTAGTCATCTCCGATATTTACAGGTGATCCCTTGAAAAGAGGCACAAAACTAATAAAGATGCAGGTAAGAGGTAATGTACAGTTTAAAGACACCCCACTGTTCACACCTTGTAAATTAGCAAAGCTACCCAAGGTCATGGGGGAAGCCGCTGAAGTTTCACATTCCATATTAGCGAAATTTTAAATTAAGTAGGACTACCTCCACCTAAACATTACTTTAACTACACCAACATGAGTGATAGTGAGCGTGAAGAATTTGACCGCTACTACAACAGTTTCAATGAAGCTAGTCCATACAATATAACTGATGAATGTGAATGTTATTGCGTGAATGATGTGTGTGTGCTTAAAATATGTTTCCAGGCATTTAGAAGGATGTACAGTGCTTACAATAAGTCTCGCGCCTCTGTCTCGTCCCAAGCTAGTCTGTTAGGTATAAAATGGGCGGTCCTTATGGCAGCGGAGGTGTGTTCGGATTGGTGCACATAATTGCTCTAACCACATCAATGACGTCCACATTATCATTGTGTCGATCACTCTATCTATTTATATATAGAGACATACTGTATATAGATATATATAGAGTATGCAGGGGATAACGTGTCTCAGTCCCAGCTATGGTAGTTGTCTTACAATTAACAGTCGCAAGTGCAAGTTACGTTAACACCTCCCTTGACTAAAATAACATACGTGAAGCCCTTACCCACAAACCACCATTTAAAATGTATGATTTAAAAGCTCTCTGTCTCTCTGTCTCTCTCTCTCTCTCTCTCTCTCTCTCTCTCTCTCTCTCTCTCTCTCTCTCTCTCTCTCTCTCTCTCTCTCTCTATCGTTGCTATCACTAAGTCCTGGATTCATACTGATCGTAGGGACTACGTTGGGGAGTTCGAAATTCCCGGGTATAGAATGTTTCGTAAAGACCGCACCCGTGGGGAGGGGGGTGGGGTACTAATATACGTCAGGGACACGTTGAGTCAGGTTGACTGCCAGTTCCGGTCGGAACGGGAGCTGCTTGGCGTCGATCTAAACGTGGGAGGGACGAACTATAGGTTAATCTTGGTGTACAGACCTCCGCATCTCCTCCTCGAGGAGGGTACAGCCCTGTACACCGAACTCAGTAGCCTGCTAGGGGATAGGGTGTGTGTAGTTTTAGGAGACTTCAACTGTCGCGGCACAAAATGGGAAGACAGGACTGCCGATGCTGAAGGGAGGAGGCTAGTTGACTTTGCTGATCAGAACTTCCTCACTCAGTGGGTCAATGAGCCTACAAGAGGCGAAAGCGTTCTAGACTTAGTATTCACGACCGAAGACAACCTCGTCACTGGCCTCACCGTTGACAAATCGTTGGACCGGAGTGATCACGGTCTGATTAGGTTCCGTGTGTGCGTCCCTCGGGTGAAGCGTAGTAACTCGAGAGGCAGTAAGCTCGATCTCCGACGGGCGGACTTTGTTAGCCTCAGGGATAGCGTAGGTGAGATGGGGTTCGAGGTCGGCGGCGATGTTGAGGGAGTGTGGAGTGCATTCCGGGACGAGTTTATGGTGCTGCAGTCTGCTGCCATACCCTCAAAATCGGTCACCCCTGCTTCAACGCAGCCTAAGTGGTTCAATCGTGACATCGCTTCGGCTATCCGAAATAGGAAAGTAGCGTATAGGAGGGCGAAGGCCAATCGTTCCCATGAGAACACTGAAGCGTATGTCCGCCTGTGTAGGGAAGTGAAGGCGAAGGTTAGGCTAGCGAAACGTAACGAAGAACTCAGCTTAATGAGTACTTTGCGGGAGTGTTCACCAGAGAGGGCACCCGCATCATCCCCGAGCCAGGCCTGAGGCACGAAGGTGCTGGCCTGGATAGTGTTCGATGTACCGCGACAGTCGTTGCCGATTGAATAGACAAACTAAGCGCGTTTAAGGCTCCTGGGCCAGACCAGTTTCTCCCCAGAGTGTTGCGGGAGGTGCGTGACCAGTTGGCTCCCCACCTGACTACAGTCTTCAACAAATCGTTGGAGACGGGCCAGGTGCCTGGTGACTGGAGGGAAGCCAACGTGACCCCTATCTTTAAGAAAGGGGATCACGAAAGTCCAGGGAACTATCGTCCCATTAGTCTCACTTCAGTTGTAGGTAAATTATTAGAGGGGATAATAGCGGATAGGATCGTTGACCATTTGGATTCCTACAAGCTGCTTGGGGACTCCCAACATGGGTTTAGACGGCATAGGTCGTGTCTCACCAACTTACTCGAGTTTTTCCACGTCATGTTGAGTGAGTACGATAAGAGTAGGGCGATTGATATACTTTATCTCGACTTTCAGAAAGCCTTTGATAAGGTACCTCACCGCCGGCTAATAGCGAAAGTGCGCGCGCTGGGTATCGGTGGGGAAGTAGGTAGGTGGATTGAAAACTGGCTGAGAATAGGCGGCAGAGGGTTGTAATTAAAGGGCAGTCGGGTTGGGCCTCGGTCACTAGTGGGGTTCCTCAGGGTTCCGTTTTGGGGCCACTGTTGTTTATCATTTACATAAATGATATAGACGGTGGCATCGTCAGTCGGATCGCCAAATACGCTGATGACACCAAGCTTGGGGCCAATGTTGGGACGCCGAAGCGATCGAGGAACTGCGTGCGGACTAGGTAGGATAGGAGAGTGGTCCGAAAAATGGCAAATGCCGTTTAACTTGGGCAAATGCAAAGTGATGCACATTGGCTATGCCAATCCCAAGTCGGACTACTCGATTTGGGGAGTAATATGAGGTGACTGATTTGGAAAAGGACTTGGGTGTGCTAATTAGCAGCGACCTTAAGTTTACCAATCGGTGCGTAGAGGTGGAAAAGAAAGCCCAGAAGCTGTTGGGTTATATCGGGAGGCAATTTCAGTTTCGGAACAAGGAGATTGTGCTCTCTCTGTACAATTCCTTGGTTCGGCCGCACCTGGAGTATGCAGTGCAGTTCTGGTCGTCCACCCTCAGGAAAGATATTGAGAGGCTGGAGCGAGTGCAGGCGAGGGCCACAAAGTTAATCCCTTCTGTTAGGCATGTGGGCTACAATCGACGGTTACGCGCCCTGAACTTGTTTTCGCTGGAAACTCGGAGGCTGCGCGGTCAACTGATCGAAGTTTTCAAGCTCTTACGCGGGTTCAACGATGTCGATTTTAGAATCATGTTTAGTTTAAATGATAACCCAACTCGTAACAATGGTTGGAAGTTGGATTTGAAACGGTTTAGGACTAGTGTGTGTGGGAATTACTTTACGTATAAGATCTGTGACACGTGGAACAGGTTACCTTCAGAAGTTGTGAACTGTTCCTCTGTGGATCAGTTCAAGAAAAGGTTAGACCAAATCTTGCACACTATTTGAGTGTATAGAAAATTTTCCCTGGCACCCGTTGCCATTGGTACCTCCTCGGTATGGGCCGCAAGGCCTTTTGAGGTACTTCTTTTCCTTGTAACTCCTTGTAACTCTCTCTCTCTCTCTCTCTCTCTCTCTCTCTCTCTCTCTCTCTCTCTGATCACACCGCATGGCAATGTATCCATATAAGTTAATAATAACCGAAACTCGAGAAAATATACTCTCTGCCTTCCGCTCTATCCCAAATCCTTTTCTCTTAGTAACCTCTTAATACAAACTAATCTATCATATTTTGCGAATTTTTAACTCTGGTAGGATTCAATTCCATTCCTATAGTGTAAGATACTTAAATTCATGTGTGTATTATGCCATATGATGTGCGTAATAAATAATCATTTTTAAATAGTTGGAGCGTTCAAGGTCATCTGTAATAATCTATAGACTACCCCTCAAACCCACTCTCAACACTTAGATTCCCCTAAGACACAGGCGTCTTCAAGTAAAATGAATGCGTAGAGATCTAAGGTGTTAAATTCCATATTATATAATTTATGTGCTAGGTTTAAGAACGCTGGCATTGAAGGAAGGGACAGTAAAAGCGATAATAGGTTTAATGAAGGAAGTGGAATGAGGATGGAGGTAAGCGTTGCTATGTCGAAGGAAACGAGGTTGGGTGCGGAATTACGAAGGGAAGAGGAAAGGGAGCCAGAGATTATTAATCTAATTCTGCCACCACGTTCTCCTGATATGAATCCGATTGAAAACCTTTGGGCAATAATGATTAACGAATGGGAGCAACGCAATAAAAGAACATTTGAAGCACTTTTAGCTCACACGAGGAATAGTTGGGAGAGCTTACGTCGAACACCAAACATTCCCTACAATCTGGCCTCTTCTATGCCGCAACGATTGCAAGAAATTATTGATGCCGGAGGAAGTTATACGAAATACTGATGTTAAAGCCATGACTTAAATGTGTATATAATATATATTTATGTTAATATAGAATTTTATTAAATTTTTATGTTTGACATCTATAAAAGTATATATTGTGACCATGAAAGAACTTTACTTATAATCTTTTCTTGCAATGTCTATGCTCGTGGAGATGATAATATATGCATTGTTGAAACAAACTACGAGAAGGTAATAGTTTCAGGAAAAAAAGTAAAAACTGGCAACATCGAGGCCATCACATGTTTATGGGAATTGTCATATGATATGCTACCAATAAACTCTTATATACCCACTATATACAGTTTACTATATTACGTAATAATTACGATGAACAAATCAAATGCAAATCTCTCTGATTCACGGCCCACCAGTCTTGCTTTAGACTAATGACTTTCATAATATGGAATAGGTTACCATTTAAAACAATGGATAAACTATCTATTAGAGACGACCGTGATTTCCTCGAAATGCGAGCGCGTGAGAGGTTCACTGAGGAATTTGGTCATTAGATTGTTCACGTAGGATATGTATCACAAACAACAATATTGACAACAATTCCCAACAATTACTTAATATCAATCATTCATTTGAGCAAATAATTTAGACCTGCGTCAAAATAACTTAGGTATCATGCCATGATTTGGGATATTATGAGTAGGATTGCTCCATAACCATCCCAACATCCCAAAACTTGGTCATTCTGCTTCTTAATCATTTGTATTTTAAACACTAAAATGTAGCAGAAGTGACGTAATAATGGACGTCATTGATGGGGTTAGAGCAATTATGTGCAACAATCCGAACACACCTCCGCTGCCATAAGGACCGCCCATTTTATACCTAACAGACTAGCTTGGGACGAGACAGAGGCGCGAGACTTATTGTAAGCACTGTACATAGCCCGTTTAAAATGCGATCCGCTGCAGGTCGCAAACTTTATGCACAAAGACACCTTAGCCGTCATTCACAGAAACAATCCCCGCAGATATGGACACAAGGCGATTTACTGGCTCATACATCTATAACAAAAGACCGAGGTATACATAAAACACGCTCGCAACACGGGGGAAGTACCCATTAAGGTCAATGGTCGTGTTTTTTGCGTTGATTGTCTAAGGGAGGATCGAACCTCTGGTGAGAAGACTGTGTACTCCTTTAACGGCTGCTGGTGGCATGGATGCCCACGCCCTGAGTGTGCCGTCAGAGGGAACGTCCATGGAAGATCCCCCGCCGACAGCCTCGCATGGAGCCGCAACCGCGATCAACTTATAGGCCCCCAGTTCACTCACAAGATCGTGTGGGAGCAAGAGTATGATGCACGGATGGAAACAGATGGCAAGTACCGTGAAGAAATAAGGGACATCAAACATTCAATGGTGTTGGACTCCCCCTAAAATGCGGTGACAGCTTGTTTGGCGGACGTACAAACCCATTCAAGCTGTACTTTCTGCCTACGCCGGGGGTGAAGCTCCATTACTACGACTTCTGTTCTTTATATCCCTACGTGATGAATAACAAATCGTACCCCGTAGGTTCGCCTGAAAAACTGGTGGGCACTACCATGCCAACCATCGAGGAGTTCTCAACTAACTTGAGTGAGCGCTACTTTGGACTCTCTTTCGTAGACGTGCTCCCCCTCGCGATTTATGGATGCCGATCTTACCCGTCGTTATAGAAGTCCGCGTCGTTATAGGAGTCCGCGTTGTGAAGTCCGCAGAGGAGAACAATGGTGAATGTAATCATACAACCAATCAGTTTAAGATCAGAGGTGTATATACAAGCCCTGAGCTGGACCTAGCCGCTCGCCATGGATACAGAATATTGAAGATACATAGGGTGTGTAGGTTTCAGAAGCTACCCAACCTTTTCACACCATATATAAACGCTTTTTTGAAGGATAAGGTAGAAGCATCAGGGAATCTGCGAGGAGTTGATACCGAAGATGAAAAAACGGCTTATATTCAGCGTTACCATGCCCATGAAGGTATACAGCTTGACCGTTCCCAAATTGTTAAGAATCCTGGTAAGCACTTTAGTGCAAAGTTGTGTCTAAACAGTCTTTGGGGGAAATTTGCGCAGAATACTGACAAAAGCATCGTCCATTTGGCACAAATTTATAGTGAAGTCTGGGAATATACCAACGCTCCCGATAACGAGGTTATGGAGATCATGCATGTAGGTAATACTTACATAATAAAGTACAACATCACGAAATTGGCCACAGATACCTCACGGGTTACAAACATACCTGTAGCCAGCTTCACAATTTCCTACGCCCGCATCAAGCTTTCGGGACTATTGCATTCTCTTGAACGGAGTGTACTCTACCCTGACACAGATAGCGTAATATTCACAGCGATGGAGGGTGAATACTAGGGCAGAATCCCGGTATTGAAATACCGGTATTCTACCGGTATTATAAAAAAGAGACAATACCGATATCGTGGATGTCAATACCGGTATTGGAAGTATATTTTTTTATTTTTTTTTGAATAGTTGTTTTAGGCGAAATATGAATTGCATTTAAAAATTATGAGCTTAGGGGTTTGCTTTTTTCCTAAAAAGACACAAATATTCGAAATCCTCAGAATAAAAAAAATATTTTAATGTATCATTATCATCTAAAACAGTGCTCAAAGAACTGCAGAGGGAATTTTTAAAAGACTTTTCCCTGAAGATGAACAACAATTAGTTGAATACGAGAAACACGGTGAAAACGAAGAAGCATCTTGCTGCCCTGAAAATCCAACTGAAATTGAAGTTGAGAACAAGGATAAAATTGATGATCCACTGCTCGCTGAATATATGCAAGAAATGGAGAAATTAGAAAAGATCCCATTGAGAAGCAAACCTTCCACCTTTGATCCCAACACAGAATTTAAGAGTTTTGAAGTGTCTTCGAAAAGAACAGAAAATTTAGATAAGCTCTATTATGCATTACTTTCCATTAGACTACCTCACAAAATTGAGATCAAGTCATTCTGAGAATTCACTGGATAGTCTTTGTTTCCTTGTCTATTTTTCAAAATGAAAAATGAATAATAATTTTTAATAGTAAATTTACTTTTCATTAAAGGATTTTTCTTTTATTTTGACTATTTTTTTCCTTTTATAATGTTCGTTGATTGTTAATAATTCAATAATATTATAGCTATATTAGATATCCTTAGCTATAGGATCTTTTCAAGACTTAATATTTGTGGCATATATTAAATGGCATAGTGGTTAAATAAAACACAAGGCTTACATTTTGAAGGACTTGGATTCGAGTTCGGGTGCTTTAAGCCACTAAACTGACTAAAGTCAACGTCGGTCGACAGGCTAGCTGGTATAAGAAGACATATATACATTCTTAAGGCTATGGGCATTCAAGTGAAAGATGAATTTTTAACTTTTTTCACTATTAAATTGGTGATTTAAAAATAAAATATTTTAATATAAAACCGCTATCAATACCGGTATTGGCAAAATAATCGGTATCAATACCGGTATTGAAAATTTCGGCACTTTAACAGCCCTAGTGAATACATACCTGCTATTGGAGAATTCCTCGGAGAGTTAACTGACGAGATCAAGGATGAGTATGGGATGGTGCATATGCAAACTCATTTTTATCAACAGGGCCAAAAACCTATGGAGTACGGGTGAGGGTAGTAGAGGATATGAAATATATCTTGAAGTCTAAAGGTATCACGCTTAACCATGCGAACCGACTAGTCGTTTACTTTGACTGAAGGATCTACTGTAGTGTGCACGGAAGATGAGGGCAACCATCCACCCCAACAGACTGTGTAGACCCACAATTTTCGGGCGCAGAAACTGGGGTGTGTGAAGGAACTTAGGGGCACGAAGGTATGCCGTAACACCTAGAGGAAACTTTACCATGTGCCTGGTACCTATGATACCGTACCTTTTGGATACCTTAAAACTTGATTGTTTATATATATGTGTGTGTGTGTGTGTTATTAACGATATATTTATTTATTACGTATATTTGTTTCAATTAGGGTTTCATTTTCTCCTTTGCGTGCGTGCGTGTGTACAATCCTAAGCTCCGCCCACTGTAAGAACGGTCACGTCTCCTGCCACTACCTGAGTATATCTCTATATCTGCGTGCTCAGTTGGCCGCTGCAAACCCTGGAGCTCAAACGCGTATTTTCTCACGTAGACGAAAAATAGTGATGACTACTTTGGATATTGCGTGTTGGAAGTTTATGAAATGGGATTCGGTAAAGTCGGTAGATGTGGCGAATACTGAAAGACTGCCTACCCCTCCTTCCTTTGAGACTTTTAAGGATACATTGAATCGCGCGAGGGAACAAGATGTTCAAATACTCTGTGGATACTCTGGCGAGATTATTGCCAGATTTCGCGGCGCAAACGACGTAATGGACTACGTTGTAGGGCTAAACCGGGAGGTGAAAGAACGTGTGCAGAAGAGAAGCAACGGATATGGATAATGTGTCTTGATGAGTGGTGTGACAGGCGGTATTATGTCATGCATCATACCGAGAACGCATAACCTGCTGCTGAGAATGTAAACCTTGTCATCATGGATAATCAAAGTACTTTTACCACTACATTCAGATATATCATGAGGTTCGCAGAGAAGTTGTGGCTAAAGGTTTGTGTGAGTTTTTTATAGAATTTAAAGACGAGGATCGATTCTTAAACAAAAAGGATAAATACGGTAACATGTTTCTCTCAAATAGTGCACCGGTTTGTGAATAAAATGTGTTTAGCTCATGAAATTCCCCCTAAGCGAAAATGTCTGGTGCGTATTCGGGGGAGTGAGAACGATAAAACATTAAAACAGATATTGCTTCATGTATCGGAAAATTTCTCAAAACACCTACCCAGTATAATGGGATACAAGTATTCACGTCGGAACAACGCCGTACACGTTTCATCAGCTTATGGTGTGACTCGCTTCTCCCGTCGAGCCGATCCACACACCCGTGGCTCATAGTCATCTCAGAGCTTGAACCGACTGGACGTGCACTCCTTGAATACGATGAAACTTCCTTTCAGAAGCATTCTCAATGCCTCGTACGATGTGTCCGTGACGAAGTCAATACGCGTGATCAGGCGTGAAACCAGTACCGTTAACTATGGACTTGAAACGATTTGCAGGCAAGCAAACTCTGGTAAAAGTAATGTTATTTATTTAAGTGTTGAGGAGATGAATAGAGTCTTCGTGATAGTTGAGAAGTGGGGTGAGGACCGTTATAAAATACCTGCAGGTGTAGGTACAAGAAGAGAACAGATTAGTAATGCCCCTCATATGCCGTTTTTTTACGTTGTGTATAAATAAGGATCTGCCATGCATTGATATACGACTGATGGGGAAGAATGCATCTGATAATAACGTTCTTGTCCCTACGCCAAACCGATTCATTCGCGACAGAATGTTTGAAATCGTCGGATTCCGCAAGCTGAAGCCTATATTAGACGCTCTTGTTACGAATATGATTTATTTTGACACGGTTCTTGAATACGCATACACCGCTCTGCTCGACAGCTTTATCGAATGTAGAAATGAACAAGGCGAGAATGGTCTAGAGCTGGATGCTTATTTTAAGGGTTTAGACTCTTCGAAATATCACGAACTTTGGTACAATGCACTTGAGCGGTACAGGGCAGAGTTCGCCTATACTGTTCACTCTGAAGAGTTGTATATCTTTATAATAAGTAGTTGTCGTTACGACTTGGAAGATTATTTCAATTGCCGCTATGAGAGTGAAGAAGAGTTCACGATTGAAAAGCTCAGGACGGTAAGAAAAAACCCTCGATTGGAAAGAGGTGTTTTTAAACTTGTATTTGATAATGATGTGATGGCGAACGATGCCCTCTTTGTGCGTGCTTTTGAGTGCATTCTAGCTGTGTTTAATGATAACTTACCAACCGAATGTAAAGTGGGCACAAAAATAGTATTGAACGATACGAAGGCCATTTACATCGAGTATAGGTATCCCTATAACTTGAACGGTGAAATAATGTTAAAGCGTATTTACCACGTAGTGCAAAGCAATAATGATGTGACTGTAAACTTGATTACGTGTGATTTTAGTGTTTTAGTTAAGCGCAGTAGAACAAAGTATCTTGCTGCATATTTATTTTCAATATATTTAATTATTTAATATAATTGTGTGTATATATATATATATTTCCTGTACTAATATATTGATGATTATACTTCTTCGTTTTTTATATTATTACTATTATTTTTTATTTTCAATATATTTAATATTATTATTTCCAATATATTTAATTATTTAATATAACTGTGTATATATATATCCTGTACTGTTATATTGATGGTTATACTACATCGTTTTTTATATTGCCCTTCCGCGCGGAAGGGCAAGCGCGGAATATTCCTCACTACCATAATATGATCGTTCCATCGATCATTTTCATTTTTCTTCCGCGAATTCATGTTTTCGCCCTTCTTGCCTTCTACCTTGCAAATCTTTCTCTTTGGCTGTTCCTGGATCCTTTTCTGAAACCAGTGAAAGTCATTCTTCTTAATCCCGATACACCACCTCCTCTTGAGTGAGCAAGGCTCGTATGGTCAGTCCATTGCTTCCTGGCATGTTGCGAAAACCTTTAACCGAATGACCCACATGCCCGATCGCAAGACAACCTAACCATGCAGCTGATTTGTCTGGCTTCGTATGTTCGTGAAATTCACCCGTATGACCGAACATACCCTCAATTTAGGTTAAGTTTTTTGTTTTAATTTTTAAATTAATCTTAATTATACGGAACTTATAACTTACAAGTGTTCAGTTCAGAATAGCTCATAATTGAGTTCTATTTTCAACTTTTTATTTTTGATTTTTTTTTATTCAAATTAGTCTTGAGTAATTGTCATTAAGATGTTCTTATATCGGTTGTTAAGGTATCAACCCAAAATTATAGCCAATTTTGACACACTATACCAGGATGCCATTCCTTTTCCCCTTCTAATAATTCTGTTACACCATTTCCTTTCCACTAAGTACGCCAATGATTTCAAGAGTGTTTCAGAGTGTGGGTAAGCGTAATTGGGTGAAAGTGTAATCAGTAGGAAAGTGATGCGATTTACCATAGTGTCACAACAATGCGATTTACCATTTCTATGGTTGAACAGTATCCATGTTTGTGCCATTAGAAGTTCGCTGTAAACAGCGAATGTCCCCCCCTTAGCTGTGCCTCTCTAATTCGTCTCCTTTGATTTCTCCCAAATAATGACTTATGCTGTACGTAGAGAGTAAGTCACTCTGACGTCATAAAGTAACTTAGTTTCCTTCACGTTTCGATCACGTGCTTAGTATGAGGCTATCCTTAGTATTCAATGTATGGTACATTCTTTAATACTAATAAAAGCTTTACTATCTATAAGTCATTATTTATATGTTGTGTCCTGTCGGTGTTATGCAACCATACTCATTCATACATCCATGTTCCTTCTTGACCGTTGTCCTTTATTAATTTTATCACCTATTTTATTACATATTACCCATTGTCTAGTTATTCTCTATCAACTTATCAGTCTATGTTTACTCGTGTCTATATTACGCACACAACCTATTGTGTGACGAATGATATGTGTACACTACTGTGTGCAGTCGTACATGTCTATTGACGATCATGATTACGTACATGTATTCTTTTTGTTTTATTTTCTTTTTATTATTTCACCTCTCGCAAGTTGTCTATTATTGCTGAGACGAAGGCTCGAATTCCGATTACGTCGTCAAAAGCGAGCCTCTGAATTCGAACTCTTCTCTCTTGCCTCTGCTACCAATTTATAACGTTAAGATGTGATGTTATATTATTATAATATACCATATTGTTCCCTGCCAGGCTATTGGTTATTATCTACGTAGGCACATAGTTACCCACGTTCTCATTACCTGTACTTACTACTTCTACCTAATTGTCATTCAAATTCCGTTACTTATGTCTTACGTTATCATTAATGTCCGTGTACTTTCAAATGAAAAGTACACCGTATCTTTTCTCCGCTTTCCTCATCGCTGGCTAATTAGACTTTCAAACTATAATAACCATTCTTCTAATAATATTTGACATAATTTGGCGTAATCACTGATAACTATAAATATATATAATTGTCGTTAATCCCCTTTAAATTATAAAACAACGGAGAACTCTCCTTCATTATTTAAATTGTGTTACCTATTAGATATGTCAATTAACAAATTGCTAAAATTGTAATTAACGGTAATTAATGTATGTAATATAATGTAATTTATGTACTTAATGTACTCTGTACATGTCGGTCCCCCGACATTATGTCGCCACCCAAAAGTGTATACCTTACAAAAATTAGTATCTTTTTTTGTTAACTTTTTGCTTAAATTATGCTTAACGTCAGAATTCTTTAGCTCTCCAGTTAAAGCGGGAGCTTAACCTTCGACTGCATTCCCCCAAAATTGAAGCTTATTTATTTCTTGTATTGTAAATTAAATCATTCCTGCCTGAGCTCTTGATACCAGAGGTTGCACCTCGCCCCCTTTTAAATTCCTGTCTGGCCCGTTGTTACCCGAGGTTGCACCTCCCTGACTAAAATAATTCCTGCCTGAGCCGTTGTTACCAGAGGTGGCTCCTCTCTCATCTTAAATTCCTGCCTGAACCTTCACCCGAGGAGGCCGAGCCCCCCTCACTTTAAATTCCTGCCTGAGGCTTAGACCAAGGAGGCCAAGCCTCCTCATTTTAAATTCCTGCCGTAACTCTTACTCGAGGAGGACAAGCCTCCTCGCTTTCAATCCCCACCTTAACTATTGTGAAATGGGGTCGAACCTCTACCCCTGTAAACTCCTGCTTGAGCTGTTGTTGTAAGAGGTAAAACCTCTCCCCCTGTAAACTTCTGATTATTTATCAGTGCCTCGTTCTGTATAAACTTTGTAAATAAAAAAATTTATGAGTGAACTAAAACTCCAATTTTTGAAGTGAAGTGTTTCCATTCATCCCTTCGGGAAAAAAAAAATTGGTAGAAACTATTTATATTGATACTCGGATGCTCTCGGCCAAGGCCGAGCTTACCCAAGAAGGACCACCTTCGTTGGATTGTCCAAAGTGCATTAACCCTAAAAAGTCGCAAGCGGGCAGAGGCTCGCACAACGTATGCGCGACACAGGGTGTACATAAAGTCAGGATCTATTTTTGTGAAGCACTTGGAAATTATATGGAATTCAATCATAAAATGATAAAGTGGTAATATTTATTAAATAATTAAGAGTAGGATTCGACGTGACGCCCATCAGTATCCCTGCACAGCTCAAATCGTTCCGCAGCATTTCTAAACACATTCTGGAGCATTTGCGGGGTTATGTTATCTGCAGCAGTTCGTATACGTGTACGTAAGTTTTCAAGACTCGTAATCTTCGTCTGATAGACGTGCGATTTGATAAAGCCCCATGCAAAGAAATCTAAAGGGGTTAAATCTGGTGATCTCGCTGGCCAAGGTCTGTTGCTTCCGCGTCCGATCCAGCGATTTGGAAAACGTCCATTTAGCTAATCCTGAACAATTTTGGCATAGTGACAAGGAGCACCATCATGTTGATAGACGACGGTACTAACAATCCTATCCCCAATCAACTGAGGTTCAAGGAATTGCTGCAACATGTCCAGATAAATAAGCCCCGTAACTGTAGCTTCAGCAAAGAAAAAAGGACCATAAACCTTAGATTTTGTTAAACCCATCCAGACATTAACTTTAGGTGAGTCTCTTTCCCAATTTTGGACGAAATCATTCGGTCTTTCATCTGCCCAATTTCGACAGTTATGGCGATTTACTTTTCCACACGTATGGAAAGTGGCTTCATCAATAAAGAGAATGTTGTCCATTAAATTATCACTCCAGATTTGTTCTACGAGATCAGCACACACAGCACTTCGTCGAGGGAAATCTTCCTCATGTAAATCATGTAAAACCTGCAAATGATAGCTTTTCTTCTGCAAATTAACTTTCAGAATTTTGTGCACAGATGACGTCGGGAGGCTGAGTCTGTGTGATGCAGCACGAACGGACGTACGTGGCTCCTCAGTGCATTCACGGTAAGATCTGACATACACGGTCGTCCTGATCTTGCTTCATCATTTACAGATCCCGTTCGTTTAAATTTGTTCACCAATTTTCGTATTGTCTTGTCTATTGGCCCCGGCTTATGAAATCTCCTTCTAAACTTCTCTCTGATGTCATTGTATTTCTTTCCCTTGATTCGCCAAATTACTATTGCCACACGCTCTTCTGTATTCATTCTGAGGGCTTCTGAAAAGAAAAATAGAAAAAAATAATTATTTCACAAAAATAGATCCTGAACTTATGTACACCCTGTATATATTCCTCGTTCGTGTTTCTTATACTGTAATTATTTTTATTTTATTTTTTGATCGTATATGTTCCATCGTTTGTATAGGATTGTATATTTATTTTCTATATATTTCGTGAATTTGATTCCAATAATTCGTCTAAATAAACAGAATGATGTGATGGTGTTTTATTTAATTCTTTTGGTTGTGTATATATAAACGATATTATTGTTTAATTATATGTATACCAAATGGCTGGTTAGGCCTTCTAAACCGACTGACGGATTTCTAAGCCAACTGTCAAGAATATCTGAATAGTGCAATCTGGCAGCTGAAGAGGTAATTAATATATATATACACCTGCCTTCTAGGTATTCTACGTCAACTGGCGGATTATGCCAACTGGCCGAGAGCCAACTCAGCGGGCGCTCGGATTAAGTCTCAATATGTGTCTGGCAGGAGCCAGGCGACACTCCTCTCTCCTTCTCCTCTCTCTCTTAGGTTAGATATACCCCTTTGGGTGGGGTGAGGCCGTCCTACCTTCTCCCCAAAGACCCTCTCTTAGGTTAGGTATACCCCTTTAGTGGGTGAGGCCGTCCCACCTTCTCCCCCAAAGAGGTCAAGTAGACTCCCCCAGCATGCTGGGGGAGTTCCCCTTCGTTGCAGCTTGGGGGATAACCCCTAACCCATAGTTGCATAGCCCCCTACCCATTTGTTGCATAACCTCTTGCAACATTCCCCCTTCCCCCTTTGCATCATTGATCAACATTTGCAATTGCATTGCACTCTAACCTTTTGCGCCCATGCTACTAAGCGCTGCCATTTCTGAAGATTCAATGATGCTTTTTCTACCCTTTTTTGTAAAGTTTAAATTTCCATATAGTATATAAGGCCTATCTTAATGTGTTACAGTATTGTATTTGTAGATATGGGTTGAAAATATTAGATGAACCCTCTAGGGCAGTGGTGGCGAACCTATGCTACGCGTGCCCAAATGTGCACGCGATCAAATTTGCCTGGCACGCCTAAGCATAGAAATTGTTATCCAAAACTTGACTATAAAATAATAGACTTAATGTTTATAATTTGGTGTAATGTACATAAACTTTGGTGGGCACGCGAATTTTTTTTTATGGTTTACACGATTTTTTGGGGCACGCGACTGTGAAAAGGTTCGCCACCCCTGCTCTAGGGCATGGATACACCAATAGGTGGATCATGCTCTGATTCTTGTGCTTTTTTTATACAGGTGATGCATAAATGTGTTTCATAAATTGCAGGGTGTATTCTTGAGACAAAAGTAAAGAAAAAAGACTATAAACGTCGGTTGAGAAACCCGTAGGTTTCGAGCCATTGCACGCGATAGAAAAATGAAACTCCTAAGAGTTTTTACATTTCATGCAAATACACAGTGATACATTTGCTTCATTAAAGTAAATGTTCGACATTCTTTCCTACTTCTTGAATGCATGCCTCAGCACGTCGCACCAGTGATTGTTTGACACACTCAAAAATTCCTGGAGTATTGCGGATCGTTTCGCAATTGTCTCGAACTCGTTGCCACAATTCATCACCTGCTCGGACTTCTGTAACATAAACTAGACTTTTCAAATAACCCCCCACAAATAATAATCAAGAGGATTTAAATCTGGTGACCGATGTGGCCAAGGGAAAGGAACACTGCGCCCTATCCACCTGTCAGATACACAGCATCAAGATATTCCCTAGTTAAACGGGTGAAATGAGCTGATGCACCATCATGCATGAATCACATTAGTCGTCGAGTTCTGATAGGCACATCTTCAGGTAGCAGTGGCAAAGTCTGCTCAAGGAAACGCCAATACGAATCTCCAGTCAGTCGCTGCGGTGGTGAGTTTCATTTTTCTGTCGCGTGCTTTAGCTCGAAATCTACGGGTTTCTCAAACTAAGTTTATATGGTCCTTTTTCTTTACTTTTGTCTCAAGAATACAGCCTTTATGCATTACAGCTATAACCCCCCACAAATAATAATCAAGAGGATTTAAATCTGGTGACCGATGTGGCCAAGGGAAAGGAACACTGCGCCCTATCCACCTGTCAGATACACAGCATCAAGATATTCCCTAGTTAAACGGGTGAAATGAGCTGATGCACCATCATGCATGAATCACATTAGTCGTCGAGTTCTGATAGGCACATCTTCAGGTAGCAGTGGCAAAGTCTGCTCAAGGAAACGCCTATACGAATCTCCAGTCAGTCGCTGCGGTGGTGAGTTTCATTTTTCTGTCGCGTGCTTTAGCTCGAAATCTACGAGTTTCTCAAACTAAGTTTATATGGTCCTTTTTCTTTACTTTTGTCTCAAGAATACAGCCTTTATGCATTACAGCTCTATTAAGTATAAAACTTTCAGAATTTAATTCTAGGAAAATATCATACCTTTGAGAATATTTAAATCTGTCTTACATTTTTTCATGTTACAGATACAAATTTATGACAAACTGATTAGTTTGGCTCAGATGAGATAAATGAATTGAAAAATATTTCTCTAAAGAAATCACAAAAGAAGCAATATGATAAGATAGTGGGAAGATTTTAAAACAGTCTTAATACTGTACAGGAAACGGTGGAATAACAGTGCATAGGCTCTTAAAAAGTACAGTACTTTTCAGTTACAAAGGAAAAAGTCCAACATTCGGTAAACCATGGATGATACACTGGTCCATGGAATGGTTTTCTTTATCATAATGTAACACATTTTTAGTTTAACTGAAGCCACAACCTAGAAAATGTTACAAAAAGTTGATACTTCTAAAAGAATCACCCATGCATTATTATTAGATAGGTTCCGAGAATATAAACCCTGAAACATTAAAAATTTTCTTCTAATTTAAGTGAATGTTTTAAGCTTATTTGACAATAAAAAGAAAGTAGTGAAGACTCAGAACAAGTTATATGCCAGAGGAAATTGGCATAATATAAGAAAATTGTGACTTCAAATATTTTGAAATATTTGAAGAACAAAGATTTTATTAATGTTAGATATAATATTATTCAGACCTACTTTATAATATTTGTCATAACTTTCAAATGTTTTAATCATTCCATCCATCATGCATAGAATGACTAAATTGTACATAAATCTTGATTTGCAATAAAGTTTATTAAAGGGTTCTTATAACACAGATCGTTTTTAGCATTTTGTTAAGTCTAGAGGTTTAGCTACTTCATTCTTAAGAAACGTTAAATTTTTATATGGACTCAGAATTTTGACTCAGAATTTTAATTCCTCAATCATTACTTTCCTTACTTCTCTCCCCTTGTCCTTATCAGATCTATCTGGTACAGTATTTGCAATTGAAGATCGTACATTTGAGAGAAGACTTATAGATGTTAGCTAAATTTACTTTATTTTATTATAGCTTCCACCTTCTATGAAACGGAAAGCTTTGAGATTGCTATGGTGTATTAAAAATTTTTATGCTAATTTCAAACTAGATGGTGAGGTTTTGGATCCTGGGTTCGGATGAGTTGTCCATTCATCCTGTTGACCCTGGGACAAAAGATGATCCTTGCGGTGCACTCACTCTCGCATTGTCGGGAAAATGAGCTTCCTGCATTTTATTTGAAAAAAGTCTGATTTTTTTATTTTTTTTTATTAGTCAGAAGTTAAGTAAACCTACCAGTTTTCATGTGCAGAAATAAGGTTCACACATTTAGTGTATCAAGGCATAAGGTATAAAATAGTGTCAGAATGGATACTACTCAACTGTTACTAACACTGGTATGATCTGAATGATGATGACCCAATAGTGTTTCTTGGGTCAACTAATTCTGAAATAAATTTAACTGTAGTATGGTTTTAAAAGGGTCTCACTTACGTAACTGATCTGTGTATCTACTGTATATACTGAAGAAAATTATATTTAATTAAATACATTGGTAGTAATTCAGTTAATTATAGTTATCTCTTAGATATAAACAGCATACGATATAGTCAACCACAATATTTTATTTAAAAACTAGAGGGCAGGAAAGCTTCTTTGTACGTATTAAACATATTAAAATTTTGGTATGTGTACTAGTCTTTTTCAGTTACGTCGGGTACTGTTTTCTTCAGTTTTAGGGTGAATTTTTTGTATGAATTTTTAATCTTGTAAATATTAGAAAAAGTAACTTTAGTCGAGTGTAACACAATCCAATGGATGGACTATTTGCGACTAGTATAAAAAGGGGGGGGATTTGTTAAATAGCCGCGGTTCTTACATATGAATGAGACAATGTTATGGATCTATTGTAAGAGTAATTTCAGGCAAAATTTGACGAGAAGCCTTGTAAATAGCTGGGATTTTTTGTACAATTATAGTACTAATAGAGTAAAATATTGCATTATGTATCTGGGGTGGATTGGCTCTTACTCTGAAGGGGAATAACCTAGAGAAACCTGCATAGCTATGATTTATTCTTATGCTTCTGATGTTCTTATAGACTGGGCTGACTGAATGTTTTTCCGATAATATAAAATGTAGTTTAGCTGAAGTTGTTAGCTTTTGGACAAGTATTTTAATAAATTGAGGAATCTAAGATCTTATCATATTTTTTCACGGGATGAGAGCATTTTTGAGACTAAGCGAATCTCAAATATAGCTTATAAACGTTTATGAAGTCCTCCTTAAACCGGCCTTCCCTAGTTTAGTTTAGATTAGGTTAACCTTCCCCTGAAATACAGCTCATTAACGGTTGTAAGGATCTCCTCACGTTAGCCTCCAGAATTTTTCCGTAAATGTATAACTCATGAATAATCGTGCGGATCTCGAGGGGAAATTCTAAAATCTAAACTCTTTTCTCAAGTAGAAAATATGAGGAATAATACTGTTTTTAATTCTTTAGATTCTGTAATGTCAGGTATTCACTGATTTTTAGCAAATTTGCGTCTGGAAGCACCTGTATGTTAGATTGCCCTCAATGAAAAAATGTGTGTGTGTGTGTGTGTGTGTGTCAACTGACTGGAAATAGCTGACCTTGCGGATGAGGATGGGACATAGAAGAAATAACGATAATATTCACTATTGACCGACCCCAATGAGAAAATAATAATAATAATAATAATAGTAATATAATGGATGTTCGCCGTGAGCAAGAGAGAGAGAGAGAGAGAGAGAGAAACATATGTTACATTATATTTCATTTTGTGTATTGACCCCTTATGGAGAGATATGGACAAGAGGATCTTCTATGTTTACACAGTTGTCGTAAAAGAGATAAGCGGGAATGTCAATTAGAGGGTGCTTGGATGATTCACTATACAGTACATTAGGGTGGATCGATTTTACATTTTTTTCGATTTCCATATTCTAATAGAGACAAAAACTTGCGCATGCATGAGAAAATAGCCTCTGCAAAATCTTAGCTTAATAGGTAATCATCTTCTGCCCCCGGCAGAGCGATGAAAATCATATTTTAGTAGTCAAAAACGTATTTTTCTTATAATTTTTAAAATATTTCAATATGCATCAAAATTATTCCTAATAACTATAAAGTCGATGAAAAAGACCTCATATGATCGTTTTTCCAAGCGCGTTGTCCTACGTTAATATCTTTTGCCCCCGGCAACAACGTCAAATGTTGAAAAAATAGGTAATTTATATACATATTTTCAGATCGGCTCTTTGTCTTAAATAATGCATTTATATATTTCCCATAGCATTTATATCGTTCAAGAACCAGAATCCCAGTACATGGGGCATTTCACTCCTGCATCAGGTTCTGCCACTGCAATAACATCAGGTATCATCAACTTTCTAGAGACTAACAATATTAGCACGGACGACATTGTGGCTATCGGCTGTGATGGTACCGCAGTGAACACGGGTCGAAAGGGTGGAGCCATTCGTATGATTGAAATGAAACTACAAAGGCCAGTTCAGTGGATCATATGCCTATTACACGGTAATGAATTATCACTGCGACACCTCATTCAAGACTTGGACGGCAAAACAACTGGGCCAATGGGCTTTACTGGACCAGTTTGAAAACAACTGAACGACTGCGAAAAACTTCCAATTACAGAATTCGATGCCATTCCATCTCCCGACATTGACATAGATGATGCCGAGTTGAGCACTGACCAAAAATATTTGTTAGGCATCTACAGAGCAGTCAGTGGCGGATCTACTATGAAACTAATGAAGCTTAAGCTTCAGGGCCACTAATCCAGGAGGGGCCCTGAAGCAACTTTTTTTTTAATGAGTGAATTTTTCAACAAAATCGATGGAGTTTTTTTAAGTGTTTGTTATTAAAATAAGGCTATTTTAGTGATAGAATCATAAGCCAATGGGTTGAAGTTAATATTGACCTTAGAATATGCTCTAATACCCATTTCATATGGCCTCAAAATGCCCCTGTAATTGGTCAAATTTCAAAATTTTCTCGGGGGCTTGCAGCGCCCGAACCCCCAGCTGTATGGGCTCGCTGAGCTCGCCAGAATCTATTCATAGTCTACATTTTGGCAGCTGGATCCTCGAATCCTTCGTTGGTGCACGGCTTAATAGTTCTATAGCTCAGCCCTTAGGCTAGAGCCAATCGGAACCATAAAAAGACATCTGAATTCTCAATTCAGGCTGCACTCGTCTCGCTTGTGAATTTTAACACCAAAAATCAGATTTTCACCTCTTTATCCTAACGAGCCCCCTCTGATGACGAAGGGGCCCCCCATAACAGTTCAAGCTTCAGGGTCCCAAAAATGTAGGTCCGCCACTGAGAGCAGTGTCGAGCGGTAGCTGCTCTTCAGCTCTCGCGGCTCGAAATCCAGGTAAGATGGCGCATTCCAGGTGGCTGACAACAGCAAATAGATTTCTGCGCCTCTATGTTTCAACCAGTGAACCCTCCAGCACCTTCAACGAAATTGTGCGATTCATTATGACAGTTTACGCACCAATTTGGTTTAAGATAAAGAAAAACTCCAGTTTCACTGAGGGCGCAAAACATTTTTTCGAAATGATGCGTCTCTCTCAGACCATGCCTCAAAGATCTAAGACAATCGCCAACAAAGTCCTCCGTAGAAATTCTTTCTTTGCTCACCCAGAAAATATTTTGATCTCCATGCTACATGCCGATGAGCAACACATAAGAGAATTGGGATGGAGAAGAATATTAAAAGCACGATCAAAACAATCACCAGCGGGGGAAATTCGAGCCTTCGCCATGCCTGAGCTGCTCTACGATAGTCAAAACTATTACGAAATGATCAACTGGCAAACGGCTGAGGTGACCGAACCCCCCGTTACAAAAACAATACCTGATACCCGAATAAAAGAGTTTGTTGAGACGGGAGACCAGCCTGATGGACTGATCCCACTATTCCCTTGTCATACTCAAGCGGTCGAGAGACTCATCAAATTAGTAACCGAAGCCTCTGCCAGTGTAAGTGGAATAGAAGAGAGGACGGATTCATCCGCTCCCGTCTTCACTCCCGAACAAAAATTCCACGATTTGATTCTAAGAAAGATTACCGTATGTAAATCGACATGCAGCCAAAGGAAGGGTGGTTGGGGCTGGATAGGGTGGAACTCGACGTACAGCCACCTCCTCGTGGTGAGTTCTGGGTTGCTAATTTTATAAAATTAGCAAGCGAGGAGCTGTACTTAGTACTTATCGTACTTATAACATCGCATTAACGTAATTATAATCCACATTTAGACTTTTCTCGGGGACAGAAGATATTACTCTAGAGTCATAAAATTTTGCGTGTGTGTTATTTCATGCCTAAGCAACGATATAAATGCTATGGGAAATATATAAATGCATTATTTAAGACAAAGAGCCGATCTGAAAATATGTATATAAATTACCTATTTTTTCAACATTTGACGTTGTTGCTGGGGGCAAAAGATATTAACGTAGGACAACGCGCTTGGAAAAACGATCATATGAGGTCTTTTTCATCGACTTTATAGTTATTAGGAATAATTTTGATGCATATTGAAATATTTTAAAAATTATAAGAAAAATACGTTTTTGACTACTAAAATATGATTTTCATCGCTCTGCCGGGGGCAGAAGATGATTACCTATTAAGCTAAGATTTTGCAGAGGCTATTTTCTCATGCATGCGCAAGTCTTTGCCTCTATTAGAATATGGAAATCGAAAAAAATGTAAAATCGATCCACCCTACTATACGTACATACACATTTATATTTAGACCGGCAAAAAATGGTGGCCCTAAAGTTCATATTATGACGGCACACACATATAATTGGCATCACACACACACACATACATATATATATATATATATATAATATATATATATATATATATAATATATATATATATCATACACAGACGTTGCATTGAACAAGGAACTCTCCTGGGAAAATTTAATCCACTATAGTCCGAATGGTAAATGAAAAACACTATAGTTTTTTTTTTTCATGATGTTAGCTTTGCAGATAGCTAGTGAAGGAAGCTTTATTTCTGAGGGCCTCAGAAATAAAGTTTCCTTCACCAGCTATCTGCAAAGCTAACATCATGAAAAAGAAAAACTATAATGTTTGTCATTTACCATTACTTATTCGGACTATAGTGGATTTAATTTTCCCAAAAGAGTTACTTGTTCCATGCACGGTCTGTGTGTATCATGAAAAAAACCTCAGGGGACCATTCTGAGTTCAATCCCATATATATATATATATATATATATATATATATATATATATATATATATATATGCTGCAAACCCACCCGGAAAAAAGAAAAACGATTCCAAGGTCTTTCGTGTATTCAGAGCTACACCTCGTCAGGGAATGAAGAGAGAAGGCAAGATGCCAATAAATATATACAACGTAGCGGAAACCAAAACAATTAGCACATACTTAACAAGAGTTAGAGAGGCGAAAGGAATTTTAACAAGATATTGTCAATTTTATACATTCCCGCACTATTATTGAAATTGTTTTTAAAATGGATAAATGCACATTCTAGAATATTTCTTTCTATTATATCTCTGGTTTCAACAAGCGCTTTAGAACTATCCCACTTGATGTTATGATTACATCTATACATATGGTTAAACAAAGCATTGGAATTATTAGCTGTTCTTCACGCATATTTATGTAGTTTTACCCGAATATCTAACGTTTTACCCGTTTGGCCTACCTATACTGAGTTACATTGTGTACATCCGATCGAATACACACAACCAACAACATTATCCGGGCTATTCTTTATTAGCCGTGATTTAGCAGTATTATTATACTTAAAGACTACATTGATGCCAAGTGCTTTAAGTAAAGTCGGAAGATATTGAAAATTAACATGGGAAGGTAAGCTAAGGATATTTTTACGCTCAAATTCCTTTACAATTACATTATTATAATACCTATTCTTGGCTTTCCTAAGGCAGTTATCTAAAAATGAAATAGGATAACATTATTTAGTACCAATATTCATGATATTGCATAATTCGGAATCGAAAAATTCAGGACTGACAACTCTCAATGCTCTAAGAAACATAGCAGAGAAAATAGAGGATTTAATCGAGAGATGATGGTCAGAATAAAAATGCACATAAGAGTTATTATTAGTAGGCTTCCATAGACTTCAAATTTGAACTGATTAGAGCATCTCCAAATTTTTAGATCCAGAAAAGATAGGCTTCCATCATTTTCTTTTTCAACTGTGAACTTAATAGATGGGGCTAAATTGTTGAGCCTACCAAGAAATAAGTCAACATCCAAATTATTAGGCCAAAGGCCTAAAATATCATCAATATACCTGTACCAAACCAGGTTAAAATTAACAATCGTAGGCAAAATTCTACTTTAAAAAAATTCCATATATAAATTAGACAATACAAGTGAAAGGGGATTTCCCATCGCCAATCCAACGACATAGCATAAAACTTATTTTCAAACAGAAATTTACAATCTTTGACACAAAGCTTAATTAACTTAATAAGAGTGTGTTGAACAGGGAAAGAATATTCAAAGATCTTATCTTTTAAAAAATGAAGTAGGTCATCAACAGGAACTTTTGTGAATAACGAGCATACATCAAAGCTTACCAATTTGAAATTAGGGTCATTAGGGTCTATTTAGAGGTTTGTACGTGTCACGATCACTCAATAACGTATTCATCTTTTCAACATAAGTGTTTTTGTCCATGATGACGATCGAATTAGATTTGTCCGCTTTAGTAATATGTAATGAATCATTATTTTTAAGATGACTACGTTATTGAGTGATCGTGACATGTACAAACCTCTAAATAGAGACCCACTGGAGGATGTTAATAAAATGTTTAACAGAAAATTAAGGGAAATATTAAAAAAATAACTATAATGGGCTTTCGCAGCAGTTTCTTAGTGTCAATCCGTCACTACCATATCTGTATGGCTTAGTAAAAACACAACGTTAATAATCCTATGAGGCCTATTGTTAGCTCAGTAGGCTCCGTAACCTATAAGCTATCTAAATGGTTAGTTAGTTTATTAACGCCGTTAGTTGGCTCTATTTCTAAGTCACATATTGTAAATAGCATGGAACTTAATGACAAACTGAAGTTTCTTAATGACGCTAATTTCAAAATGGTAAGCTTTGATGTATGCTCGTTATTCACAAAAGTCCCTGTTCTACAGATCTACAGAAGCTAAGGCTAACAAAGACCCTAAGATCCACTCTAAGGTTAGCCCGAGAGAAAGGAAAGAGTAAGGGGTTAAGAGAAGAGAATAAGGGGTTAAATAAGTAGCAACACCTATCACTCGTGGGTTAACATTCATTCAGAAAAAGAGAAAAAAGACTCACCATCATCATCCGCCGGCCAATGCCGACAAGTCAGAAAAATAGTCTGAGAATAGGAAAGATTGCAGAACGGTCCTCTACTCCATTGGGAGGTAGAGCCCACTCTGCCGCAAAGGGGTGAAAGATGAAAAGAAGTAAAATAAGAACGCTTACAAACCATGCAACACATTCTTAACTCAAACACTATTATACCATGTAAACTACAGACATGCAATAAAGAATTACAGACATGCAAATAAGGAGAGAAGAAGAACAAAAAGCATAAAGAATAACAAAAAGTGGGTTAATTTACTGAACAAGCTACAACTAAGTTCGTGTTAGTTTAATTATTTTTTTTTAACTTTTTATTTTTTTTGCTGGCATATCACACGCTGGCATGTCACAAGCTAGCATTAGACGTCAACAGACTCATCCCCGATTACCACCCCCAGAACTCCTGTTGCCAATTGTTTTTTTTTTATTTTAAACAACGTTAATATTTTTAAAATGCCTATCTGGACGGTCTTTAAACACATTAACGCTGATAGAGTTCAAGACGGGCGCAGGAAGATTATTCCATTTATCAATTACTTTAAACGTAAAGAAGTTTTTAGCGATATTAGTAATGAAACGTCTACCACGCAACTTAAATCCGTTATTACGAGTATTGCTATTATCGAAAGTGAACAGTTTGTCAAAATTTACGTTATCGATGTTATTAACGATTTTCAAAACTTCAATAAGCTACCCCCTTTATCTCCTAGTTTCGAGTGAATGCAAGGCTAACTCTTTAATCCTATCTTCATAAGGCTTGTTGCGCAATGACGGAAGTAGTTTCATGGCACGACGCTGAACCCTTTCTAACCTATCAATATCCTCACGCAAATACGGGCACTAAAACTGAACGGCATATTCTAAATGAGGCCTGACTAGGGACTTGTAAAGGGGCAATATAATATCCTCGAAATTACGCGCTATGAACCCAACATCCTATTAGCTATTGCACAAGACTCCAGGCACTGGTTCCTAACTTTTAAATCCTTAGATACGCGTACGCCTAAATCTACTTCCTCGTCAACGCTCGCTAACTCTCTATCATCCATCGTGTACGTGTAATTATTGTTACGAGAACCTATATGCAAAAATTTACATTTGTCTACGTTAAATTGCATCTGCCACTTATCCGTCCACTCCATAATCCCATTTACATCGCCTTGGAGCCTATTTCTATCGTCCTCGTTAACAATCTTACCGCCTATTTTAGTATCGTCAGCGAATTTTGACACGTTACTAGTCAATCCTACATCTATGTCGTTAATGTAAATTACGAATAGCAATGGGCCTAACACTGAACCCTGTGGGACACCGCTACCTACATCCAACTACTCCAACTCACTACCATTAACAACGACCCTCTGTCTTCTAACACGAAGCCATTCCTCTAACCAGTTAGCTACCTGACCGCGTATACCGTGCGCTTTAACCTTCGTAATTAATCTTCGATGCGGAACTGTATCGAACGCCTTTTTAAAATCTAAATAAATAACGTCAGCCGCTCTATGCCTCTCGTATTCGCGCACTATTTCGTTGTAAAATTCTAACAAATTAGTTAAACAAGTTCTATAGCGTCGAAACCCATGCTGACTACTATTAATCAAATCTCGACTTTCTAAGTGATCGATGATACGATCCCTAACTATGGATTCCAATAGTTTACCGACAATTGACGTTAAGCTAATGGGTCTATAATTGCTAGCTAATGTGCGGTCGCCTTTTTTAAAAATGGGCGTGACGTTAGCTAATTTGAAGTCTTCAGGAATAATCCCCCTTTCGAGTGACTTAATATAAATTTTTGTTAAGGGGCCTACAATAACGTCTTTCAAATCTTTCAAATGTCTGGGATAAAAAGCGTCAGGGCCTGGAGCCTTGCTAACTTTTAGCCTATCGATATAATGCGCAATCTCACCCTCGTAAACAGTTATTTCATCCAAAATAGTCTCGCTACAAAATGGAACGATATCGTCCACGTCGGGGACATTATTTACGTCTTCTACGATAATAACTGTCGCAAAAAAGTTATTGAAAATATCCGCCATCGCCTGAGCGTCAGAAGCCAAAGCGCCGTTAACATCCACTGGAGGGCCTATGTTATCTTTTATCGACTTACGATTATTGACGTATTCAAAAAACATTTTTGGATTATGTTTACTATCCGCAGCTATAAGTATCTCTAAATTACGTTTAGCATTCCTAACTGATCTTTTAACCTGACGTCTAAACTCGATATATCTATCAAAGTTAGCTGCCGTGCCATTGCGCTTATTACGTCCATACGCTCTATTACGCTCGTTTATGAACTCGCCTATTTTCCTACTCCACCACTTGGGCCTACCATGATTTCTAGCACGCTTAGGCCCACGAGGAATAAACTCCCTTTCAGTATTCATAAAACTTTCTTTAAACGTCTCCCAATGCAAATTTGTGTCATTACCCATAAATAAGTTATCCCAGTCCACTACTCTCATCTTATCCGCAAAACTATCAAAATTAGCCCTACGAAAATCAGGGACTTCTATTACGTTACTATCCTTAGTGTTTTCTATCAATAACTTAAACCTAAGAATTTGATAATCACTACATCCTAAACTCTCGTCTACTTCTAAACCTTCGACTCTATTTTCGCCGTTCCTCATCACCAAATCTAAAATATTTTCACCGCGCTTTGGTTCGGTAACCATCTGTTGATGACCAACTTGATTTTTTAAAAGATAAGATCTCTGAATATTCTTTCCCTGTTCAACACAACACTCTTATTAAGTTAATTAAGCTTTGTGTCAAAGATTGTAAATTTCAGTTTGAAAATAAGTTTTATGCTATGTCATTTGGATTGGCGATGGGAAATCCCCTTTCACCTGTACTATCTAATTTATATATGGAATTTTTTGAAAGTAGAATTTTGCCTACGATTGTTAATTTTAACCTGGTTTGGTACAGGTATATTGATGATATTTTATGCCTTTGGCCTAATAATTTGTGGTTTACTTCTAGAGTAGGAGATATTATAAAGAGTAGAGATAGGGCTTATAGGCTATATAAGTGCGATAAAGATAATCTCTTGTTACGAAACATCTACATATCTCTAAGGCGTGAAGCGAAAAGTGTAATAAAAAAGTTCAAGCGCGAATTTGAAATCTCCATAGCTCGTGACGGTAAAGAAAACCCCAAGCGATTCTTTCAATACGTCAATAATAGAAATCCAGTAAAAAGTGTCTTGGGGCCTTTGAAAAATGTAAACGGAGATCTAGTTTCTGGAAAACAAGGAAATGGCTACCTTGCTAAACGAATTTTTTACGTCAGTTTTTACTATAGAAGATCTAACGAATATCCCTACGGTCATAGACATAATACCTTTTGATAATGGTAATATTTTGGATAATATCGTGGTTAGTGAAGCGGAGGTAATGCGCTATATTGATAAAATGAAAACGCGTAAATCACCGGTGCCAGATTCCATATATCCCATACAACTAAAAGAATTAAAAGATAGCATTGTTGTGCCGCTAACAAAGATTTTTAATGCGTCTATTTCTGAGGGGTGCGTACCAGATAATTTCAAGTTAGCAAACGTAACACCTATCTTTAAGAAAGGCGATAAAGGTGCGGCGGGAAATTATAGGCCAATCAGTATTGTCGAACACTTAGAAGTGCATAAACTAGTTAGAAATACGCAGCACGGTTTTAGGCGAGACAAATCTTGCTTAACTAATCTTTTAGAATTTTTCCAAAGCGTGGTTGACGTTTACGATAGACATAGGGCGGTTGATGTAGTGTATTTAGATTTTCCAAAAGCGTTTGACACCGTGCCGCACAAAAGACTCATTGAAAAAACTAAGACTCCTGGAATCAGGGGTGTAGTAATAAATTGGCTAGAAGATGGTTGCGAGGTAGGAAACAGAGGGTGGTCGTTGATGGAGCGGAGTCGTGTTGGGCTAATGTAGCGAGTGGCGTTCCTCAGGGTTCTGTATTGGGCCCCTTGCTTTTTCTTATATATATTAACGATTTAGATGTCGGCCTAGTTAGCACAGTTTCAAAGTTTGCGGATGACACGAAGCTGGGTGGTAGGAAGATTGATGACGAAGATAGAGGTAAAATCCAGGAAGATCTGAATAAAATCGTTCATTGGTCAGTCACATGGCAAATGAGATTTAACGTTGATAAGTGCAAAATTTTGCATATAGGTTCGCGTAACGGTAATTTTGCTTATAAGCACACCGGACAAAAAATTTGTCACCCCTCTCAGAATGTACCTAATAACGTGTGACGGCGCCTCTGGCCTTGATAACCGCACGAATCCGGCAAGGCAGAGACTCTACGAGGTTGTGCATGTACTGAACATCGATTTGCTGCCACTCGTTCATCAGCCGGTCCCGAAGTTCCGCCAGAGTTCGTGGGTGTCTATTCCTGCGCTTCACTTTCTGTTTCCAGCCTGAACAACACCTTCGACGCATTCAGGATTAAAGGCTTCATTAGACCTGCGATGTACTCGTCGCCTCCCATCATTGGAGAACAAACAAAAACGGGACTCATCGGACCAAATTACACGTTTCCAATCTGCCGCAGTCCAGTTTTTGTGCCTCTGAGCCCATTTATAACGTGCAATTTGTGACTTGCTGTTAACAGCGGCCTCTTCCGTGGTACCCTGCTCCAGATGTCCATCGCATGCAGTTCTCGTCGCAATGTCCGTTCGGAAATTGGTCGCTGGAGAACCTCATTGGTTTCTTGGAGCAATTGTTCTCTGGTTTGAAAACGATTTGCAGTTACTAGACGAGAAACATGGCGGCGGTCACTATTGTCGAGAATTGTTTTCCGGCCACAGTTACGCCGTCGATTTTCAGTTGATTGCGAACTACACCACTCTTTGTAAACTCGCTGGACAGTACGCGTTGACACACCAACAAATTGGGCTACTTCAGACATTTTGTGTCCGTGGGCTCTGCCAAACACGATGGCTCCTTTTTGCCACTGAGTAACGTCTGCCTCACGACCCATTTTGCAGACTATATCCAACACACACTTTGTTCTTCACCACCTCACGAAACAGATCTGATCCTGTGTGCTACGTCACCGCTACTTGTCACTTACGAATGCTACATCAACGCCCTGTGTGACCTTGAACTTCCTACTATCGGTGCTATTAGGGGTGACTAATTTTTTGGCCGGTTTTTCTTAGTATGTCAGGGAAAGATTTAACAAGCGTAGAGCAGGAAAAAGATTTAGGAGTTATAGTCACTGGTGATTTAAAAGTAGCGAAACAAAGTACAGCAGCGGTCAATAAGGCGAACAAAGTGTTAGGTTTTATAGCTCGAAATTTTGAGTACAAATCGCGCGATATTATAGTTCCTCTTTATAAATCATTAGTTAGACCACATTTGGAGTACGCGATCCAATTTTGGAATCCGTATATGCGCAAAGATATAGACAAAATCGAAAGAGTTCAAAGACGAGCAACTAAGATGATTCCGTCGCTTAGGTCAAAGTCGTACGAGGATAGGCTTAAAGAGTTAAAATTGACAACACTCGAGACTAGGAGGCTAAGGGGTGATCTAATCCAGGTTTTCAAAATTATGAATGGGTTCGATAACGTAGACAGAGATAGCTTTTTCGAAATATCTCAATATAATAGGACTAGAAATAACGGGTGTAAGTTGACAAGTAGAAGGTTCGAGACAGCAGTTGCCAAAAACTTTTTTACGCATAGAATAGTAAATAGCTGGAATAGTTTGCCGGTAGAAGTAATTAGTAGCACTTCTATAAACATGTTTAAAAATCGATTAGACAAATATGTTGATAGATTGGGTATAGTTTAAGTTAGTAAAAGTAAGGCTTTGTGGTGATCGATCCCACAGCTCAACACAAGTGTTGTGGGATATAGGGAGGCAGCATCTTGGGTTAGGGGATACTCTCTGTCCTTACACACCCCATTTAAAGAGATTCCTCTGCCGAGCGGTGCCCCCCATAGTACTGTGAGGTATTGAAAAACTCATGATCTTCACTTGCCCCACAAACACCTTGAAATGGGAGACCCAAAATGGGTGCACACACATTCTACATTACTGTACAGTCTTTACAGCCACACCTACACTTTTCCTCCTAAGTATATATATTGTAATGTATATGTAAATTTTGACTTGGTCCGCAATCTATATGGATCGTGACTTATTTTTCGTTGGCAAGGTACTAGTATTGATGGATACCGTAATGAAATTGACTGGATTCTTTGGATCTGATATATTTGCATGTTGGTTATAAATAGATATAGAGTGTAACATATTTGTGGATAGTAATCTATTATGACTTGATTCTCTGGATCCAGAGATTCTATCTTTAGTTTTAAATCGATAATTAATTAGTTTTAAATCGATAATTAATTAGTTTTAAATAAATTTCTTATGTTCTTGTGGTTCGGAACCCACGTAAAATTGTAGGTCCCCTCCGCCACCACGGAGGACATACACAATTACGAACACAGTTAGGTAGACCAACCATGAGTGGATCCTAGGGTCTTTGTTGGTCTGTAACATTATAACATTATAACATTATAACAATGTGCATTTAGCCATTTTAAAAACAATTTCAATAACAGTACGGGAATGTATAAAATTGACAATATCTTGTTAAAATTCCTTTTGCCTTTCATTAACTCTTGTTAAGTATGTGCTAATTGTTTTGGCTTCCGCTACGTTGTATATATTGTATTTATGGGCATCTTGCCCTCTCTCTTCATTCCCTGACGAGGTGTAGCTCTGAATACACGAAAGACCTTGGAATCGTTTTTCTTTTTCCTTGTGGGTTTGCAGCATTCATTCATTTCACGTGTTTAATTGTGAAATTCATCCCATATATATATATATATATATAGAGAGAGAGAGAGAGAGAGAGCTAAAATTAATAAATTACACAAAATATATAAATGACGAAAGTTAAAACCTAAACTAATGTACAAATTTAAAATTATTTAAAAATAGAAAATACAAAATATAATAAAAGCACGCTAGAACAAGATCAATTCAAAAGTAAAATATATAAATAACAAAAAATATAAGAATGATAGATGTAAAACCTAAAACTAAAAATCATTCAAGAATAATACTGTTAAAAAAACCTTCATAACTAAAAGATTAAACGGAAAACTACAAGAAAAAACCGACACACCTGCATTCAAGGAACAGCCACAAGAAACTGAAGGAAAAAGGAGACAGGGTCGCAGAGAAAATTTAGAAGGTAGTTGATCTAGTTAATGTAAAGGGGGTAACAGCCAGAATCAGTGTTTAGGCTAGCGTTCAAAAACTTAATACATACAGTAAGGATTCATAATTACGAAGCGAGGACGAGCATTTTAATGATTTAAGAAGTTTAAAATTTTCAATAGAAACGTCTTCAGTAAGGAATTCAAATTCATTATGTAAAAAATGCTCTCTATGAATTGGTCCCCAATTAACCCACCCCTAATATCTCCAGTCTAACTATAGAGTAGATTAACCCTAGCCTTGTAGGGGTCAGCCTAGAGATTCCAGAAATGGTCCAGAGCGGGCAGAGTAAATTGAGGTCCACAGTAGGATTCCTCACCAAATTAGGTTAGAGTAATTTGCCTTTGTTAAGCTATGAGTTGAGTTCAATTAATGTAGGCCTAATTTTACTGACCCAGTTTAAATTATGTCCCCAAACTGGGTTCAAAAACACAACTGATCACTTACTGAGTGTTATTAGACAGTCCCTCTTCTCTTTGCTCAATTTTTGAGAGCGTACTTGCTGGTGGGGATCTTTTTCCGTTTTCTAGCCTCTTCCTCTCCCTGTTCCGTCTTGCTCCCCCGTTCCTTGTTGTCCGTTCTTCCCGCGGCTTTTTCTACCAGCGTCCCCTTGGTTTTTTTCGGTTGGTTGATCGGTAATGTATGTCTATTACCGAGCACGCTCTATCACAGTATATAAATACTAATGTGGAGAATAACTCTGGTGAGCAACCAATTGGTTTCATTCACCCAGTTATTGACATAAAAGGAGTTTAATAATTGTTAGATTAACTTCATACCTACTCAGTGGACCATTTTCGTTACCTCCCAACTTCCCACACGTATCAGTTTTCCATATACTGGGGGCCCCGGGAGATAAAAATCTTGCTGTCATTGTCACCAATTTTTATGTCTGATGTAGACTAGCTAACTATTTGACTGTAAATGCCTGTTAATCTGATTAACAAGACTATCCTCACCTTCTCATGGAGAAGATGTAGCATTTAATTAGAAGAGAAAATATACATCCATAGGATGAAACTGTTCATTGTCTTTACCATAAGAAAAGGAAAAGTGAAAGTTAGAAGATGAAATTACAATTCCCCAGCATCTATTTTTTGCTGTAAAACTAGTTGTGCCTTTAACGCTGTTTGTCGCTGAGGTCTTGTGTCTGTCAATGTTGTAGTAGGATATGTTACCGCTCCTACTGTCAAGGGGATAGTTACTGGAAGTTCAGTGTCTCCAGTTGTTACTGTCGGTGGAGAGGGCTCTCCAAAGTCCATTGTTTTGGGTCCAGACTCTAGGGGGTATAAAAGAGAAATGTATCTTGTTGTGTCACCCGTTGAATTCCTAATTTGACCACTCTTGTTATCCCGTCTGCCCCTGGTCTGAGTTCTAAAATTCTAGCCAGAGGCCAGTATTGTCTTGGAGTACTGTCATGTATGAGAACAAGGTCCTCTACCTTAAATGTGTCAGACCAATCCTTCTTAAGTCATTTGTTTATGTCTCTCCCTTAGACCCATCAAGTACTCAGTTTTCCACTGTTTAATGAAATGAGCTTTAACTCTAGTTAAGTGTTGTAACTTAGTCTGGAGTTCATCATGTTGTTGAGTCCAGTTTGGGTCTTCTGAAGGTGAAGAACAAAGTGTGTGTTGGATATAGTCTGCAAAATGGGTCGTGAGGCAGACGTTACTCAGTGGCAAAAAGGAGCCATCGTGTTTGGCAGAGCCCACGGACACAAAATGTCTGAAGTAGCCCAATTTGTTGGTGTGTCAACGCGTACTGTCCAGCGAGTTTACAAAGAGTGGTGTAGTTCGCAATCAACTGACAATCGACGGCGTAACTGTGGCCGGAAAACAATTCTCGACAATAGGGGCCGCCGCCATGTTTCTCGTCTAGTAACTGCAAATCGTTTTCAAACCAGAGAACAATTGCTCCAAGAAACCAATGAGGTTCTCCAGCGACCAATTTCCGAACGGACATTGCGACGAGAACTGCATGCGATGGACATCTGGAGCAGGGTACCACGGAAGAGGCCGCTGTTAACAGCAAGTCACAAATTGGCACGTTATAAATGGGCTCAGAGACACAAAAACTGGACTGCGGCAGATTGGAAACATGTAATTTGGTCCGATGAGTCCCGTTTTTGTTTGTTCTCCAATGATGGGATGCGACGAGTACATCGCAGGTCCAATGAAGCCTTTAATCCTGAATGCGTCGAAGGTGTTGTTGTGGCTGGAAACAGAAAGTGAAGCGCGGACTCTGGCGGAACTTCGGGACCGGCTGATGAACGAGTGGCAGCAAATCGATGTTCAGTACATGCACAACCTCGTAGAGTCTCTGCCTCGCCGGATTCGTGCGGTTATGAAGGCCAGAGGCGCCGTCACACGTTATTAGGTACATTCTGAGAGGGGTGACTAATTGTTTGTCCGGTGTGCTTATATACTACATATGGTGAAAATTTATTATTATTTTTTCTTTTACTGTGCATGTCTTATGTTTACAGAAATGTTGAAGAGATAAGAAGGGGTGTCTTTAGACTGACCTTGGCATTAGTCTTGATATATATACACACATTCACGTGTATAATTACGTTCCCCATTCCTTTAGCTTATCCCCCTTCGTCGGTGGCCGCTAGAGCTCATACTATGACGTCGCACACACACACACACACACGCACACACACACACACACACAAATATATATATATATATATTATATATATATATATTATTTACTTATTTTTCCCTTATCACCCTCCTCCTTACCTTATTACTTTCCCCCTTAGCATTCCAATCCCACCCCTCCTTTGAGTGATTAAAATTTTTGGGTCTTCTTGGTTTCATTCACTGCTGATTTTTAATTTTATGCACAGATTTCAATTTTGGCCTTTCTTAAATGCGGAAATTAAGTAAAACTAAGCTATATAAACCCTAACCTAACTAAAGTAGAAAGTAAATTGTACCCACCTATAGCCTTAATGAACACAATATCCAAAAAATGAGACGATATTTTGTTTCGAAAGAATACAATAGGGTACCCTGAAAGGATGCATATTAAAAGTTAGGTTAGGTTAATTTGGGTTAGGTAAAGTTAGATTAATTTAGGTTAGGTTAGGATAGTGCAGCTCACCTCTCTTAAATAATTGTTAGAGTATATTACTGCGTCGGTTTTAATTCCAAAAAAGGGTATTGTATATGATACTGTACTTTTGAAACAAGATATCGTATAATTTTCGTGAAAAATATTGCGTTCATTTAGGCTACAGTTGGGTATAATTTACTTTCTATTTTAGTTTTTAATTTATATATCTTAGTTTTGGTTAATTTCTGCATTTAAGAAAGGCGAAAATTGAATTCTGCACATAAAATTACCTAAAAATAATATATATTTTTATTAAAAATCTGCAGAGAAGATCTAAATTTTTGTCCCTTCTTCTCCCCCACCCCCATCACTGACAATCCCCTCGTTTGCCTCACCACTTTTCCCCTTTCCCCTCACTTGGCACTGGCACTCCCCGGCCTAAGTTGATTTATATTACTCGGCGAACGATGGCAAACCATTGACACCGGTACTAAACTTAACACCAACTGAGATTCTGGCTGGCTCTGTATTTAGTGAAGTTTACAAGGGCATTAGTGAAGAATAAGAACAGAGATTTTATGGAGTGGTGGACATTAAAGTATGGTGTTATTGAACGAGATGGCAAAGCATTATGTTTTCTATGTAGTGAGAGTGGTGTTTGTAGAACCTTTACTGTTAAGCGGTCGCTTTGAAAGGCATCATAAGAAGTTGCTGAGCAAAACAGAGGAGGAATTACAACAATATTTATCCCGAGAACTTAAAACTGAAAACATTGTTTTGCAAGCTATGAAGTTGCAAACTGCATTAGTAAACGTGAAAACTCGCTCTCCGATGGTGATTATATCAAAGAAACAATACCTGCTTGTGCCGAGTCATTATTTGAAGATTTCAGTCATAAAAGCAAGCTTATTGAACGTTTACAACAACTACCATATAGTAGAAATACAGTTAAAGAAAGAGTAAAGAATCTTGCAAGTTACGTTTCCAAAAAAATTAAAAGCAGATTTGAAAATGCTAGTCCTTCTCCATTTGTTTAGATGAAACTACTGATATTACTTCTGGAGCTAGGCTTGCAGTTTTAGTCAGGTATCCATCTGGTAGTGAAATGAAAGAATTATTGAAGTTACTATCACTTCCAGTGAGAACTAAAGGTGTAGGTATTTGTGAAGCAGTTCTTCAGTTAATGTGTAAATTTAATATAGATAGATCAAAAGTCCTGTTTGTTACGACAGATGGAACACCAAGTATGGTTGGATCAAATGTGGGATTCATCACGCTGTTTGTGAAAGCAATCGGACACCCAATAGTACCATTTCATTATATTGTGCATCAACAAGCTCTCTCGGCAAAGGACAGTCAGAAGGAAATTGAACAAGTAATGGGAATTGTTATTAAAATTACAAACGTCATTGTTTCTCGTGCACTCATAATCGGCAGTTCAAGATGCTTCCGGCTGAAGCTGATTCTCAGTATTCTCGATTGTTAATGCATAACAGTGTGCGATGGCTTAGCCGTGGGCGTGTACTTCAACGCTTTGTACATTGGTTAACACAAGTCAGGTTGTTTATGTAATAAAAAATTAGCATTATCCACATCTGTATGATCAAAAAGGGCTGAGTGACCTGATGTTTTATGCAGACTTTAATCTTCATTTAAATGCACTTAACACAAAACTTCAATATCGTGGAAAAACTGTCAAAAACATGCTTGAAATTTTAAATGCATTTGAAAAAAGCTTAAAATTTTTAAGCGTGACTTAGACTCAAGAGCACTAAAATATTTCCCATTATTGAAACAACACTTTGAAAATACAGAATGTCTTGAAAGCAACGTGGATAACAATGGCAGTGTTACATAAGTTTTCAACAATAATGGATTATTCAGTTGAAGAATTTTAAAGATTTCAACAATTTCAGAAACTACTAGGGGCACTCAATATATTTTTCCCCACCCTTTTTTATTAGCTAAATAATAGGCCATGGGGTTCAAATGTCTTTTGGGCCGTAAGTTTGAACTTTCTGCGCTTCACATAACAGGATTTTTCCAGTTTGAACCTCCCATCCTTGTATAAAACCGCTTTTAAACGCACTTGTATAAAACCGATGGTTAACACAGTTTCGAAAATGGCGTCTGACAGTGATGTGCGTCGTAAACAGAGAGCTGTTATCGAGTTCTTAACCGCAGAGAAGGAAACAGTTCAAAATATTCACAAACGTCTACAAAACGTTTACGAAGATGCTGTTGTTGATCGAAGCACAGTTGGACGCTGGTCTAAACGTGTGAGATCATCGGAGAGAGAGAGAGCCAGCCTCGATGATGAGCCACACAGCGGTCGCCCGGCATCGGCTGTGACATCTCACACTGTGCAACGTGCTAACAGCATCATTCGATCAAATCGGCGCGTCACATACAAGGAGCTATCACTGGAGCTAGGAATTAGTGGAGGAAGTGTGAATACGATAATTCAGCAACTGGGATACTCAAAAGTGTGTTCACGGTTTGTTCCTTGCGAACTGACTGAAGATCACAAAGCCCAAAGAAAAGAAATTGCTTCTGAGTCGTTGGCTCGAAACGAGACAGAAGGGGATGACTTCCTTTCACGAACTATGACTGGGGATGAGACATGGGTACACCACTTTGAACCTGAAACAAAACGCCAATCCATGGAGTGGCATCACCCAGACTCCCCAGGCAAGAAAACGTTCAAAATGGCTCCCTCTGCAGGAAAGGTTATGGCCACCATCTTCTGGAAGATAAAAGGGGTAATTCTGGTGGACATCATGAAGAAAGGACAAAAAATCAACTCGGGGGCATATATTGCTATCTTACAGAGACTCCAGAGACGTATAAAGCGAGTTTGATCCGAGAGAAAACTGGAAGACGTCTTTTTTTGCACGATAACGCAAGACCACACAACAGTTTGCAAACAAGCGAGGCCACCCTCCATACAGCCCGGATCTGGCACCTTCAGACTTCCATTTGTTTGGGCAAATGAAGGATGGTATTCGTGGAAGAAAGTTTCAGAGTGACGATGAGGTTGTTCAGGAGGTTAAGAGGTGGTTCCAGCGAAACCCAGCGAACTTTTACCAGCAAGGAATAAAGGCCCTTGTTTCGAGGTGGAGGAAAGCCGTAGAAAAGGATGGAGACTATGTGGAAAAATAACAAACTTGTAAAAAAGGTATGTAACTACTTGTGTACAAAATTTCTGGAACTTACAAGGAAATTTGGAAAGAAAACAAAAGGTGGGGCAAAATATCTCGAGTGGCCCTCGTAGATTAAACACTCCAATTCATCACGAATTGAGTATGAAGCACCAGCGTTGCAGGATTTTTTATAGTTGAATATGGATGACTTGGAGATGCAGATAACTGAATTTCAGTAAAGTTCAGTTTGGGAAGCCAAATTCACTGACTTCAGAAAACAATTAGAGAAACTGGAGCATGATTTAGATACAGAAAACTAGAGCTGAAAATTAAATTTTAAATGTATGGATGAGCGTACCCAGTTGTTTCATTACAATAAAACGTTTAGCTCTTGCTATATTATCATTCTTTAATTTAACATCTTATTGTGAACAATTATTCTCAATCCTGAAATACAGTATATAAAATTGGATGCAAGAAACCGTCTTACAAATAAATTGAGTGATGCGTGTCACTAAAATCAACCACATAGAAGTTAAGAATTAAAAAACTGTCCAAAAATGTACAACAGCAAATGTCTCATTACATTAATTGCGCCGTTACTACTGTACCCGAAGATTGTTGGCACCACTTCACACTGGTAAGTTACATACTTTATATATTATTTTGGAACCATATAGCAAAAAGGTTCGCCATCCCTGACTTAGGCTATGCCCCGATAATGGGGGACAGCTGATGTTCCTTTACTAAAATCTCAGAATATTTGACCTTGAGTACTAATACTAAACATTAGCTTATAAGCTTCTCTTAAAATTGTTATGGAGAATGTGGAATATTATTTTTCTTTCATCTGACAGATCAACTTTTATTTTTTATTTTTTTAAAGTTTTACATTGAACATCAATTTGCGTGTCAGCATTTGAATAATGAAGGCAACTATACGGTATATGTTTGTTTTTATGCTATTCCTAGTCTACTGCAAAAATTTATCTTGGGGAGGAAAAAATTAATCAATGCTACATATACTGCATTTATTTACACTTAGCATATATTTATGGTAACAGTGGAACCAATAAGAATCGTTATCGGCCGATACTAGTTTGCCAATGCATCGCTATCGAGAATCGGTGAAATTTTGATATCGGTGCACCTCTTATTAAGGGAAATGACAACAGGTGAGTGCTTAGAAACTCGTTAAGTAGTAAAATTACACATTTAGGGAAGGAAAAACTTAATATTGTCTACTGTAGAGCCCCTTTACGAGAGTTTGAACCTAATTGCTAAGATGGAAAGAAATCGAAGTGGATTCTATTTGTTTTAAAGGATTGTGACATCGTGAATTAAAGCGAAAACAATATTAAAATTGGGTCACGTGGCGCTTCCAAGATTTTATAGTATCACTTGATACAATTTTGACTCGATAATGGTCATCAGCCAAATAGCAAAACTGTTTTTTTAATGTTTCCATATTTATCAATACGTTTTAACACTTAACATAACACTTTAGCACTTAATTCCATAAGAATCACTTACAAGGTTTAATAATAATTAAAAACAAATTTGTATTACTTCATATATAAGGAATAATAATGTTCCTGAAAAGGAAGGAACTGGACTGGAAAGTAGAGTTACACTTAAAAGCTTCATAAATAATGATATGCTAAATTTAAGGGAAACATCTCTGTGTGTTGAACACCGAGTTCAGTATTGATCTTGTTATCCAAACGGTATCTTAATGCGAATTTGCATAGAAATTGGCGAAGAGAAGATGTTTTACGATAACAACAAAAATGACTGACTGAATGCCAACGGCATTTTCTTTGACACGACGATAAACAACGTCTTTGTTGGAAGTCGTATTTTCCTCTTTGGATAATTCACGATTATTCGTTTATGATAAACGAACACGACTATAAAAGGGCTTCGTATATTGTATATATATGGAAAATGCGAGGTAAAGTCTTAAGAGTGAGTTGTTAAGGTGGAGACTAAATTCGTCTGGAGTTCTTTTATTCCAACTTGGTTCCAAATGGAATTTTGTTTGGACTCTCTTTATTGTTATATTCATCCAAGTACTTCATGAGTTCGAGTTTATTCGATATCAAATTCGGTTAAAATAACTGTACTCTTTAGAGTGAGTTTAGGGAAATAAACTACTAAATATATCTAGTCACTAAGAACACAGTGTGTATACATACACATAATTTCGAAAATTTCATCCTTCCGTTTCTCTTCTTTCTGGCTGATCTATACCTGAGATTGTAGATGGCCACTGTTCTTTTCCTAACGTTATTAATAGCTGTTAAGAAAACAGTTCCTCCATCTCTATCTGTTCCTCCATCTATTAGATAGATAGATAAATAGAAATGAAGCACAATATTTTATGTATATTCCTAAAGTTTCGATTTCATCGTCATCTAGATCTTTAACAAAGATAAAAATCTGGGTGGAGATCAGCTTGAAATCTTGTGCACGAGTTTATAAACTTTTCACGTTGTGTTTCAATTCTGAAAATATATTTTCTCAGAATTATTTAGAAATTATGCAAAACATTTTGCATAGTTATATATATATATATATATACACACACACACACACACACACACACACACACACACACACACATACATATGTATATATTATTTTTTTCTAGACAGAATATACACAGTTTAGCTAATATAGAATTTGCGGTTATAATGCAAAGTTTCTTTTAGAATTTTCTTGAATACAGAATAAAATAGTTTTTAGTAGCGGTAGTTCAGTTGAAATTCGGACTCGCTAAGACTCTGTATGTTTTAAATAACTTAAATGAAAACTACGTGAAAATTGTTAAAATAAGTTATTTCTACCTGTTTTTATTTTTCCTATTAATATAATTCGAAATAGACCGAACATCCGCTTTAATTTTAACCGTAGTGATAGACCTTTTATTTATGTCAAGCGTGATTTGCGCGCACAAGTAATCCGAGTTTCACACATTGTCTTAAGCACGTTATCGGGAAAGAACTCTGTAGTGCATGTACACTAGGGTGGATCACTTTTCATTTTGTTTTTAAAATTATAGCTGGTCAAAGTTTTTCCCATGATTTGGTTCAGTGGAAGTACACTGACACCATTTTTACCAAAATCGATCAATATTTAGGGGTCGCGCATCGACCTTGAAAATTTCAATTTTGGAAATTTGGCCAAATTGACAATTTTTTACTGAATAAAGATAAATCATCAAATGACCATATTTTCTGAATGCTCTCAGTTAAAGAAATCCTCTCAGATACTTACCAAGTTGATCGGACAAGTGGTTTAGAAGTTACACTCACCTAGAAATAACATTAAAATTTAAAATACCGTATTTGTCCCCCGTTATGGACGTAATCATAGCATCAGTAGCTGGCGCATCCTAAAATCCCAATTACACACACACGCTATGTCTATGACCAATATTTTTACTAATCACAGTTTGCTTTTTACAGATCAACTGTGTCAATTGATTCTTGTTTGATAAGTCTAGACTTTAGTACAATGGATAAACTGTTAACAACCAGGAGTGGGAAGACTCTGAAAGTTACTTATTCTGGAAAAGAGAAAGCAGCAACAACAGCACCACCTTCTCTAAGGTCAGCCACGGACGTCTTCTTAATTGGTCAGCCATCTTCCTCGATCGGTGGTGCCAAATTGCCAACCACCCATCAAGTTCTCCAGTACTTCTTCTATGCCAAGCAGGAAACTACTGACAGGAAGGCCGCCGTAAAAGACACGGTGGCCAATGTTCTGGCATTTTGGAACATGGCACGTATAAAGACGATCACGAGGCGTAACTGCGAAAGAAAACTGGAGTTACTGTGGGAAGAGTGGCGCTCGCTGCAGAAGAGCAAGATGAGAGACAGTGACGCGGGAAAAGGCAGGGAGAAGTTTTCAGAAAATCTGAACAAGCTCTGGGACATCGGAGCTCCCGATGCTATTGAAGAGATACAGAAAAGTCGACTGCTCTCAGACAACAACAAACAAGAAGATATTAAATTTTATGAGGATCAACGGGGCCTGCGCCAGGCAACAATGAGTGGGAATGATAAAGTGTTCGTTGTCAAGAGAAAACGGCAACTCTCAAGACAACAATCTCGTGATGAGCCAGGCACCTCAAAAACGAAATTAGGAACCGAAGCTGAGAGCGACGATGAATCTATAGAAAGCAGATCATCGAGCAACTCCGAATCACAGCTAGAACCACCATACCGACAGCCGAGAGAATCAACTGTATCAATCAGCCTTCCTCACCGCATCCTCAATGCACCGGCTGTTATTGAAGTGGCTGATCGCTTCCGGATGTCCAATAATCAGGTGTGTATATATCAGTAATGATCTTTCCTTGACAAAGATATAATAGACGTAACGACGGAAAATTTAGTGATTATTTTGTCACATAAAAACCATACGCATCCTTGTCAATTTCCTTTCAATTTCGCACATAGGTGGCAAGTGTCGTGGCGGCAGTCCTACGTTCGGCAGATCCGCCCGCAGACCTGGACAAATTCAGTATCTCGAAGGACACGTCTCGCCGTGGAAGAGTGGCACATCGTTGTGAAGTGTCGACAGCTGTGCAGAAATCCTTCGTATCTCCGAGGCATGCTGTCGTCCACTGGGACGGTAAAGTAATCAAGGTCAGTTTTGCCCTCACCGTGGACGACAGTGAATTAACATGTTCCAGTGACGACAGTGGATTGACATATTCCAGTGGACATAATGGAATTGGCATGTATGACATACGTTTTCAGGACTCTCTTGGATCATTGGAGCACCGCCAGGCGATTCTCATCTCCGGAGCTCCCCAATGCACAGAAGGAAAGTTGCTGGCCGTTCCGACTGTTGCTGACGGCACTGGTCTGTCCCAGGCCCAGGCGACCTTTCGTGCTCTCAAAGACTGGGGATGCGAGAACAACGTGATTGGACTGTGCTTCGACACAACTTCCTCCAATACGGGGAGGGTGCAGGGTGCGGTGGTCCGGCTGGAGAACATGCTTGGTAAACCGCTCTTCCAGCTGGGCTGTCGCCATCACGTTATGGAGCTCATCGTGGGGGCAGTGGTCATCACCGCGTTTGGAAGAACCACAGCACCAACTGAACCTTTGTTCCAGTATCTGAGGAGAAGGTGAATTTCAAGTCTAAGGCGCATTTGTTTTCTCCAATGATTTTTTGCCTTCAGAGCAATTGAGATATCAGCGTCCTTCTACTAATGATGTTAATAGCAGTCGAAAAGGGAAACTTCAGTCGTTTTCATGCAATATTTTCATAACTCCCCTTTCAGGTGGGACAAGCCCGACCTCTCGACTTATCGCGAGCTGGAGATCGAGCATTTGGCGGAGGTGACGTGGCTGATGGAGCTCCGAGATGAGGCAGTCAAGTTCCTCGGCACCGCTTCTGGTCTTGTCAGAGAAGACTACCGAGAAGTGGCGGAGATTACACTCCTGGTACTCGGGGCCCAGCCACGTCGTGGCACACACTTCATGCGCCCAGGAGCCTACCATCATGCGAGGTGGATGGCCAAGGTTGGTATTTTGAATTAGAAGTTAAATATTGTATTGCCTTCTGCAAACAGCCATTTGAAGTCCCTACCAGAAAAAATAAGATAAATAATTTACCATTAAACAAACTTATATGGAGTGGTATCGGTATTTATACATCACAGTGCGTATTCGTTTCAGATCATCTACTACACGAAGCTCCTGATGTTCAGCGGTCAGCTGGAGTTCGACGACGAGCTGGTACAGAAACTTCAGAGAGTGGTACTATTTACTGCACTCCTCTACGCACCTGCCTGGCTGGCGGCTCCTGTCGCAGCTGATGCCCCGCTGAATGACCTTGTGTTGTACCAGCGTCTTCTGCAGTACAGGGCTGTGGATCGCGAGATTGCAGAGGCTTCACTGGCAGTGATCAGGCGGCACTTGTGGTATCTGAGGCCTCAGACCGTCGTTTTCGCCCTCTGCAGTGACAAAGTGGAAGAGACTGTGAAGCACGAGATGGCAAAGAAGCTGTGCCGCCTCGCTGTGCCCGAGGACTTCAAGTATGACAACGTCTCGGTTGATGACACGACGCGCCTTCCGGACCTGATCGATGAGTCATCGTGGTTCGTGTTCACAGGCCTGCAGGTGTGCGCATCTACGTGGCTCACTCTGCCGGTGAATAAGTGGGATCAAGATAAGAACTACTGTGATCTGAAGAATGTCATCTCGCATCTGAAAGTTACCAACGACGTGGCAGAGAGAGGGATAGAACTGATAGAAGATTACGCGAACACTGTCACAAAAGACGAGTCACAGCTGCAGGGTCTTCTTCAGCTCGTGGAAAAGAGCCGGAAAGAACTCGGTGACTTCAAGAAGTCGTCACTTGCCAAGATGACGTAGCGCAGAGGGAAAGGGAGTTAGCAGAGAGAGTACATGGCGCACACCTTAAGATGACGTGTGTTCTAACCACGATTCATACAGTTTTTGAACCTAGTTAGGGGCACCGGAGTAAGTACCTTTAGTGATATCGGTAAACCGTTTTAATACAAAATACATTTGATCTTTCCTTATTCGTTTTATCTTATCCTAAAAAGCAGACAATGGCAGACAGCATATGGAGGTACGGGGACAAATACGGTATTTTAAATTTTAATGCTATCTCAAGGTGAGTATAACTTCTAAACCACTTGTCCTATCAACTTGGTAAGTATCTGAGAGGATTTCATTCACTGAGAGGATTCAGAAAATATGGTCATTTGATGATTTATCTTTATTCAGTAAAAAATTGTCAATTTGGTCAAATTTCCAAAATTGAAATGTTTAAGGTCGATGCGCGACCCCTAAACATTGATCGATTTTGGTGAAAATGGTGTCAGTGTACTTCCACTGAACCAAATCATGGGAAAAACTTTGACCAGCTATAATGTTTTAAAAAAAGTGAAAAGTGATCCACCCTAATGTACACGGTACGGGATTGGTATCAATCCTTGAAAGGGGTTTAAAATGTAATAGAACAAAAATACAAACGGCATTAGAAAGCCTAGCTATCACCTTTATTTATGGTTAAGATACCATAATGGCCAGTTTTTCTTGAACCAGTGAATGAAGAGTGTGTCACTAGGCTAGACTTCTGCGAAAAGTTTGTAACGAAAATTAGGAGCACTTAATATTTTCAGGCAAAGACACATTTCAACTCATTGGCAATGTTAACCACTAAGGTGTTTTTTGTAAAGTTATTAAAGAGTGATGAACTCACTAATGTAGCCTAACCTAAACAACCTTTGACTAACCTAACCTAGCGTAACCTAACCTAGTCAGGACGAACATACCTTTTTGCCGACAGCAAAAATTTTATAAATTTTTTAATGTTTCGAGGTACCAAAAGTGTCATTTCACAAAAAAAAAATCATCCCACATATTTGTGAATTATTACACAGTCTCACTTATTCCCAGTGAGCCTTAAAATTAACATACCCTTCCTATAGAGTGTCCCATGAAGATGTATACACTCCTTGAAGTTGAAACATTTCCTCATATATATTCACATATTTGACATCAGTAAAGTTCACTGTGGAGCTTTACTGTCACTTTTATTTTTTGGGAAAAATAGGCCACGGATAGGGTAGGTCCTTATAGGGTAGGTCCTTTTTGTTTATATGCAAAAAGGCCTAGCCTGTCAGTACTAGGCTGACCATACGTACCGTTTTGAACGGGACAGTACCGTTTTGTATGGGTTTTTGTATGGGTTCTGTCACTGAAGAATAATTGTAAGCTCAATATGTTTATGTACTTACTTTTTCATGAATACAGAATATTACATAACCCCCGTCCCTTTTTTGCCATCCCAATGTCCCGTTTTTGTCTCAAGGAAATATGGTCAGCCTAGTCAGTACCCTATTTAAAATGGCGAAATCCCGTTTGACATTCGAACAACGGAAGCAGATACTGAAGTGGTATTTCAAAACCAAAAATATTAGCGAGGTACAGAGATGTTAGATGCGTGAATTTGCCATGACACCACCTACACGTTTGACTATTTCAAGATTACGTGACAAATTTGAACGAGATAGCACTCTGCAAGACGTGTGCAAAGAACATTCAGGAAGACCTCGAACATCGATTTGTGAAGACAATAAGGAAATTGTTCTTCAAATGATAACCAATATCCCGAAAAAATCTGTCAGATAGTGTTCGCGTGAGACTACATTCAGCAAAACAAATGTATACAGGATACTTAAATCTGCTAAGTTTAAGGCATATGTGCCGCGACTACTGCAAGCCATCAACGAGAACAATCCAGACAGGCGAGTTGAATTTTGCGAGTGGTTCTCACGCAGATGTCTTGAAGATGAGCACTTTCCTGATACAAATTGTATGGTCTGATGAAGCAACTTTTAAGCTAAACTGAACACTGAATCGGCATAACAGTATTTACTGGGCTTCCGAGAAGCTTCATATTTCTATGAAAAGGGCAGTGAACCGACCGGGAGTGATAGCATGGTATAGAGTGTCATCCAGAGGACTTGTTGGCCCTTTTTTCTTCTATAGGACAGTCACCGGCACTGTGTATCTCGACATGCTACGAGAAACAGCCATGCCTACTATCCATCAGCAGTACGACGAGGATCTACAGATCTACAGATCTACAGAAGCTAAGGCTAACAAAGACCCTAAGATCCACTCTAAGGTTACCCCGAGAGAAAGGAAAGAGTAGAGGGTTAAGAGAAGAGAAGAGAAGAGAATAAGGGGTTAAGTAAGGAGGAACACCTATCACTCGTGGGTTAACATTCATTCAGAAAAAGAGAAAAAAGACTCACCATCATCATCCGCCAGCCACTGCCGACAAGTCAGAAAAATAGTCGGAGAAAATAGGAGAGCGGTGAAAGATGAAAAGAAGTAAATAAGAACGCTTACAAACCATGCAAACACAGTCTTAACTCACTGTCATACCATGCAAACTACAAACATGCAAGAAAAGAGAGTTACAGACATGCAAAGTAAAGAGAGGATAAGAAAAAAAAAAAAAGTAGGTAAGGTTAAACAAAAAGTGGGTTAGTTTACGCTACGAGCTACATCGACGTTCATGTTAGTCGATGTCCACTTACCTGGCAGATGAATTGGATGAATTGGAAGTAAGGAGTTTCCACCCCGATCACCTGATTTAACACCTTTAGATTTTTTTCTGTTGGGTAAATTAAAGCATGAATTGTACGCAAGAAATCCAAATACACTTGAAGAGATACGACAGGTGATTGAAGATGCTTGCAGAAATATTTCAGCGGAAACCTGTACACATGTATGTAGGTTGTTTTACGTCGTGCTCAGCAGTGCTTAAATGCAAGAGGTGGACATTTTGAAAATTTTCGCCAATAAACTAGTTTATTAATATGCTTATTTATTATCTTCCTTCAAAGTGATGTTTCAGCTTCACAGTAAATTTTACTGATATTAAATATGTGAATAAATAAAGAAGTTATTCAACTTCAAGTAGTGTATTTATCTTTATGGGACAGTCTGTATTTTGAGGAGGCGAACGTAAGAAGACCAGGCTATACCTTGTCTTCTGCAGAACTTGTTCCTCCTTCAGCTCATCGCCGTTCACTGTTTTATTCAATTTTAATACATGGAGAAAAATGTTTGATTGACAAAGAGTAAAATGTTTAATTTTCGCTTGTTTTGTTTCATGTTATGAAATAAATTTTGTTAATTTGCTGCATTAAATAAATATTTAGTTGATTGACCAAAATCTTCGTTATTGTTTAATTGTCGGATAAGGACCCCAAAATATGACTACTTCCCAAATTATTTGATATTGCATAGCAATACATTCTATACGTTTTGGTTCAAAAAATATATACTGGGAAGGAAAGGGTTAAATAACTATTTAAATTAAATGTAAGTAATGGTAATTTTCGAATGACCATCATGTCTAACTTATTTTCTGATATTTTTTAACTACTGTATACGCACATATGTATATTATATGCACAGAAATAAATATGAAAACGTTTTCACCGTTTTCCCTGAGATTCTTCACCCAATGTAGTGCGTTTCTCTCTTTACGCCATCCCGGGTTATGGGCATGCTCAACAAATAGATGGTAAATTTATGGTTTTTGCCTGCATTAGAATTTTATAAATCATTTTTCAGGTGAAGAAATTTATATTTGCATTTAAAAGTTTATATTTAGACGATTTTAAAGACGTACATTTTAGAAACTACGTAAAACAACTAAAAAGTTAGAGAAAAATGCAATGAACAATGGGACTTAAACAAAGAGAAGTTGGTTAATTAAACGTGGTTTGCTAAATTAAAGACAGGATTTTTCTGTGTAGATAAAAAAATATTCAATTTCAAAACTCTTCGAGAACGTTATTTACAGCTCCTGTATATAGGTGGTGTAGTGGTTAACATCGCTGACTACGAATCCATCGGCCCCAGGATCGAGACCCGGTGACAGCAGGCGGCGCACAGCAAAACCCAGCTGTTCATCCTTCCACACAATAAAAAAATTTGGTTGGTAAATAAATGAGTACCCTGGGTAGCCTAGTGGTTAAGACGCTGGGCTGCTGATCGGGAGATCGTGAGATCAAGTCTGCGAGAAAATTTCTGACCGCCCGTGAGCGTGGTTTGAACACCACGTTAAACACCCTAAAAGCCCCCCACCCCCCACAGAAAAAGAAGAGAGCCAAAATCAAATTCTGGGGTTTTCGAGATGCCTAGACACTCTGCGTTTGAAAGATGGGAGGTCATAGAGAGGAAGAAAGATGGATTGAGGAAGATTATTCCAGAGTCCACCGGTTGAGTAGATGAAAAAGTGAAAATACCGATTAACCCTTGCATTAGATAGTTGGACAGAAAAGGAATGAGAAAGTGTAGAAAGTCTGGTACTACGTGTTCTCCTTAAAGGAGGAGACATGCAGTTAGAAAGTTCAGAAGAGCAATGTCCGTTATGATAACGATAGTAAAGAGAGAGTGAGGCAACATTGCGGCGAAGAGAGAGAGAGAGAAGTAAGGAGAGAGAGTAAGGAAAAAGCGGGGAATTGATGAGACGAAAAGCCTTTGATTCCACCCGATCAAGTACGGCTCTATGGATTGAGCCACTCCACACATGAGAAGCATACTCCATTCAAGGGCAATAGTATCCCCGCCAAAATGTAGAGTGCAAATCAATTGAATGCAACATGATCAGTAATGCTCAAAGAGGGGAGAGGGGGTTAGACCTTCCAAGGGGAAGAGGGAGGTATGCATGAAGGGGAGAGTGTAAACTAACCTAACAAGGGAAGAGATTGGGGGTTATGCATGAAGAGGGCCGGGACTTGACCATCCAAAGAAGGAGTGGGTAACCTAATCTAACAAGTGTAATAAAATAGAAGACGGAGAGAGAGAGAGAGAAAGAGAGAGAGAGAGAGAGAGAGAGAGAGAGAGAGAGAGAGAGGAGATGTTCTCGCTGGTATGTCTCGGCGCATAAATTATGCATTAACTTTGATAACACCGGTCTGCATGAAAATCGATTTCTTTATTTTGAGTTGTGATTCTGAAGCAGTTCGCTGCGCTGAATTAAAAAATGCTACCAGTTTTTTTCTATCACCCACAGTTTTAAAGTTATTAGCAAAACAATTTTGGGGCGTTTTGTAATTTTTTACCTTTTTTATCTTTAATAATTTCGTTTTTTTCATATTTTCAGATAGATAATTCTACATTACGTCTTTAAAATTTTAATAATGGTTCTAGAGGATGTACCCACAGTCCAGACATATTTTGTTATATTTGTGGTCGGTATGTTTTGTAAAAAAAGGACAAATGTAACGACCTTCATTAAGAGAGCTTATCATGCTTATTTTGGAATTAAATTAGGAGATCAGACAAAAGTTGGGCTCCACACAAGGTTGTTTACGATTGTGTTGTCTGCGCACACTAAGGAATTGAGCAAACGTAAAAAGAAAAGTTTGCCATTTGGGATCCCTATGGTATGGCGCGAGCCTAGAAACCATACCGACCACTGCTAATGTCCTGAATGTGGTTTGCAAAAGATAATGATGTGTTGTATGTGACCCTAAGTATTTTGGTCCTGTGAGTGTGTGGAATGTTTGTGTTTTGTGTTTGTGAATGTTTGTGTTTGTGGAAGTCTTGTATACTGTTTATGTATGTTTGTAAGTTATTTGTAGCGGTGTCGCTGTTGTTGTGGGTGGATGTGTCATCTGCATATGATGATAAGGTAAGCTTTTTATCCGTGGGTGTTGGAATGTCATGCATGTATAAGTTGAACAGTGTTGGTGAGAGAACAGAGCCTTGAGGGGCCCCCTTCGGGAAAAGCCTGTTTTTGGATGATTTGCCATTAAATGTGACATGTGAGTATCTTCCTGAAAGATAGTTACTCAGCCACCTTTTGGTGTTATTGTGCATGTTTGTGTTGAGTGTTTTGTTTATGAGAGGGAAGCGTGGGATAGCATCAAATGTTTACTAATGTCTATTGTTGCTAATAGTGTACTTTGAGCTGGTCGTCTGGAATTGATGCCATCCATGATGTGCTGCGTGAGGTTAGTGAGTAATGTCGTGGTTGAGTGGTGAGGTCTGAATCCATGTTGAGTAGGCGATAGTGGTATGTGTGGGTTGGTGAATTGTAAGATTAGTCTTTCTGTTACTTTGGAAGGTGTACAGAATAAAGTAATGGGTCTATCGGAAGCTGGTTCTGTTGGATTTTTTCTTTGGTTTGAGTAGTGTAATAATTTTACCTTGTTTCCATATGTCAGGAATAATACAGTGTTGGTATGAATATGTGCTGATGTTTGTGAAAGCTAGTATTCTCCGTGGACCCAAGCGTTTAAGGTGTATGTTAGATATGTTGTCTGGTCCAGTAGCCTTCGAATTCTTAATGTTTTTGATGATCTTGGTGTCTGATCTGTATTGAAGGGTGTAATGGTCGTGTCGAGTCTGTTGGTTTTCTTGTGTCTGGCTCTTTGTCTGTCTGCGTATTTCTGGTTGTTGTCTCTGTTTAAGTGACTTATCTTTGCGTAGTGATTAACTAGAATGTTAGCTTGTTGTGTATATGTAGGGATATTATTTTGGCTGCGACAGATAGCCGCGTGTGAGGTGTGAATGCCGCTGTTAGAATGGGTAATGCTGTTTATAGTCTTGTATAGCCTGGATGCATCTGTGGAGTGGTTTAGTGTTGTCATGAATTCCCTAAATGTTTCTGTTTGTTTTTCTTCGAGTTTGTTGTTTATTGCTGTTTTGAGCTGTTGTATCTGCTGTTTTATGGCTTCTGTGTGTGGTGTTTTTGTGTTATGTTTGAGGTTGTTACGTTGCCTTATGAGGTGGGCTATTTCTCTAGTGCAATATGAGTTGTATTTCCTAATGTTGCCCTTGGGTATGTATTTGTCTGCATTATTGATGATTTTATTAAATGTCTTGAGTGTTGTATGGATGTTTATGATGGGTGTGCTGTTTAATGTGGTGAATTGTTCCTCAGTCTTTATTTTGAACTGTTCCCAATCAGCTTTCTTGTAATTTCTGTAAGTGTGCCTAAGGCATGTTGGCATGGGTTGCAGTCGTGAAGCGATTTCAAGTTTTTATAGCTTCGGACTTTGTATGGTTTTAATCGAAATAAAGTAAATTGGAAATGAAGAAAGATAATATAACAGTCGTCCTACCTTTAAAAAAAAATTAGAAAAAAAAATTAATACGCTCGCTTTAAGAAGTGTTGGGTGTACATCGATATATATAGTTGTAAGTACAATAATTTTCCTAAGGGGAAATCAATTTATAAATACAAATTATTTTAGTTCAAATTTAAACATAAACCTAATTAAGATTATCTTTGTTTACAAAACAGCTCTGGGATCACCTGAAGATCAGGGTTCCCAGCCTTGTTTAGTTAGGTTTATAAGGCTAACTAATGAAAATATCACGACCTAACCTAACCAATCGTCAAGGGCGTACAGTTGACCTAACGATTGGTTAGGATAGGTCGTGATATTTTCGTTAGTTAGCCTTATAAGGCTACTAGAGAAGGCTGGGAGCCCTGACCTTCAGGTGATTCCAGCTCTGTATTAGGCTTCTAAGGCCGACATGCTATTAACATATTATAACATCTTTAATCAAAAATTATTTATAACAGTTAACATCTAATTTAAATCATTTATTTATACAACAATTGGAATAAGCAAAATCTTAACATATACCATTATGAAATAATCATTTCTATTACATTAACATATAACAAATTTCTTTATTAAATCATTTTAATTCCAGGAAAATTTTTTTAACCTGTTTTTAAATTTACTTAATCATACTCCTCATTACGATACTTAAATATAAGGCAAAATAAAATATTACTCACAGTCCATCGACTTACAGAAAACGGAGAATGAGATATGCTATCATAAACAATACATAGTAAAATAATAGTTAGTAAAATAAAGAGAAAGAGAAATTAGAAACACACAGACGAAGAAAATATAAATTATATAGTTTTCACATCCTTTCCGTGCATCAGAGAAGAGAAAATTTAATAATTCGTCTTATCATTAGACGTGGTTCATCGAATTTTAAAAAGTGGATAAATTAGAAGCTTATACATCCTATGTATCATAACAACAATTAATTGATGTACAGTTTATAAATGAAATGCTTCTGTTCTAAACACCTCGAATGTTTTTTCTCTTGATTTGCAGCGGAAAAGGGCTTTTAGTCATTTCCTAGATTGTGTACTTATTCAAATTTGCGTCATTAAATCATTAAAAGTATAATATTCCCCTTAGAAACGTTTTCAAATTACAGTCAAGGACTTATTCAAATTGACGTCATTAAATCTTTAAAAATATATTTCTCTTAGGAACTATTACTAAAGGCAATTATAATATATATATATATATATATATATATATATATATATATAATATATATATATATATATATATATACAGGGCGTCCCAAAAAAATGTATACACACTTTAAATAATTATAAAGGCAGTGTTTATTAAAATACATTTCATTTTCAAAATGTAATAGAATCTACAGACATTATTTAATTGTTTTGTCAACGCCTGTTTTCAAACTGACGTCCGTTCTAGTCCAGGCACTGCTGATAACGCGAAGCAATGGAATCGCAAACATCACGAAACATTTCGTTTGGTATTTGTGTGCATTCTCGTTCAATGGCTGCTCTCAATTCAGCGACTGCTGCAGGTTTTATAGCGTACACTTTGTCTTTTAAGTATCCCCATAAAAAAAAGTCTAGTGGTGTGAGGTCTGGTGAACGCGGAGGGTATTCTACGAAACCCCTTCGTCCAGTCCACATCCACATCGTGCCAAGTACCACTCGCAATACTCCACTCTTTGATCCGGATCATCTTCATTAATAGCATGGACTAATCTTGGAATGTAACTTTTCCATTGACAGCGCTTCAAAATGCGTTGGACAGACGATTCTGAAATTCCTACCTCACGACTCGCTTGCCGCACAGATTTTCTTGGACTTTGGTGATACGTTTCCAGTACTCTTTCTTGCTTTGTGGGGCTTGTCGATGTCCGTGGTCTTCCGGAACGCTTCTTGTGGACATTCTGAACAGTTCCATCGGCTTCAAACTTATCTCTAATTCGAGTGATGGTAAGTCGCGTTGGTGGATCTGTTTGAAACTCCCTCCTAAACTGTCTTTGCACTTCAACTGCGTTTTCACACTTCCAGTAGCATTTTAGAATGAATTTCCTTTGTTCAAAGCTTAGTCTGACTGCCATTATTAATTCTAATGGGTTTAACTTGGAAAGAAAGAAACATCAATTGAGCTATCAGCTGTTAAAGTGTGTATACATTTTTTTGGGACGCCCTGTGTATATATATATATATATATATATATATATATATATATATATATATATGTGTGTGTGTGTGTATATGAAATAAGAACACTTACTCGAATACAGGGAGGAGTGCTGTAATCATACATTTACACATAGGAAAGGTTTTAAGAATAGAAGATAAATGCATAGTTCGAGAGTAATGTAAAACAACACTTAGATTATTACTACGAGAACTCATTAGAGCTTAACTAAATTACAAATCTAAATCTTTCAGGATTCGGAAATGGTAATAAAGCATTTCAATCGGGAGTTCATCAAAGTACATTTTCCTTACAATTTTCAACGTTTGTTTCCTGAAAACCAATTATATTTCTGTATGCAAATTATTATTCTCACGTTGTACACCTTTCACTTAACGCAAACGCTAAGGTCTTTTTCACTTAACAATAATTGCACTTATTTTCTCAATTTTCTAGGCAAGCATTAACTTGGCGATTACTTAATGAACAAATATTAAGGAGAGTTAAATAGTCTTATCGTTCCGCGAAATTCTTCGTCTCGGTAACTCGAGGGTTGGTCCTCCTGGGTGTCCAGGGGGCTGTTTGGAATTCATTTAGAGATGTCTTGGATTGAAGCCCTCTCGTGGGCGTCGATCGAATCTTAAGACGGGTGTGAATTTCCATCTTGTTCCTGGTTTATCGGTGAGCAACGAATCCGTTGTCGTAGACGTTCAGGCAAGGGAATTGGCTTGAGCCTTTGGACTTGGGGGTCCATCGGAGGAACATCTGCTTCGAGATGGCAAGTCTTATTTGCTTCTTCCGAAAAGAGGGTGGAAAGCGTCCCTGCAAAAGAGACACCACAAAACAATGCATTCCCCTTTGATATGCAACTAAAAATATTAAAAAAATACTGTCTTTGAAGTTAAAATTTTTATTCACTTATTGCGATAAAACTTCTGGTGCAATTCCTTTTATTTAATTGTTAATTAAATTAAAAATTTTTTTTAATATTTATATATACACCTCAAAATTTTTTTATAATCAACTCTCTCCTGCATCAACCTCTTTTAAAGAATTAATGAACCGATCAAGGAAATTTTTGCTAACAAACTAACGGAAAACCTGTTTTTAATGTCTCTATAAAATATATTAAATAATTCAAATAAATATTTCCACATCCTGTTTACGATGAGAATAGTTTATGAAATGACATTGAAAAATATGTTAATTTCTTTGATTGTCCTTTTTAATGATTTAGATTGTTTTTGCAAACAAGTAAAATATAAATTTTTTATTATTATTTAATTTATTCATTTTACTACTGACGTCACATCCTATTCATGTAAAAAGGTTTTAACATTTAAAATATCTATCGTTCTCTTGGTAACGGAGAATCTATATATGTATATATTGAAATAAGAAGAATGTTGCCTACATTCTTAATTCAGGGTTCGATCTTTCTCGACCTCTCTCTTTATGGAGAAATTCAGGGGGAAACTTTTTATTCTCTCTTTAACCGTTATCTCTCCTAATAATTATTAATCGGGTGAATGCATAATTCTAAAAGCCTGAAATTATATAAGCATGAAATTAGGCTTTTAAAGTTATATTTGTAATCAATATCAAGTAAATTTTTATCAAATAAGTTTGGAGGAAGTTTACATACGTTAATTCGTTCCTTTATAATAATGGGGTGAAACTTCCTTGTTCGTTCCCAGATTCAAAAATGGGTGAATAGGGAGAAATACTTTGCATTTAATTTATAAAATAAATTGGTGGGAAAAATTTTAATACCGGAATGGATTTCTTTGGGGGGCACCCTTATGCTCGTCGCTCACCGGATTTCTCTTCCGGCTTCGGGTTCCTTCTTCCCGAAAAGAAATGGCAATCCTTCTGTTCTTCGGCCGCTGCTCGAAGCTTCTAAGGATGGGGGAGTTTTCGTCTGCGCTGCTGCTTCTCGAGGGTTCCTTCTGCAGGATTTCTTCTGCTCGCTCGTTGGGATGGCCCTCTTACACTTTTCTGTGCCACAGTATCTTGTCACTGGGGTCTCTTGCTTAACCCTTGGCACCGATTCTCTCGTACTCCTCTGGTTTCTTCGACGGGTGTCTACAAGGAAATGGGGAAGGAAACTTACCTTGACCACACACCTGACACCAGTTTCTGTTACAATACCTACTATTTTGGGTTTGTTCCCCTGTAACAGAAAAATACTCCCGGCGAAGTAGACCTGAAGAAGTCGTCGCGATTTTTTACCTCCTCAGGCACTCGAGGTTGAGTGCGGTTTACGGGATCGGGGGGACAAGAATATGTCTGGCAAAGTTTTTTTCGTTTAATTTACTTGAGTCAGAGTGCCTTAATAGTTGAAATAAAATTAAATGGATGTCTAATCATTTCTTCGACTTTAAATCAAAGTTACTTATTTCTAAATTATATTAAATTTCTGAATCAATAGGCACGGACTTTCTCTACCGTCGTCTAATTTATCTCAAGACTTCTTAGCATGACTTAAGCCCTGTGCAAGATAATTCTTTCTAAATCCCAGAGGTTAGTGGCTAGCGTTGCTTAATCTAATATTGTCGATTTGTTTCTCCTCCTGAAGGGAGATAATAACGGATTGGGCTTCCCGCCCGATCAGGAGATTGGCGTTCAAACGCCGTTTGCGGAACTGTGCCGAAATCTGAATTAATTTCTCTATACGGATCGGACCGCTGCCCCGAACCGGAGATCTGTGTCTGACCTCCGCAGAAAAATCTGAGTTAAGGGTGTGAGCGCTTGCTTTTTATATTAGAAGAACCGAAACCTACGTAATTCATACAAGAGCGTGAGACGAGTGAATAAGTATGACGTCACCAGCACGAGGTGCCTTTGCGTCAACTCTCTTGTGAATTTCCGGCTGAAAGGAAATACTGAATGAATAATATAATTCTTAAAATAATCTAAACCCTTCCTTTGTCCGCAGTTCCGTTTTAAGAACGTATTTAGGTACACTAAGTACGTCAATTATATAAAATTAAATAAACCCTTTGTTGGCATGGGTTGCAGTCGTGAAGCGATTTCAAGTTTTTATACCTTCGGGCTTTGTATGGTTTAATTCGAAAGTAAATTGGAAATGAAGATCGATAATATTACATATATTTACACCAATCATTAAAATAACAACCAGTAAAGAAGAAGTGTATATGCATTAGGCGTAAAAAAGGGAATGATACACAATGGAGTTATTTAAAAAAAAATATATATATATATATACACACACATATATTATATATATATATATACATCAAAACAAAAAATAATACAGCTAGTACAGAAGAATTCTATATACAACAATATCAGAATACACGCATCAATAACGGAAATACACACTTTAAGATCAGTTTCTACTACCCTTAAATAAAATACTAAACTCACACGTAATCGAATCCGCCTTTACATCCTCAATGCTTTGTACTATACAATAAATGCGATTTAACATTAATTCACCACTCAAAGTATGCGTTTGTGTATATTCAATATAAAAGGCTTTCAACTCGTTTAACACTATTTTTGTACTCACTTTACAATTGGGAGTCAAACTATCACACTCTTTAAACGTGGATAGAATACAATCAAAAGCACGCACAAAGATGGCATCGTTTTCTACATCACCATTAAATTGAAGTTTATAAACACCTTCCAAACGAAGGTTTATTCTTTCCGCGCCGACCTTTTCAACTGTAAAATGTTCTTCACGTCTCATGTCAGCAATTGAAGTATGTTTCTAAATCGTGCCAACCACTGTGTCTTATATAAAGAAATAATTCTTCAGGGTGAACAGTGAAGGTGAGTTCATGCCTGTACCGCTCTAGTCCTTCGTACCAAAGTTCATGATATTTCGAGGAGTCTCTTCCTTGTAAATACACATATAATTACAAACCATTCTCGCCTTGTTCGTCCTGACACTTGGTAAAAATCATCGAGCAGGCCGGTGTACGCGTATTCAAGCACCGTGTCAAAATAACACATATCAGCAACACGTGCGTCTAATATAGGTTTTAGTTTGCGGAAACAGCAGACTTCAAACATTCTGGTGAGAATGAAACTGTTTCGCGTGGGAATTAGGGCGTTAATGTCTGCAGCATTCTTCCACATCAGCCGTATATCAACGCATGGCTGGTTTGTATCACGATTTATGCACAGCGTACAAGTAATGGCGTATTAGGGTACATCACTAATCTGTTCTCTTTTTGTGCTTACACCTACAGGTATTTCATAACCGGCCTCACCCCACTCCTCAACCACCACGAAGATTCTGTTCATCTCTTCAACACTTAAATAAATAACATTCCGTTTACCAGATTTTGATTGTTTACATTTCGTTTCAAGTACATAATTAACAGCAGCGGTATAAATTTTCGTCTGATTAGCAGCGGTATTACACGCACAGACTTCAACACGGACACGTCCTATAGAGCACTGAGGATACTGCTCAACGGAAACTCCATCTTTTATTAGTTTTCTATTGATTCTGTGAGGAGAGCACGTCCAGTCGGGTTAAGCCCTGAGGCAACTATGAGCCGCCGGTGCGCTGTTTGACTTTGCGGGGGCGCAGGTGGAATGAGTCACATGGGATGCGTCATAAAAGCTACCAAGCGTTAGTTATACAGATTCGTGTACGAGATTGTTTCAACATGAAAGAATCGAGGTTCACCGATGAAGCATCCAAATATTCAAAACTGTATCCCATTATATTGTGTTGGTGTTTAGAGAAGTTTTTCATCTGCAATACATGAAGTAATATCGGTTTTAATGTTTTATCACACACACTTCCTGGAACGCTGACCCTTCATTTCAACAACGTTCAGGGGTAACTGTGTTCACCATTGTACTTTCTCACGTAAGAACTATGCACATATAAAATTTATTAATAGTCTGGCGATCTATTTGAGAGAAATATATGTCAACACTTGCCCTTTTTGTTGAACAAACGATACTTATCTCTAAACTGTACTAAAAACTCGCATAAACCTTTAGCAACAATTTCGCTGCGAAATTCAACATCATATACATGGATGTAGTGGTAGAAATATTTTAAACTGTCCATATTCACAAGACTTACATTTTCCGTCGTGGTGTATGTGTAATCGGTATGATGTAACATGACATAATACATCTTGTCATACCAATCATCAACAAGATTCACAACCTAGTTCCTCTGTTTCTCCTATGCATCTGTTGATTCTTTCATTTCACGCTGTATGCGCTCTATAACACAGTTTAATCCTACAACATATTCTATTACATCGTTTGAGCCACGAAAGCCCGCAATGTTCTCACCAGACAATCCATAGAATATTTGGACATCTTGCTCCTTATGCTTCGCACGATTTAATGTGCCCTTAAAGGTCTCAAAGGAGGGATGACTAGAAATTCTTTGAGTGTTAACCACATCTGTAGATTTTATCGTGTACCACTTCAGGAAGGTAGAGCATGCAATATTCGAGATAGCCACCACTATTTTTCCTCTACGCGAGAATTCTTCAACAGTAAAGGATACGTCTGTGGTGCAACTCCTTTTCCACCGTTGCACTTATTTCGTACGCGTGGGTTTGTTTCTTTCAGGATTACTCTGCCTATCCACTCGGATAGCCCTTCAATTTTATGCGCGTAGTTTTCTTGGCTTCCTTGAAGCCCACTTTAATTTCGACTTTCAACGTTAATTTTCCCTTAGCTTACAAGAGTCATATTGCAAGGTAGCATAAAACAACACCCTCCCTCATATAAAGTTTATTTTATTTCACTTCAAATAGGACATAAACTGAAAAGACATACAGATCTACGATTACAAATTTTGTTCCAAAAACCAAATTTTCAATTTAAAGAAAATGTTTGCAATTATTTAAGTCTAAAAAAAAACCATTTACACAGTATACAGAGGGGTTTTTGATTTGCGTGTAATTCTAGAAAGAGCACTAAATTCAAATTCTGAAATCTAAGAACAAAGGTACAGAGGTAGTTTACTTACAAAAATTCGAGAAATTTACTCACAAAAGTTCTGCGCGAATTCCGCTGGTGTTCCAGGAAAAAAAGTCCGTCAATAAATCAAATAAATTTTCAAAAACGTTTTAAATGGTCATGCACTAACTTCACCGGTTTCCTTGGGGAACAAGAACATCACAAGATATTTACTCTTCCATGAGGAAACAATATTTCGCAAACTTCCAAGTTTAACATTTACTGAAACGTGAACAGTAATTAAATTAAAAGAAATTTCACAAAGTTCTTTTCTGTCGGCTAACATTAAGATCTTACAACAACGTTCGCGTAAAACAAAGGCAATTCATATTTACGTACAACGTGAAACATTTTTAACTCAACTTAGAAATTTTCATTCATGCCACAGAGTTTAAAGATTTATTTGTTTGCAAGCCACTTTAGCTTTTGAGGACGGAACCACAACTAACTTAAAAATCTAAATCACACCTTAAAATTTCAAGGACTCCGCCTTATAGTATTCTGAATGACCTATCAAAAACATTTTCATTACATAAGGTCTTCCCTAGGAAAGCTTTCATCCATACATAAGGAAAGAAGGAGTTTCTCTTTTTCCTCACTGGGCGTTACAAGACTCATTGTCCTTTGATTGGAGAGTGACATTCCCTTCAAAAGAAAGCGCCTCCTTTTTCTTAAAAATCAGCTTAAAATAAAGTCCTTTCTTCGAAGCCACTTGGTTTCTCAAATTTTATGGCCAACGTTATGGTCCAATTTAACAAGTGGATTCGAAGGCAGTTTCCAAAAGCCCAACCACGACCAAGAGAAAACAAACCATATTACATCCGAACCAGGCCAGTTTGTTTTCCCTTCTCATTGAAGCGAGGGCCGATCCTCGACCGTATCATAAATCTTTACCGCCAGGCTGACCTGGGTGATACAATTACCGTGAGAACACAAAAATGAAAATCGAACGAACTTTAAACAATTTGAAAAATCTTTATTTTTAACCCTGTAGCAAGAAACCTATTGATATTCTTTAATAACAGTAACCTAAACTACTGCTGATCGGACTCCATCTAAGCATCATATTCGTGCTCCCACAAAACCTTGTGAGTGAACTGGGAGCTTATAAGGTGGTCGCGTGTATGGATCCATGCGAGACTATCGGCGGGAGATCTCCCATGGGCATCCTTTATGACGCCGCACTCATGACGTGGGCATCCATGCCACCAGCAACCATTAAAGGAGTACACTGACTTCTCACCAGTGGTGGGGTCCTCACTTAAGCCATCCACCCAAAACAAACAGCCATTGACCTTGATTTCCACTTCCCCGTGTTGCGAGCATGCTTTATATATACACTAGGGTGGATCGATTTTACATTTGTTTCGATTTCCATATTCTAATAGAGACAAACACTTGCGCATGCATGAGAAAATAGCCTCTGCAAAATCTTAGCTTAATAGGTAATCATCTTCTGCCCCCGGCAGAGCGATGAAAATCATATTTTAGTAGTCAAAAACGTATTTTTAAACCCTAGCCTAGAGTCATAAAATTTTGCGTGTGTGTTATTTCATGCCTAAGCAACGATATAAATGCTATGGGAAATATACAAATGCATTATTTAAGACAAAGAGCCGATCTGAAAATATGTATATTATACATATTTTCAGATCGGCTCTTTGTCTTAAATAATGCATTTATATATTTCCCATAGCATTTATATCGTTGCTTAGGCATGAAATAACACACACGCAAAATTTTATGACTCTAGGCTAGGGTTTAAAAATACGTTTTTGACTACTAAAATATGATTTTCATCGCTCTGCCGGGGGCAGAAGATGATTACCTATTAAGCTAAGATTTTGCAGAGGCTATTTTCTTAGGCATGCGCAAGTTTTTGTCTCCATTAGAATATGGAAATCGAAAACAATGTAAAATCGATCCACCCTAATATACACGCCTGTCTGCTGTTGTATGTGAGTGAGCTAGTAAATAGCCTTATACCCATAACTGCGTTGAACGTTTCAGGGAATGATTGCAAGTGTGTCTTCAGGCATGAAATTATTCTTGAATACGGTAAAACACAATGATGCAATCGTAGCTGCTGCGTTATGTACATCCTTCTAAAGGCTTGGAAGTGTACTCTAAGTACGCGTACGTCATTCACACATTCGCTATTTTTTAAAGATTAGCTTCACTAAACCTGTTGTAGTAGAGCAGAAAATTTTCACGTTCGCTTATACTCATACATTCACAGTTAAAGTAATGTTTAAGGGGTGGTGGTCTTACATAATTTAAAGTGTCGTGAGTGGGGAATGTGTAAGGAAAGTACCCTTTTGAAACTTCAGCGTCTATACCCATCACTTTGGGTAGCTTAGCTAATTTACAAGGTGTGAGTAACATGGAGTCTTTAAACTGAACATTTCCTCTTATCTGCATCTGTATAAGTTTGTTCCCTCTTTTCGAGGGATCATCCGTGAATATCTCTGAGGACTCGTGCTCAAGCAGCTCCTTATATAGGAGTCGAGCGTCAAATTTTGTAGCGTTATGGTCAAAAATATACACATTCATTTTTTGAACTGGTCCGCTAGCTTGACAATATAGTTCACAAACAGTTTCATGGGGAAATCTCTTGCAGACACCTTAAAAATGTTTTTACGTTTACCATATTTACGACATTCATCACTCTCAATGTTCATGCACACGTCACAGATAGTCTGGCTTAAGAGTAAGTGGGGAATAACCTCTTTTGTTTCGGGGTTTATGTAAGTTTCTACGTCATAATACACAGTTATACAAGGCTTATTTTTAGGTTTGGCATCTTTCATACGCCAAACTTTACTTTACACTTATTATATTCTTCATGGCATGTAGAACAGTGAATTTCATCACATTCATGCTCGAATTTCTGCAAGCTGTCCATTGTATGAAAATACCACACTCTTAAATACTTAATTTCCTGCACGTCCCATTTGATTTATGGAATCCAAAATAGGTATTATTGAAAAACATGCGTTTAAATACATTAAATCACGCTTCTCAGTTTCAACTGCTCGACTTTCACATCTGGGGCTTTTACACGTTGTCCAAGACAAACCTAAAATAAGTAGGTACGTTCTCTCACGCTGATTTTAAAAACATATACAGTCCTACGACTATCATCCAATCCAAACATAACTCTACGCACACCCACTTCCTGCTCCACCCTTCGCAACTGTTTAAGCCCCATATCACAGTCAAATTCAAGACTGCAGTCTGTAGCCAGTTTATGTGCACGCTCCACTATCGTCGGCAACCAAATATTTTGGGCAGTGTATTTACCATAGTAAACATATGAGCCAAGACTATTGCTATAAAGCCGCAAAAATGATCGAAATCAGTGTCTTTTGTATATCTGGTAACTGTTAAAATTAAGAATGTAAGGCGTGGCGTCGTGACCTACAGCTCGGAAGACGTGATCTACATCAATCGTGAAATTCTTTATATTAAGCTCGGTGCCGCTTTGAGAGGCCTGCATTATACTCCCCAAAATGTACTCTACATCTACGGCAGCCAGACGTCTGTTGGGTATTACTACCCAAAAATCGTCTATATCATTATCATCTGACTCGAACCCGAGGGACATTCGCGTCCTGGCTTCAGGCCCCTCACAGTTCTGAAGGGCAAGCTCCACAATACGCTGAACAATGCGCCGCAGTCCGTGTTCAAAGCCGTTGCTATACATGGCTCGCGGGTCTACCCTGACCAGCTCGAATGATATGCTACTGTCGAGAGGTTGCTGCGATGCTGTCGAGGTGGGGTACGGACAGTAGTGAATGGGGATAAATGGGTACAGTTTTATTTGTAGATGGTTCTACTGAAGGGGTCGTGTCGTAAGAAGTAGAGGGCTGGGGTTCTATTACATTTACAGAACTTAAAGGCTGCCGGTTTTACACGCTTTACACCTAACGTGGAAGGTGTTTCAGCATCGGTGATGTTGTCAGAGTGGGAGTGCTACGATTTTCACTGCTGATGGTTTCGGAACGCTGTCGGGGGTGCAGTCTGTAGCCTCAACAAAAACTACACTATCGTCGCTGTCACCAACTTCATCAGCAATATCTACGATGGGGATATGTTGTTGGTACAGTACCTCATTCTCATCATTCACGGAGCAACACTTAAAATTTTATTATATTGTTTAAATGTCCCACTTAGGAGTCTGACGTGTTAGAGATGGATTCTGTGGGAAAATTCAAGTTCACAAGCCCTTCTACATGCATTATATCGGTCCTACAGACTGTGCAAAAACCGTGTTTATGCTTAAAATCATTAAAGATAAGGAGGATATGTTCTGAAATTTTGTGCACAAAGTTATATGGTGCTATTAGGCATACCAAACCGCATTCAGCGAATCCCAAGATGATATTTTGCTCCACAAACATGTTTATGATGTTAGTTCAATAAAGGGCAATGAGCACACGGTTATTGTAATTGACGATCTCATGTTAGAAATGGACAAAACGTTTGCCGAGACATTTACAGTATTCTCCAACCATCTTACCATAAGCGTGTTCTTTATCAATCAAAGCCTGTTTTTGAAGAATAAATACATGCTTGATATATCGCTAAATACCTACGATCTAGTTTATTCGCACAACGTAGAGATGTGGCACAAATTGGGGTATTAGCTAATCAAATGTTCCCGAATCAGCGTAAGGAGTTTATGGATGTTTATAAAGAAATTACAAGTCAACGTTACGGATATTTGGCTTGTGACCTTTACCGCGAAATAAGTTGAGTGCTTCTAAGAACGAATATTTTCCCAAACGAAGCTCAAATGGTGTACATCCCAGAATGACAAACAGGTTAAAGAAATATCGTAATTTAATAAAAATCTATCAAAAATTGCCGCGCACTTTCCAACGGATGTTTTTTAAAAATATTAACCCAGACTTTTTAAAATGCATCTGTGAAATCTGCCTTAACGTTATAAAATGCAATGCACTAATGAAGGCCACTCAGAAGTCGCGCTTACGTCGTTACAAGAGCATAATACGTGCACTCGCTCGTAATAAGCAAAATGTGGGAGAGAAAAAGCGAGTTATTGTGCAAAGAGGCGGATCGTTCCTCCCCACCTTGTTTTCAGTTTTGCGGCCTTTGTTTTCTAGCATAATATAATGAAGAAAGTGGTTGTGATTCCACACGAGGTGTATGCTTCGTTACAAAATACAAAGAACCAGGACTCAGTACAAGAGCCTGGTAAAAATAGGCTTAAAAGAATGGAGAATGAATTGGTGAATCTATTAAACAGCGAGAAATCCCCTGACGAGAAAAAGAATTTTATATCAAGAAGCTCTACGGAAATTTGTTCAAGAGTTCGAAGATTATAAGAAACCGTCCGAGGTGCCCATGGTTATCAGACATAGCACTGAAGATGTTGAGCGTAGCTGGATAGGATCTGGTGCCGAGACTAAAGCCGAACAACCAAAGAACAATGGTGTGAGCCCGCAACACCTCGAACATGTATTAAAAAGTAGTCTACCTCATACGTTGAGGAATAAAGGACTAAGTCTTTATAATTTATTGAGTGAGGACCCCATTATACAAGGGTCCGATACAGGCGAGGTTGTTGTTGAAGGGTCAAAAGTACAGGTCTCCAAAATCATTGATATCGTACATGATTTGGTTAGAAAATGGGATAAGCCTTCACCAACAGGATGGGTACATATTAAAGCTAAACTACAACAAATAAACATCCAAAAAACATTGATAGGCAACCAGAACCGAATAAAAGACTTCGGGCACGCAACACGTGTACCACACCAGAGCACACCTTTGCCTACAGCGGTGACATCTCTGAAGAGGAAGAAGAAGAGACCAAGCAGCAACGCCGAGCTCTACCCGCGCGCCTCTAAAATACACAAATGGCTAACATATAAAGAAAAAAGTTATTATGATATTTCTAATTCAGCATCCCATGGGAGTGTTAATAGACTGTACATACGCGTTTATAATGAGGGAATATAGAAAAAATATGTTGAGAAGTTTTTGCATGAGCAGGACGCTTATACATTTCAAAAACAGGTGAGAAGGTTTAAAACTGCCAAGACAGTAGCCGCATCGATTGATTCTATTTGGCAGCCAGACTTAACGGACATGCAGAGGTATTCGGTGTATAATGACGGTTATAGATACATTTTGTTTATAATAGATGTATTCTCAGGGTACTTGTGGTTAATTTTGCTGAAAAAAAAAGGGAGAATAGGATACCCGGATATTTTGTATAGATTTGGGTAAAGAATTTATAGGCCGACCTTTTCAGAACATGTTGACGGTGTTTAATATCATTCATTACACATCCAATTCTATACATAAGACATCTTTAGCTGAAAGAGTGCAGCGTACCATAAAGAAACGTATGCACTGTTATTTCACACATAAAAACACACAGGTACATAGACATTCTGATACAGTTGGCTTCATCCTACAACCGCTCACGCTATCGCAAGATTGGTACAACCCCTAACGAGCTTTTTAAAAGAGACCCTCATACAGAGCCTCAGACGAGAAAAGATAGTCGAAGAACATCGTCACACACTGTGCGTTTTAAAATCAATGATTATGTAAAGTTGTCACGAGCGGAGAATATGTTCTCGAAAGGCTTTGAGCAAGATTGGACCCAGGAGGTTTTTAAAGTTAGATCCATGAGGCATAAAGACGATGTGATGGTGTATTACGTTGAAGATTTGAATGGTGGCCTTTATGGCGAGGAGATCCAGAAAGTGGCGTTTGATTTAGGAAAAATTGGGTTTAAAATTGAAAACGTTTTAGGAAGCAAAGGTACAGGGAAGAGAAAGATGTATCTGGTGAAGTGGCTAGGATATCCTGAAAGCTTCAACTACTATATAAAAGCTCAAGCAATAATGAAGCTTAAATAGCAAACAAAATGCTGCCTAACCACATCTACGTCACACTACCCTCTGCTGCCTCTTTGGGCACGCATCCAGACAATACCCTATCGAATTTTATAACAGAAGTGCATGGTCCTATCGATTTGGGGCGTGAATCATACGAGGTCGGCTTGTGTGAATTTCAATTGAGCACCAAGTTTTTAAGTATTGAGAAGAAAGCGGCCTTTTATATGATTCTTAGAAGGCTCGATAAGTGTGAAAAATTAGGCGTAACTTTAGATGATAGTATGCGTTCAGCCTGGAGCGGCGAGTTCCAGTACTACAGTACAAAAGCAAAACTAGGGCTGGGGCATTATGACAAAGCTGAAGATATTGTGAGAGCTTTAAATGGGAGTCTTAAAAGGTCAAGCCTCATCCCCGATTTACTTTCTGAAGTCGTAAACAAAGACACATGGGCCCATACTTTGTTGTTAAAATCAAGGGCTAGTAGAAATATTAAGGACAATGAACTGTTCAGAATTATACCTGAAGGCATATATGGCGCGGCTTTCCAAAGAGATATTTTCACGAGTCACAGCATGACTTATTCAGTAGGGTGGATCGATTTTACATTCTTTTCGATTTCCATATTCTAATAGAGACAAAAACTTGCGCATGCATGAGAAAATAGCCTCTGCAAAATCGTAGCTTAATAGGTAATCATCTTCTGCCCCCGGCAGAGCGATGAAAATCATATTTTAGTAGTCAAAAACGTATTTTTAAACCCTAGCCTAGAGTCATAAAATTTTGCGTGTGTGTTATTTCATGCCTAAGCAACGATATAAATGCTATGGGAAATATATAAATGCATTATTTAAGACAAAGAGCCGATCTGAAAATATGTATATTATACATATTTTCAGATCGGCTCTTTGTCTTAAATAATGCATTTATATATTTCCCATAGCATTTATATCGTTGCTTAGGCATGAAATAACACACACGCAAAATTTTATGACTCTAGGCTAGGGTTTAAAAATACGTTTTTGACTACTAAAATATGATTTTCATCGCTCTGCCGGGGGCAGAAGATGATTACCTATTAAGCTAAGATTTTGCAGAGGCTATTTTCTCATGCATGCGCAAGTTTTTGTCTATTAGAATATGGAAATCGAATTTTTTTTTAAATCGATCCACCCTATTATTCAGTTTATTGTACCAGCTAAAATTTGCGAAATTACCCACTGGAGAATCTCCCCCGGACATGTGTTATGTTTTTAGCGATATCTTGGACCACCAATTTCTTAGAGATACCCAGGCTCGTCTGTTACCCATTGTGCACATTACCGATCATAGAGGAAAGAGTTTGAGCATTACATATATAAACTTCATTATGTCAAAGTTGCACCTAGATTACTAACCAGTATCTCAATATATATAAGAAAGAATGAGGGGAAAAGTTTCCAGTCGGGTACAGGAGCTTAACCGTGAAGCTCCTCTTCCTGAGTATTGCGACAGAATGACACAGAGGCCATTTTCCGTCTACTGAGGGGTGAGGTATCAACGAGGAAGCAGGTTCGGGTCAATTTTATCGGCTATACTCCGCATAGCTGTGCACTTATTGAAAAGTGAGGCCAAATATCTTGGGAAGAAAGCCCTGCAATGAGGGCTTACCACATTTGAAGATATAATGTGAGGTAACAAGCTAAAGAAGCTTTCAGAAAATATTTACGCTGTACACGGGATGAAATCGTCGAAGATGCGAAGAGAAAAATGCGCGGTGTGGATTTTAGACGAAACAAAAAACAAAAGGTTGCTATAAGAGGAAGAAAGCGTACTGTACGACGTGGAAAAAGAAAAGAATTTAAAAGAAAAATGTTTTACGCGTATGAAACCGGTCGTGGACTTATTTTGTAAAAACTAATATAAGGTAAATCTGATACAACTGTCTCTCATAGGTGATTGTACAACTGAAGTGGAAGGCTGCATTAACGGTTGCTATGGCCCATTTCATACACCCACACAGCTCAGAGTATTGCAGTATTGCAAATCCGAGTTAACTCTCTTTGATGTGTCTCGAACGCAAACAATTATTGTGGAGTCCGAATTCGCGACAATTCATCCTCTCAACGCTATTCGGTCAACGACTGCCCCTATAGAGTTCGTGGTTTCTTGGTCAGAGAGCCAATTTTTTGTCCCTTCAAACGTGTTTCTTTCCGCTAAACAAAGAATCGCACATTCGGATGGCACAGATTGTGAAAAGGGTTACGCAACTTCCTACACACATTAATAAGTCAATGTGATGTGTACCTAAACCAAACTAGCGTTTCGCCATGCGATAGCTATCAACATTGTAGAGCCTATTTAGAAACTGTTTTAGATTTTACAAGAGATGCAAAAGAGACACATTTGGCGGCTGAGGGATATTATATCCCTCAATTGATGGAGAGTGTAAAAAATAAATTTAAAAGTTCTAAAAAAGTTTACGACTGCTACGAAAGATTACAATCTGATTTTTTGTCACAAGCAAAACTGCTTTTGAACGATGTTCAAATGAGTATCACACTTGCACGTACATACCCAGAGTTGTGCTTAAATCTGGATGAGGGTAGCAAGCAATCTATCAAGCCTACTGTTGTACACATTTTATATACGTATCTTAGAGTTCGACGCGTGAAACTATCAGCCACCAAACAGATGGAGATTGAGGAGCGCTTGTTGAAAGATACAGTTAAATATCCAATGAGACGGCTGATTTTAAAAATGCATACCATCATAGCTGGTATAACAAGCAAATAGATAGAAAATGTGGCCTTTGGTATTCTCCCACAGCACATCCTTATCGGCTTGCTCGATCATATAGCTATAGTTGGCTAGTATAAGAATTCGGCTTTGAAATTCCAAAATTTCGGTTTGAAAAGCGTAAATTTACATATTAATGGCTCATCGGTTGACGGCGCTTTGGAAGTGAATTACTCTAGGGAAACTGAATTTTCTTTATATTCACGCTCATACCACAATCTGGCCCGCGATATTAATGTCTGTTAATGGGTGTGATGTATTTCGTGCTGGAGGGACTATAGACGAGTTTATAAATGTATATACTTTTTACGCTTTTGATCTATCGGCTGATCAATGTCGCAGTGTAAGCACACATCTGAATCCCTGGTTACATTGCAGTCTTGGGGTAAGATGTGAATTTGATAAAACATTATCCAACCCGATAAGTGTGTTGTTTTACTTGAAAAGTCAGAGTATCGTCGAGATTCACCGTCTCAGAAGTGTATCTGGTGATTTTTAAAAAAATAATTAAAGAAATGATGATATGCGAGGTAATGATGCAGGATTATTTCACGCGAAACATATTTGTTGGGACTAATGCAAAAAATGAAAAATTTAAGCAACCGATTACGAAAAAATACGTGCATTTATGGTAAACACCGTTTCCCTTGGTAGCCAAGGTATCCACTGTTTCGAGATATTTGTTAGAAATAGAGAATTGGTCAATTGTTATGACTCTTTAGCACTACAATTATGGCTAAAACAGCTACGTATACCCAGAATCGTGTTGAACCCACAACGTTATCAAAATTATTCTCAAATGTGTGTGGACATCATTGCCTCTGCTTTATTTAATTTCTGGCTCGTGAAAACAGCTATTCAGCCTTTCTTAAAAAGCTGGATTATGAATCTAATGATAACCTCGTGTTTAGCGAGGTAGTAAACAGATTTCCCGTTGTAAATGAAGCAAACACGCCTATTGTATAAAATGAGAACAACTCTGTGTATATATATATTTATATATATATATATATATATATATATATATATATATTTAAATCATGTACCGCCACAATAAGCGAGATTTGCGTGTTAATAGTTAAAATTGGACTATAGTTAATTATATCAGTGTAATAAAAACTCTTGTGCCTAATTTTATATCCGCTAAAACTACATATATATATATATATATATATGTGTGTGTGTGTGTATATATATATATATATATATATATATATATATATATATATATATAGCACACCGGACAAAAAAATAGTCACCCCTCTCAGAATGTACCTAATAACGTGTGACGGCGCCTCTGGCCTTGATAACCGCACGAATCCGGCGAGGCAGAGACTCTACGAGGTTGTGCATGTACTGAACATCGATTTGCTGCCACTCGTTCATCAGCCGGTCCCGAAGTTCCGCCAGAGTCCGCGCTTCACTTTCTGTTTCCAGCCTGAACAACACCTTCGACGCATTCAGGATTAAAGGCTTCATTGGACCTGCGATGTACTCGTCGCCTCCCATCATTGGAGAACAAACAAAAACGGGACTCATCGGACCAAATTACACGTTTCCAATCTGCCGCAGTCCAGTTTTTGTGCCTCTGAGCCCATTTATAACGTGCCAATTTGTGACTTGCTGTTAACAGCGGCCTCTTCCGTGGTACCCTGCTCCAGATGTCCATCACATGCAGTTCTCGTCGCAATGTCCGTTCGGAAATTGGTCGCTGGAGAACCTCATTGGTTTCTTGGAGCAATTGTTCTCTGGTTTGAAAACGATTTGCAGTTACTAGACGAGAAACATGGCGGCGGCCCCTATTGTCGAGAATTGTTTTCCGGCCACAGTTACGCCGTCGATTGTCAGTTGGTTGCGAACTACACCACTCTTTGTAAACTCGCTGGACAGTACGCGTTGACACACCAACAAATTGAGCTACTTCAGACATTTTGTGTCCGTGGGCTCTGCCAAACACGATGGCTCATTTTTGCCACTGAGTAACGTCTGCCTCACGACCCATTTTGCAGACTATAACCAACACACACTTTGTTCTTCACCACCTCACGAAACAGATCTGATCCTGTGTGCTACGTCACCGCTACTTGTCACTTACCAATGCTACATCAGCGCCCTCTGTGTGACCTTGAACTTCCTACTATCGGTGCTATTAGGGGTGACTAATTTTTTGTCCGGTGTGCTTATGTATATATATATGTGTGTGTGTGTGTGTAATATGTAAAACGAAATTATTGCCACTCCAATTTGTGTATATGCGATAAAACTTGAAGCCACTGTTACGCAAAAAATGTGATGTTCCAATAAATGGAATTATGTATTAATTTATAAATACACTTAAAAAGTTACCCATACTTTTATTATTTAAAATTTTTTTGAAAATACTTGGTTTATTCTTACCCCGACCTACGCACACCTACAAAAAAAAGAATAAAACTTACATCGTTTCTTGAACTATCTTGCATTCTTTGCTTCAGGAAACTTCGTACAAAACGGTCACCTCATCCCCATACTGTACTGTCTGTGTAGCCGGTCTATGTACTCGCTCTCTGAGTACCAAAAAGAAAAAGAAAAAACATTACAGTAAGTTGCGCTTAATTATTATTATTATTATTATTATTATTATTATTATTATTATTATTATTATTATTATTTTCATAGGATAAAGAGAGATAATTATTTAAAAATAAAAACGGTTTCCTACCCGACAAGTTTGATGGTTTGGGGATTCCTGTTCCAACGTACGTTCATACGGCAGCATACAACGAAGCAAAAAATCGACAGGGCTTCAAAATAGAAAAAATAAAAATGCGCAGTTCAATTCAAAAGAGACTTTATGTAAATGGAATTACTTAGTCACATGAGTTGCTGGGGCACACCCTTAAACAATAGACTGCTTTCCATTTATATATTGCTAACATGATGTAATCGTCGCTGCTCGAGTCTGGGTGAGTGTTAGCCTCAGGTTGAGGATCTTGTAACGGCAATTCCTGTAGAGACTGACTCGAAAATACACTGTCATTGTCCGCGCATCCCATCAAATCAACGCAGGCATTAGCTTTGTAAAATAATGATGTATACGTAGAGAATGGGGAATATACAGAGGGTGATCAAATTATTAGAGCCACCCCTTGAAAAACACATTTTCATTATAATATGGTGTTTTAGTTTAAATAATAACCTTTTAAGTACGCAGACAGTATTCCAAATTGCTAACACATTAGGGTGTGTCGAATTTTTCAACTTTCAAATTCCAAATATGAGGTGTGCTAAAAAGTTGCAGCATGACTTAGGAATTCTAAAGCTATTTTTGTTAATTTAATATAATTTAGTTTTGCTTGGTGAGAAGCTACATAAAAATAGTGACTTTTTTGACTTTCTTGTGGAATTATATAATATTATATTAATAATTATATATGCTGTATATATAATGCACTGCTGTTTTTGCTTATTTCACAGGTTGAAACATATTCGTCAGTGTGCTGAAGATTACTTGTCCGTCAGTGCTACCATCCTAACCAGTGGGAATTGACCTACAATGGATTCTAAAAGGAGGACAAGACTGGGGACATTCACACATATGAGCAACCTAATTGGAACTGGTAGAGAGTTGTTGCACTCTGAACTCCCAACTCTGCGAGACGTTCTGAAATATGGGCTACTGCTAAGAGAACAAAGTGGTGAGGATGTGAGAAACTACCCAGCAGCCAGTCTTGCAAAGGACATTTACCCTAAAGTGCTTGAAAAGTGGGAACGAGCAAACAGTTCTTTTGTAGCCCCCGTTGTAAATTCACGAGTCACAATCTTAAACAAGATCCAAGAGAGCTGGGAGCAGGCCAAAAACATATCTCTTGGGAGAGGAAAGCTACATGTCAAAGAGGCTTTCATTGCAAAACTTGACAAGCTTTTTGACATCCTCAGTTGCAAGTGTAAAATTGTTCTCTGCTCTGAATTTGGCTGCCATGCAGATGCTGGTTGCAAAAACGAAACTCTCATTAACTGTACATGCCCTAGGGAGATGAAGACAAGTCAAAAAGCAGAAGCGGCAAGAAGACGAAAGAAGAAGGCTTGCTGAATATAAGCAGACTAGTGAGCCAGGTGGAAGATATCTCTACCACTTCACTCCTGAGAAAGGCTCAACGAGAAAAAACCTGCTGAAGTTATTGCTGATAATCTTGTAGATTTCATGAAGAAGAAGGGCATTCATAAAAGCCTGCAGGCCATTGGAGGTGATTCTACAAATGTTAACACTGGCTGGGAGGGTGGTTCCATGCATTGGGTAGAGGTCAAGCTTTGCCGTAAGCTGATCTGGTTGGTTTGTACCCTCCACACTAACGAGTTACCCCTGAGACACTTGATCACAGCACTGGATGGGAAGACCTTGTCTAACAACAAGTGGACAGGTAACATTGGCAAGATGCTAGACACTACAACCGAACTTGAAATTGATCCTTCATTCACCAAACTCTCAATTGGAGAGCCTCTTACTTCACTGAGTGACAATGTCGTAAAGGATCTCTCTACTGATCAAGCGTACGGGTATAGGATCACACAGGCCATAAGGACAGGAGAACTTCCCACAGATCTGGCCCTTCTTGAAATTGGTCCAGTGAGCCATTCAAGGTGGTTGACAACAGCAAACAGGCTTTGTCGCATATGGGTTTCAAAACATGGCCTTAAAGGCAAAACCCTCAACAACTTAAGACTGATAGTGGGATACGTTGTTGGTGTGTACTACCCCTGTTGGTTCAACATCAAAGTAAAACACTCTTGGGTGGAAGGCCCACGCCACATCTTGTTTCAGCTGCGGATAGTTAGGCTGCAAAAGAAGGCTGTAGTGGATGCTGTTTTGCCAACCATCAAGCGCTCAGCATGGTATGCATTCAGCGAAATGATAATCCAGACACTCTTGTGCTCAGATGACAGTGAGGAGAGGAGAGCTGGTGTCCAAAAGATTGTTGACATGAGGGGTGGAGATGATGACACACTTGGAGATCTTTCTGTACGTCCCAGGAAGACACCTTCCATCAACCCCAGTGCTTCTTCCGTGTTGGAGCTGACAGACTGGTCTGACGGGGTATTTGAACCTCCTTTGACATGTAAACTGACTACAGCGGAAGTAAAGAAGTTCTTTGACAAGCCTATGCAAGTTCCACAGTGGCCCTGTCATGCTCAGTCAATAGAGAGGTGTGTGAAACAAGTCACAGAGGCAGCAGGCAGGGTGTATACTAGGGTTATGACATTTTTATAACCTCATGTTCCTGTATCATAAATCGATGAACTTTTGCCCCCTGACAATGAAAATAACAGTTTTTTCGATATATTTTGAAAAAACTTCATCCCAAAATAATAATAAAAATTAATAAAATAATAAATAGAAATTTGCATGTTTATTTCACAATTATTATACATAAACATATAATATATTATACAACATTATACCTATACAATACATATTAATTATACAAATACAATATTATACATTTACTCTATTATTGTTTTAATTGTTTTACTTATTGCTTAAAATAAACCTGTGATTAAGGTTGTCTTTATTTTTACAGTTTACGTAAAGTTCTTGCATCACCTTAATGGCACATTCCGCACATTGGTTGCTCCTTGGTATAGCTATTGCAGATGGGTCTCTGTTCCAGTGATTTTCCAGAGTATTTAGTGCTTTTCGGTATATTCCGGAATATTCAAGAAAATACTAGGTAACCAATCTAGAATGGTGCAATGCAGCTGTCTCGAATATACTAATATACTATATTTGCTTTCGGGGTGACATTTGTTTTTAATTCTGAAGGATTAGGCCCTTTTTTATTGTTTTCAAGCAAAACTTCATCGATTGATGATACAGGAAACAATATTTATGGCAAAAAATTAAAAAGTCATAACCCTAGTGTATACACATGAGAAACGTGAGGCTATATCAGAGGCCAAGAAGCAAGTCGGCGGCTGATGTCCAAGAACGAATCAAAGCAAGACTTGATGAAACTTGTTTAAATATTTTTTTTTACTGATGTCATTACTTTCTAATGTTGTTTTATGATTACAAGGATATGTTTTATGATTACTAGGATATGTTTTATGCAGAGAAACTAAAATTTTTATAGCATTACCCGACATTTTGAGAAGCTAAAATTAATAAATGTTTTCCGAGAGCAATTTATGTGCTTTTTAATCAAACGTAGATTTACCAAGCTAAGTGTTGAGCAATCACAAAAATAATAGCAGATTTGAATTCTTCACATCCAAAAACATATTTTTAAAACCCCTCAGTGAAGGAATTGGCAAAAATTAATTTTCACCTCCCAAATTAACACACCCTACTAACACATGTAGTATTCTCTACCTGAATAACAGAAACTGGGGACAGGGGTTAATTTGGGGAGTAGGGGGAGGGGAGTATGTGAAAAGTGGGTTCAGTAGTGTTTCAGCTGTGAACGTGGAAGGTTGTGTTAAGTGGTCAGGTGCGTTAAGTGTATGTTAAGTTAATGATAAGTTATTATATTTAAACCATTGTACGTGGAATATGCACTCATACACCCATATGATATTGTTTCTCACCAACGTATTATGATTCTTTTTATTAAATTTGTGTTTCTTTACAGGAATAACTTTTATGTACTGTAGGCTTCCCAACATGGGTAAGAAATGTGATCTATCGCCAAAGAAGAAAGGTAGAATGCTGACTGCAACTGATTATTCTCACAGAAAAATAGCCCGAGAACTGAATGTGTCACGTGCGAGTGTTGAAAGTATCGCATCAAAAATTAAAGGTGAAGGGGATAATCCAGAGCTGACTCCAAAAAGAAAGGGTAAATGTGGTCGGAAAAGGATAAACACACCTAGAGCCGACAGATGCATTGAAAAGAAACTAGTAAATAATAGGAGAAGCACTACTAACAAACTTAAATTGGAGCTTGAGAAAGAAAACATCAACATTTCGACAATGACCTTAAGAAGGCGTGCAGGGGAATTTGGATTGAGTAGTCGCCGGCCAAGGAAAACGCCAAAATTGACTCCAACAATGATAAAAAAACGCTTAAAGTGGGCTAAATACTACTCAAAGTTCACTGTAGATGACTGGAAATCGGTGGGTCACAATATTTTAGTGATCTTATATGCCTATTTTGAGTAAAATGTATTATTTTGATATTTGTATGACAAGGCACATTTCATTTTGGTTGCAATCATTTCTTTCTCTTTTCATTTGCAGGTGTGTTTCAGTGACGAATCCACATTCCAAGTCATGTCTGATAAAATCACAGTACGGTAGGCGACGTGTTGGTGAGGAATATCATCTAGACTGTGTCGTAAGTACGGTTCGGCATCCAACATCTGTCATGATATGGGCAGTAGGGTGGAGCGAAAAATACTTTTTTTCTAGTATGAAGTTCTAATAGAGATTAAAAGTTGCATTTAGTGGACGAAATATGCCTGCCAAAATATGAGTTCATTTGTTTAAAATTTTCAGCTGCCACCAGGAGGCTAAAGTTAACACAATTTTGTGTAAAAAGGAAAAAAATGCTTCTATTTTAGGTTTGTCAAACTATTATAAAATTTTATCTTAGAATTATCTAATAGTTTGATTAAGATTCTTAAATGATAGGAATTCATTTTGTAAAGATGCCTTTTCATATGCTTAATATCTTCAGCTGCCACAAGAGAGCTGAAGTTAACACAATTTAGAGTAACTGAGTCATGTTGAGACTACACTGAATGTTGTGGGGGAGGGTTTGGGGAGGGTTGTGGGGGAGGGTTTTGGTGTGAAGGAATTTCTTTCTGTGAGTCATTAGAACAGTGTGTTAACACTTGTCTTCTTAGGTAGTAGGCCTAGTCGCTCAGTTGATCGGAGAGTTTTTTAATATGATCGGAATATTATAAAACTTTATTTTAAAGTGATTTATATAGAGATAATATTGATTTTATTATAAAATGCTTGTTATAATGTATTATATAATTTTAGTTTATTTATATATTATATATTTATATAATATATTATATACTTATAAAATATATTATATATATTAATTACATGTTTTGATGTTACAGGATATTTTGTGATTGTGAATTTTTCTTAAAAATATTATGGCATCAAATACTAAATATAAACATTTCACTAGAGAACATATGAAGTGTGCCATATTTGAAGTACCTTGTGAGATGAGTGATATGCAACTACCAACTTATAACTGCATTATGAAAGATTACCTGTTCACAAAACATTTAGTGAAGGAGCAGATGAATAACAAGGAGCCTTCATTTTCTGAAATAGCAGGGGCAGTTTCCAAAAAGGGAGAAAATATTTGGAAGAAGGCCTCTTTGCCAATAGTTTCACATACACGCGTTTTACAGATGATGCGAGTGTACCATGATAAATACAGGTCCTTATTAAAGCCATACAAGTCACGCAAGGATCAGCCTAAGTACAAAAATCAGCTTGAAGAATTTGAAAACTCTTCAAAATGCACTTTGTTTGACATCTGCACCTGCAAATGTAAGGAGTTTAGGAGATGCTCATGTGAAAAGAGTAAGAAAGTCCCTCCAAAAGAGCAGGATTTTTTAAATGACCAACGAACACGCAGAATAATGGTGATAGGAAGCATTGACATAGCACACACAAGACGATTACAAGCAAGAGAACATCGAAAGGAAATGGAAAAAGCACGTCTGGAATCCTCACAAACAACTAGTGCTGCTATAACCAATACGTCCAACTTACAAATCGAGACGGTTGGATTCGTGCTACAATAGAATCAAGGAAAAAACAGCCAAAATTTGACACAAAAGCAAATTACTAAATAGTCTTCAGCAAGAACCCTTTCTAGAGGGAGGTTGGTTGGGGAAAGGGTGGTAACTCAGTTAAGGCACGAAATAACGTTTCTTAACTGTCTCAAGCCAGTATAAAGGAGGAGAGACATCCTAATTTATTACTGTTCCCTTTTTCAAGTAAATACAGAATCATACTTAATTGTCATTTTTAAGTTAAATTCAGCCCTCTTGTGGCAGCTGAAGATATTAAGCATATGAAAAGGCATTCTTACAAAACGAATTCTTATCATTTAAGAATCTTAATCAAACTATTAGATAATTCTAAGATAAAATTTTATAATAGTTTGATAAACCTAAAATAGAAGCATTTTTTTCCTTTTTACCCAAAATTGTGTTAAATTTAACCCCCTGGTGGCAGCTGAAAATATTAAACAAATGAACTCATATTTTGGCAGGTATATACCGTCCACTAAATTCAACTTTTAATCACTATTAGAACTTCATACTAGAAAAAAAGTATTTTTCGCTCCACCCTAATGGGCAGTGATAAGCGGTAAAGGTACTGGACGAATTTACATTGTTGAGGGTACTATGAGGCAGGACCAATACCGAAAGGTTTTGGAAACAAGACTTATTCCACAGATCGCCGACTGGTTTCCAAATGGTAAGCCATTCCATTTTATGCAAGATTCAGCCCCATGCCACACTGCAAAGTCAGTTAAAAGTTTTCTGGCTGCAAAGAATATTCCTCTCGTGGATTGGCCAGGAAATTCTCCAGATATGAACCCTATCGAAAACCTATGGGACATAGTAAAGCGTAGACTGAAAGGCGAGGAAATAACAACTCGAATACAGTTAATAGAACGAATAATTGCCAGATGGAACCGTGATCCTGAGATACAGGCCAGCTGCAAAGCCTGTATAGAGAGTATGCTTAGACGGGTTGCTGCCTTAATTAAGGCCAAAGGAGGACCCACTAAGTACTAAATGTGTTTAATATGACTGTAGAGTGTGTATAAATATATTCTGAACTAAAATAAGAGTTTAAATTAGCTAAATTTTGCTATTATTAGCATTAGAAATAAACTTATACAAGAAAAACTATTTTTTATGTAGTGGCTCTAATAATTTGATCACCCTCTGTATATATATATATATATATATATATATATATAATATATATATATAACGACGTAAGTATAGAGGAGCGTTCTGCACACGAGGAAGAGAAATAACGAACAAATGAAAAATGAGGTACCCGCCCGGGAATCGAACCCAGGATCTTCCAATTGCCGGTCAGATATGCTATCCACTACACCACAGGCCTCAATCATTCAGAAGTCGTAATTCTCCTACATAGGGCAGAAACCAATACCCTAAGAGGGCACCCTCGCAAATCGTGAATATGACATTTAACTGCAATGACCACGCAGTATATTAATGTATAGAAACGACGTAAGAATAGAGGAGCGTTCGTTATTTCTCTTCCTCGTGTGCAGAACGCTCCTCTATACTTACGTCGTTTCAATACATTAATATACTGCGTGGTCATTGCAGTTAAATGTACATATTCACGATTTGCGAGGGCATTGGTTTCTGCCCTATTTAGGAGAATTACGACTTCTGACTGATCGAGGCCTGTGGTGTAGTGGATAGCATATCTGACCGGCAATTGGAAGATCCTGGGTTCGATTCCCGGGCGGGTACCTCATTTTTCATTTGTTCGTTATTTCTCTTCCTCGTGTGCAGAACGCTCCTCTATACTTACGTCGTTTCTATACATTAATATACTGCGTGGTCATTGCAGTTAAATGTGTATATATATATATATATATATATATATATATATATATATATATATATATATATATGATATATGATATATATAGCGGAAATATATAGATATATGATATATATATATATGATATATATATATATATATATATATATATATATATATATATGATGTATATAGCGGAAATATATAGATAAAATAACTACTCACACTGTATCACCGAAGAGGTATACCGGCGGCGAAGCATATTCGGATAGACACTTGTGTATGGATAAGTCGGCCCTTTCAGATAAAATATTAATAGGATAAAGTAGGCACAATCACAAAAACCACATAATTACGAAAACGTAGCATAAAACACACTTCTACATAAATGCTGATACAGGAGAATTAATTTTTATATATTTCACTCAGAGCACTATTGAATAAGACTAGTTGTGTATATTTAGAACACAATATATACGACGTAAAATTACTTACAGCTTGATGTTGGGTATTCGTCAAACTGCATTCTTGTTCATAAGTTTGCATGCAACAACTGAAATGATTCACAAACATAAAATGATTCGCGCATGTCACTGCTACTGCTTCTTAGGACAGAGAGAAGCCCCCCTAGAATGGAGCATGCTGAAGAAAAGTTTCTTCCCCCCCCGCACTTTCAGAAAGCAAAACATTCAATGGCTGAACGAATTTTAGTGGGAGGTCGGTCCTGAAGTTTTTATCAAGCCGTGAGAGAGAGACATGGAGAGAGAGAGAGAGAGAGAGAGACGTGGAGTCTACTATTTCAAAGGTCAAGGAGGTAAAAAGACGCATTCAATACAGTCTAATGCAAAAAATTAATAAAATGAACCCTCCCGATTATCCAGGCTATCCATGACCCCAGCCGTTTGTCTTCTAAGCTATGGAGTTCATGGTATGAAAACGTCTATCTATAGCTTCACTTCACCTCAGCATTACTGGAATATTTCTAATTAATTGTATATATTTTTATTCTTAGTAAGTGAACTGTCATTGTATTATTAATATTTGCCATATAGACTATGATCTGTCAATAAACCTTTTCATTTCATATATTAGTGTCAGAGATAGTATTCAGAGCCGGAATGAGAGAGAGAGAGAGAGAGAAAGAGAGAGAGAGAGAGAGAGGAGAGAGAGAGAGAGAGGAGTTACAAGAAGTTACATGGATAAGAAGTATCTCAAAAGGCCTTGCGGCCCATACTGATGAGGTACCAATGGCAATGGGTGCCAGGGAAAATTCATACACCCTCAAACAGTGTGCAAGATTCGGTCTAACCTTTTCTTGAACTGATCCACAGAGGAGCTGTTCACAACTTCTGAAACTTCTGAAGGTAGCCTGTTCCACGTGTCACAGATCTTACAGGTAAAGTAATTCCCACACACACTAGTGCTAAATCGTTTCAAATCCAACTTCCAGCCATTGTTGCGAGTTGAGTTATCATTTAAACTAAACATGCTTCTAAAATCGACATCGATGAACCCATGTAAGAACTTCAAAACCTCGATGAGTTGACCGCGCAGCCTCCGAGTTTCCAGCGAAAACAAATTCAGAGAGAGAGAGAGAGGTGAGGAATATTGCCCAAAGTAGGTGCCATACACTAGAGTGTGAAAGCTCCGAGAAATCAGAAGTGCGAGATTGAAACTATTGTGTGTGTCGGCGTGGGTGGATACTGTCTTTAATGTATCGGATGCCACTGGGAGGCAATATCTCGAATTAATTGTGAATCTTAATATTGAATATCAAACATTCATCCTTTTCGTTTACTTTGGATAATTTTTTTAAATAATTTTAAGTAGTTTGCGTTTTCGTTTTGTAATTTAATAAATATACTGCATAGCTGTATATATATATATATATATATATATATATATATATATATATATATGTTAGTGGTGGACCGGATGTCAGTTTTTCAACATCTGCGGATGCGGATCTTTAATTTCAATAAATGTCGGATGCGGATGCGGATATTTAGTTAATCTATCAATATAATATAGAATTATGAATATATGACATAATTTTTCAAATTTCGTGATATTACTATCATATTGTGGCAGACAATGCATAGGAATTAAAATTAATATTAATGTTTTCATTATGATAAAAATAATAACTTTCTCAAGAGTTTCAGCCGCAGAAAATTCAATGCAACAAGTTTCATTCAATTTTCTGTGTTACCAGGTATTTATATTTTCAGGTTTATATATTTATTTCTTCATTAATAATTAATACTTTACATGAAATGTGCATGACTGGGCCTTATAAGCTACTTTATAAGCTAATTTAATTGTAAATTGTATAGGTTATTAGAGGTAATATCCGCATAACATCAGCAGTCAGAAGTGCGGATGCGGATGTAAAAAATGATGCGGATATCCGCATATATATACACACACACACATATATATATATATATATATATATTTATATATGATATATATATATATATATATATATATATGTCAGAGTCAAAGTGTGTAACCAGCCATTTCGCGTAATGGCTGAAACTTTTAGTTATTTCGCGAAATGACTAAAATCTTCAGCCATTACGCGAAATGGCTGAAATTCCACCTTGGTCATCTCGTGAAATAGCTAAAATGACTTTTGTCATGAATTCATAGAAATAACAAACATCACAATGAAATTGGAAACCTTTATTTAACTAACTAAATCTGGTAAAACATATATACATCCACAGGCCTGTTCAAATAAGTGAGAAACACTCTTCAAATATACATTTGAACACATTTGAATTTGAATTTTCACATTAGAGGTTTTGTAATACTAACCGGGCCTTCAATGTTATTCCGATGTCCGCCATTGAAGGCCTGGTTAGGTGAACTGTATGCCCTTGACAATTGGTTAGGATAAGTCGTGTTAGTTCGTTGTAACTAAAGAAAATAACACAACTTAACCTAACCAATTGTCAACGGCATATAGTTGACCTAACCTGGCATACAGTTGACCAACCCGGGCATACAGTTGACGTAACTGGGCATAGAGTTGACCTAACCGGGCAAATGATCTTGTACAAAGTGACCAAGAGGGAATTTCAGCCATTTCGAGTAATGGCTGAAGATTTTAGTCATTTCGCGAAATGACCAAGTGAAACAGCCATTTCGCGAAATGACTAAAAGTTTCAGCCATTACGCGAAATAGCTGGTTACACACTTTGACTGTAACATATATATATATATATATATAAATATATATATATATATATATATATATATATATATATATATATATATGAGACAAATTTTACAACTGAACACATGAAATGAATGAATGATGCAAACCCACAAGGAAAATAAAAATGATTCCAAAGCTTTAGTTTATTCAGAAGTACACATCGTCATTCCTTGACGAGGTGTACTTCTGAATACATGAAAGACCTTGGAATCTTTTCTCTTTTTCCTTGTGGGTTTGCATCATATATATATATATATATATGATGAATAAAACCACGAAGGAAAGGAAACACAAAATGGTGCTCAAGCCCATTTTACAGAGAATCTCATAAAGTTTTTTCTGATACCATGTTTTGACAAGTTTTTTAGAAATTCCAGTGTGTCCGAACATTATCTGTACAATTTCATCTTTTAATAAAATTCTTGATAACACACGTAAAATTCTTAAACAAGATTATTTAGAATCTGTATTTTCAAAAGTTTCTTTTATTAAAGTAACGTTGTTACAAACCTTCGATATGTGCACCATTAGTGATTCTCAAAACATCCAATCGATACTCCAAATGTTGCCATGTACGCTGCAGCATATCCACATCAATTCGCTCAATAGCAGCTGTGATTCTTGTTTTTAAATCATCAATGTCTGTCACCCGCGTACATTTCTAAAAAACTTGTCAAAACGTGGTATCAGAAAAAACTTAATGAGATTCTCTGTAAAATGGGACAAACTGGAATTTCTACACGTCATGGTTGACTTTTAATAACAGCCAAAAATTGTACAGATAATTCTCGGACACCCTGTATATATGTATATATATATATATAATATATATATGGTGGATCATGCCTTAAAAGTATTGGATGTCGCTGGGAGGTAGTATCTCGAATTAAATGCCACAGGTCAGTGTTACAAGTAAATATATTTGGTAGAATGTGTTGAGAGAGAGAGAGAGAGAGAGAGAGAGAGAGAGAGAGAGAGAGAGAGAGAGAGAGACAGAGATTTTGACAAATTAATTGTGTAGAAGTTAGAATTCTTTTGACTTGGGGAAATTTAAATAGTTTGGTGAGCATATTTTAGCCATGGATAGAACTTCAGAACGGTGTATATTATCATTTTAAATGTTTAAATAGTTTGACTGCAGAGAGAATAAATTAGTATGCAGTTGTACTTCCATAATGTGAGCGACTTATCAAATGTAACGGCAAACTTTTCTTTATTTTGATGGAATAACCAAAACGAATAATGGGGGAAAAATAGCGTATATTTATTTAATATATATTTCCCGATTTGGAGCTATATATATATATATATATAAATATATATATAAATATATATATATATACTGTATATATGTGTATACTTGTGTGTATAATATATATATATATATATATATATATATATATATATACATATATAATAAAGCGAGTATGCACATAATTAAAGATAAGTAAATATAATTCTTTTGATTTGGAGTATTTACATAGTTTGGCGAATATATTTGAGTCATGCTTAGAACTACAGAACGGTGTATATAATAATTTTAAATGGTTAATATTCAATTCTTCTCTACTAGTGTTATTTTTATGATTGATGTAAATATATATATATACAGTATGTTAAATAATTCCATTGTGTATTATTCCTTTTTTTGCGTCTAATGTATATACAAATTTTCTCTACTGGTGGTGTTATTTTTATATTTGGTTTAAATATACGTGTTAAATAAATCATGTATGTATTATCCTTGTTTTGTACCAAATGTATAATCATATTTACGGAATGTATTTCGATATATATTAAATAAACAGAAGGATGTAGTTGTGTTTTATTTCGCCTTTAAAACATGCAAACAAGTAATAATGGAAATGAAGGGTGTATATTGGGCCGGGTCGAAAATGGGAAAATTTAATTTTTTAAAAAGTATACTATGTGAGAAGTTTCATTTTATCATCTTAAAATATTATAATATCAAGCATGTGCTACTAGGCCTGTTCAAAAATCAACTTTTTCTTATTTTCATAGGTTTCTGTACATTTTCCCATGCTTTTTGACCTGAAAAAGCCGAAAATCACAACTATTTTGACCTAGGATGTTGGGAAGCATTGCCGCATGGAGCTTTAAATTTTCTGCCTTGAAATCGGCCAAAGCGCCAATTCTGGGGTCCCTTGAATTATGTTTTGCACTTTAACTTTTGATCTAAACAAGATAGAGCAACAAATTAGGTATCAAATGAAAGAGCATAAAATTAATAAATAATAATAATGATAATAATAATAATAATAATAATAATAATAAATAAATAATAATTAATAATAATAATAATAATAATAATAATATCTATCATTTTTCAGGAAACAACAGAAACTCAATCAGAATCTAGAAAACCATCTACAATTTACAACTTCACAATGGCATTAAGCAAGGAGCTGAGGGAGCTCCGTGGGCGCACAGTTGATATCTCAGAACCTCCACGTACTGTCCACAGGCAGGTGTCAACTGGGCCATCTACTAGATCTCTCACTGAAACTTTCCTGGTTGGATACCCTTCAGCTTTTATCAGTGGTTCCCAGCTTCCCACCAACAGACAGGCGTTCCAGTATTTCCTTAATCTTCAGAATTTACCGGAAAATGCAGGGAGGCCCATGGTTCAAGACCTTGCATATGAAACAGTTGAATCTATCATCCCATTCTGGCAGATGGCTAGGATCAAGACAATGACCAAGTACAACGCAATGAAGCTCTTCATGAAACTACATGAGAAACATCGTGCTCTGGTGAAAAGCAAAGGAAGAGCAAGTAACCCTGGAGGAAAAAGAGAGCATTTGTGCTGGAATTAGACAGCCTGTTCGATATAGGAGCTCCAGATGCAATCCAGGAAATACAGAACAACAGACTGTTATCCAGAGAGAAGAAAGATGAGGATATCAGGTTCTACGAAGACCAAAAGACTAAGAGGAAAGGTCATATGTCTGGTCATGACAAGATTTTTGAGACAAGATCCCTGCAGCAAGCAGCGAGGAATGAAAGACTGCAACATAGACAAGAACAAGGTAAAACTAATTACTTTGAACGTTACAAAAAGTTTTAAGTTTTACTCCATTGCGATATTTAGCATGTACTTAACAATTACTGTCTTAACATGTTGTACTATTTTACAGCTGCAGCAGAACAAGAGGCAGTTGTTCATGTGGATGACATTACCTGGGGTGACTCAACTGACAACGACGCTAACACAGAGGACATGGATTACCATCAGCCTCGTCCTGGATGTTCTCACCATCAAGACACTGTGACTAGTGTGACTTTGACGTTTCCAAGGAAGGTCATGGAATGTGATGTCATCTGCAATACAGCTGATCGTCTTGGTTTATCAGACAATGAAGTTACTGCCATGGTTTCTGCCACCTTGAAAGCTGGAGGGGCTGATCTGGATAACTTCGTCAACTCAACCTCAACAACACGTCGCAACAGAATGCTGTCCAGGTATAATATCAGCCAGAGTCACATGTCCAAGTTTTGTGAAAAACCCCCACAGTACGCTGCCTTACACTGGGATGGAAAGTTGCTCAAAGATGACTTGGGCAGTGAACCTGGAAGTACCTCAGAGACTTTAGCTGTGCTAGTGTCTGGTCCACCTTCATACACTGAAGGAAAGTTATTGGGTACCTGTCATCGACAATTCTTCTGGCACAGCTCAGGCTGAGGCTTCAATGGATTTACTGGAGACATGGGAACTTACGGATAATGTTACTGCCCTTGTTTTGACACTACATCCAGTAACAGTGGAGTTCACAGAGGAGCTGCCAAACTGCTAGAGAAAATGCTGAACAAAAGGTGTTTTATCTGGCCTGTCGACATCACATCCTGGAAATCCTAGTAGGAGCAGTTTGAGAGAAGCTGTTTGGGAAGGTGAAGGGGCCAGATAATCCCTGGTTTGAGCATCTGAAGGATGTTTGGACGGACTTGTCCAAGGAAAACCCAAAGATGCTGGCTATCAACAGCAAATGGCTGAAAGAAAAGAAGAAGAACAGTGAAGAAATACTCCAAGACATTCTAACAGCAGAAAGGCTTCCAAGAGCCGACTACAGGGAAATGGCTGAACTGACAGTCATTGTTCTTGGAGGAACGCCTCCTCGAGGTATTCACTGGAGTCGACCAGGCGCCATTCATCAGGCCAGATGGATGGCCAGAAACCTGTACTCCATGAAAATGCTGATGTTTGCAGATCAACTTGAGTACGACGAAGACACTGTATCAAAGCTGGAAAGACTCAACACCTTCCTTGCGCTGTTCTACACTCCTGTATGGATGATGTCAATGTCTGCTGCAGATGCTCCCGTGAATGATCTAAGTCTAATCCAGGACATGTTGAAGTACAAGAAAACTGACCCAGAGCTTGCTGATGCAGTACTTAATAAGATGGAAAACCACAAATGGTACCTGACGCAGGAAGTCGTGCCATTTGCCCTGTTCAGCAGTAGATTGAGTGACACATTGAAGCACGACATTGCTGCCCAGTTACATGCCACTGAGAAGCCAGACAGCTTCAGAACAGGAAAGCCTCTATTCCAGAGAGTCACAGCTAAGACCACCCTGGTTGATCTCATTGGCCCAGAATCACATTTCCTGCTGGACACACTGAACATTGGATCCGAGTGGCTTCTGGAACCTGTCACGTCTTGGCCACAGAATGAGGACTACAGAAAAGCGTTGGACTATGTTAAGAATCTGAAAGCGGTGAATGACATTGCTGAACGTGGTGTCAAGATGATGAGCGACTTTGCAAATGTCATAACAACAGATGCCAAGCAAAGGGACTATCTCCTTCAAGCTGTGGAGTTCAACAGACGCCGCTTTGACAGCTTCAAGAAACAAACTCTCAACAACTGACTGTGTAAATGTCATTATGAAATTAATCATCATGTAATGCTTTCACTTCTTGATCGATTAGACTTGTGACAAAATGTTAATCTCAAATTTGTGTCATGAATAAGGCGCCTTGTCTGCCTTGAGTGTGAGAAAACGAATTTTGTGATATTTCTGAAATCTTTGTATGTACCAATGTGCCATTTCTTGTTCCAAGACTATCATAATTGTATAAGTTAGAAAGAGGATTAAAAACACTTTAATTTGGTGCCTATTTTGTTGCTCTATCTTGTTTAGATAAAAAGTTATAGTGCAAAACATGATTCAAGGGACCCCGGAACTGGTGCTTTTGGCCGATTTCAAGGCAGAAAACATAAAGCTCCATGCGGCAATGCTTCCCAACAACCTAGGTCAAAATGGTTGTGATTTTCGGCCTTTTCAGGTCAAAAAGCATGGGAAAAAGTACAGAAACCTATGAAAATAAGAAAACGTTGATTTTTGAACAGGGCTAATGTGCTACCCCTCCTACCTATCACATGCCCCTCCGTTTTGTACCCTCATATTTGCATATAACTTATTTAAATGGGAAAAAATGTTATTTCTTAAAAAGTACACTATGTGAGAAGGTTTTTTTAATCACTTTAACAAAATATTAAAAAATCAAGCATATACTATCCTACTGCCCCTATCACATGCCCCTCCTCCCTTTTGTACCTTCATATCTACATATGTTTTATGTTGTTATATGTTACATGATAAGTTGTTTTGTTTAATATTTTTAAATATTTTTTAAATATTTTGTTTGATATTTTTATGTTTCAGATAAACAGAAATTTTTTTCACATAAATAGAAATAATTGGCATTTGCTTTAATTATAATTTGAATTATCATAAATTATAAATAACATAATTTGATTTTATGTACTTCTGAATATAAACTATGACTACTAGAAGCAAGTCCTCAAATGCAGCCTTTGGATAGCCTATGGAATTCCCAGTAGCCATGACTCCATCAAAAGCAGATGTTGTGACACTACCTTTTTGTGCGCCGTTGTGAAGAAGCTAAATCAAAAGGATCAGCAACTGCCAATGATTGTTACAGGGTTGTTGTAAAAGATATTGAAGAAATTTGGATGAAATTTTCTTTTCCTACGATTAACACCAAAGGTGTCTATCTTAAAGTCAGTCAACTAATAGAAGAAGCCTCAAATTTGAGCAAGGTGCCGATACATCGAAGACTTTAAAGTTTTGCCTTAAAAGTAGCTCAGTATGATGAAATGTTTGATATAGCTTCTTGTGAATGCTATGATAAGAGAATTGATAGGAAATCTTGCAGGTGTAAGGATAAAATACCAATGGCAGAATGGGAGTCTTTTGTGGGTCAAAAACAAAATAAAAATCAGTTACGACCAATTGATCGCATAGCTAGTTCAACAAAGAAGAGATCTTTAGCAAGAGCCCAAGAAGACAAACCTGTCAACTAAAAGCACAAGAAGAAATGACTGAAGCCACCAATGTTATACCATCGGAATTTATAGAAAATACCGAAGACATGGATGTAGATTCAGAGAGTCAGGATGTAGATTATGAGGCCGATTTAGAATTGACTGAGAATATTCAGAACAGGCACTCATAAAAACCTAGCATTAACAACAGATCGTTATCGTGTAAGTTGTAGAGTTGAAGCTGTAATAGTCAATGCAGCTTTAAAAGATATGAGGATCCTTAACCATACCAACATGCCTGACAGAAAGAAATTAAAAAGAGAAAGTAATCGCATGGGTGAAACAAATACTTTTAGGTCTAAATCCGAGAATCTGAAGATGGAGTGCCTTGGATTTGATGGAAGGAAAGATAACACATTAACTAAAAGTGGAAAGATAAAAGAAGAACACTATGTTATTGTGAAAGAACCTGGAAGCATCTATGTAAACCATGTCACACCAGATAATGGAACTGCTCGCTGCATAGCAGAAGAGTTGATAACTATTATTACAGACTCGAAGAGCACAGATACTATCAAAGCTTTACTATGTGATGGTACTCCTGTAAATACAGGAAAAATTGGTGGAGCCATAAAACTGGTTGAAATTCATCTTAACAGACCAGTGCAGTGGTTGGTGTGCCTCTTGCATTTGAATGAGCTGCACGTCTACAAAGCCATTGATGGTAAAACAACAGGTCCACTACTTTTTTGGGTTCAATTGGGAATAAACTGAAAACAGATTTAACAAAATTGGAGGTACTGTAGTCAAATATTCTCGCGTAAAGGGAAACATTAAAGAAATTCCAGCAAATGTTGTGAAGGCGCTAAGCAGTGATCAAAGATATCTCCATGATATGTGTCTGGCAGTGCAAACTGGAGACACTTCTGAAGATCTGTCCACTCGATCCCCAGGTACCCTTTACCATGCTCGCTGGCTAACTCTAGCCAATAGGGTCCTTCGATTATATATCTCAACGCCAAATCCCGATAAAAACCTTCAAGATATAGTCAAGATTATTATGCAGTTCTATGCTCCAGGGTGGTTTTGGATAAAATCTCATCCTAATGCAATTGATGGTGCATATAACTTTTGGCATTTAATATGCTTGCTTCGAAATTTAGATGAACAGCATAGATCAATTATAGAACCAGTATTAAAGAATAACGCCTACTTTGCCCACCCATAAAATATACTCATATCAATGGTAACTGACAAGAGACTAGAAATTAGGGAGCAAGCTATTCAGAAAATCATCCTTTCAAGAAAAGGATTTTCAGGTACCAGAAACTTTGAGTTGCCTCGAAACCCCAATTTCCAATCTTCTGATTACACTGAGATGAACGATTAGCAAAAAGAGATCATTACTTCTCCACCGCTGCTAAACAATTTTAGCGACGATGAGCTACTACAGGATCGATGTAAGCCACTGGAGATAGCTTCTTTTCTATGCCACAGTCAAAGTGTGGAAAGGGCAATGAAGCTAGTAAAAGGCATGTCAGGAAAGAATAGGATATGACAACCGTCAAAAGTTTATCTTAAACTCATTAGAATCAAGGCGAAAACTACCCAAGTTTGAACGGAAGGCCCAATGGAATGAGTAAGAAACATGAAATAAAATTTCTAATGATATTGAAAATTTCTTCCCTTTTGATGTGATAAGGAACAATGAAAAAGTGAATTGAATTTTAGCACATTTATTATGCCTCTAATTTTTTCTTCTGAATATATTGTTCTACTTAATTAATTTTCCTAATACTGTACATTATTAAATAAAATATTATACGTTAATAAAGATTTATGTCATCAAAAAACCTGACTGTAAAGTCTCGTATAAATGGCATATTCTTCCATATAGGTCAAAAAGTGAAAAATTGTCCGAGGGGTAGAAGGCTTTAAACAGCGAAAATAATTTATGAGGGGGTTCCTGTGTTTCATTCAAACCCCTCACAATATGTACTTTTTCAGTATAAAATTTCGACCCGGCTAGTGTGTATATATATATATATATATATATATATATATATAAACGGGGGATAATTTTATTAATTTTCCTATACACTAGCTGAAAATGTGTTTTTTATCTCAGTATATATATATATATATATATATATATACACTACGCCAGGCCGATTGGCTGACAGCCATCGGACCCAGCAATTTGCTTCAAGAAATCGTGGTGAGAGGATGTTAGTTATTCAAAACAAGCCCTCTCTGAATAATATATCCCAGTATATGATGACACTCTACATTTTTGCAGCCCCTACCGCCCTTCATTCTGTGTTTCCTGGATGACGACCAGCTGCCTATACATTTCTGCATCCCCTATCCCCCTTCATTCTGTGTTTTCTGGTTGACAGCCACAGCACCTCGCAGTTTTCTTCAAGAAGTCGTGTTAATAGGATGTTAGTTATTCACAAACCAGCTTCCTCTGTATAATATATCCCAATATATGATGACACTCTTCATTTCTGCAGCCCCTATCCCCCTTCATTCTTTATTTCCTGGCTGATGACCGGCTGCCTATACATTTCTGCATCGGCAACCGCCCCTTATTCTGTGTTTCCAGGCTGACAGCTGGAGGACCCCTGCAGTTCGCTTCAAGAAGTCATGATGATAGGACGTTAGTTATTTGGCTCACCAACAAATACATACACACAACTGTACAACGTACATGCTAGGTTAGACCTTACATACAGGCTCTCACGAATATATCCAAATATATACATATATATATATATATATATATATATATATATATATATATATATATATATGATACTATACATTTCTGCAATTCCTACCCCTCTTTATAACCACTCTAAGCTTATATATAGTTACTTCCCTTCTCCCCCACCCCCCTTTATAACCACTCTACATTTCTGCATCCCCCAACCCCATTTATCACCAACACTACATTTCTGCATTCCCCAACTCCTTTTACCCCCATTTTTTTAATTTCGTCACCCCCTACCCCCTGCTTCCCTCTCTACATTTTTGCGGGGATATTACGAACGACGTACAAGACCCTTATACAAAGCCAGCAACTGAGTGGGGGTGAAGAAACAGCAGCAGAGGCAGTACCACACATCTAACCTCTCAGAAGCAATTTTAGCAAGAGAATATCTGTCATCTTTCCAGGAGAGATCACGAGAAAAGGAAACGTCGAGAATGTTAAGAGAAGAGGAAGGATTGAGTTGTGTATTTGTTGAAGATAAGGGCATAGTCATTTGGAAAATTGTGACGAGTACACAGATGGAAGAACTGTTTTTTTGAGGCATTGAAAGCTACAAAGTTTACTCTGCCCCAATCAGAGATAGCAGAAAGGTCAGAGGTCAGGTGTTCCATAACCGTCCTACACTAATCATGGAGTGATTGTTGTTAGGGATGTTTTGGGAAACGGGACGAGAAGTGAAGAGTGGGATCATCGGCATAGGAGTGAATAGAACAGGAACTGCGAATTAAAAGATCATTAATAAATAAAAGGAAAAGAGAGGGTGATAGGACAGAAATCTGAGGAAAACCACTGTTGATAGCTTTAGGAGAAGAACAGTGGCCATCTACAACTGCAGCTATAGATCGGCCAGAAAGGAAATTAGAGATGAAGGCACAGATTGAAGGATAAAAACCGAAGGAGGACAGTTTCGAAATTAAAGATTGTGCCACACTCTCTCAAAAGCTTTTGATATGTGAAGCGCAATAGCAAAATTTTCACCGAAATCCCGAAAGGAGGATGACCAAAAGTCAGAGATGTGCAAGAAGATCGCCAGTAGAGCGTCCCTTGCGGAACCCATATTGATGATCTGAAAGAAGTTATAAGAAGAGAGATATTTAAGAATCTTCCTATTAATGATACACTTAAAATCTTTGGAAAGGCAAGGAATCAAAGCAATTGGACGATAGATGGAGGGTTGAAAGCAGTCACCCTTCTTTGGGACAGGCTGAAAAAAAACGAACTTCCAGAAGGAAGGAAAAGTACCAGATTTGTAACAAACACGAAAGAGTTCTCCTAGACAGAGTGTCAGCACATGAACACAGTTCTTAAGGAAAAAAGGAAGAAGACCATCATGACTGTACGCCTTCCTAGAGGTGAGCCCAGATAGGGAACAAAGAACATCTTTGGATTCTAATTTCATAATAAGGTCAGATGGGGGAGGAGATGGAGGAACAGCACTGGAATCGTCCAGGGTTGAGTTGTAAGCGAAAGTTTAAGGGAAGAGTTCAACTTTGTCAGGAGAAGAGACGGCAACTAAGCCATCAGACTGGAAAGGAGAAGGGAAAGAAGAGGAAGTAAAGTGGTTGAAGAGGTTCTTAGCTAGATGCTAGAAAGGGCAAGAAGAATTAGATTTGGATAGGTTGTCACATTTTTGTCTGATGAATTAATTTTTGGCGAAGAACAGATTTTGCACGATTCCGGCAGAAATATAAGCTGAGTGAGAGTCAGGAGTTGGATAGGACGGTACTTTCTGAAAGCTTCCTCTCTGTTCCGGATAGCATTAGAACAAGTAAAGTTTTAAACAAACGTTTTTTTTGCATTAGTAGTAGGAATAGAATATGGAATATGTAACAAAACTATTTTCCTTCAGGGTTGACGATGTTCCCTGTCTAGCCTTTAATTTGGGAACACGACACAGTCTTCCTTTTCTACTTTCCCATGCTGTTTTGGGGGTAATAGGGTTCAGAGTAAGATTAGGAGCTAGTTTCTCCATTATTTTCCAAGTGTAAATAATTGTGTATCTCTCTCTTCTTCTTTCCAGTGAATATAGGTTTAATTCGCGTTACGTTTCCCAGTAATTTAGTTCTTTGCACCCATTGATCTTGGCTGTGAAGCTTCTCTGAATCCCTTCTAACTGACTAATGTCTTCTTTTTTTAATATGGCGATGTTAGGACAGAGCAGTATTCCAACTTGGGTATGATTAGTGTTCTCAATAGAGGAATCATTATATTCCTATCCCTTCGTTTAAAGGTTCTCAGTATCTGCCCAGTTATTCTCTTTGCTCTGTTTACTGTTTTCTTATTTTTTGTTTAATTTCAAATCATCAGTCATTACAACTCCTAAATCTTTTGCTCTTGATGTTCTCTGAATTTTCTGTCCATTTACGAACCTACCTTAACAGCTGAAATTTAACAGCTGAAATTTCTCAGTTTTAAATTTTATATTGTTGTCTTCCAACCACTTGTAGATCCTGTTTATGTCTGTTTGTAGAGATCCTATATCCTGTGTGTTTCTTATTTTTTTACTAATCTTTATGTCATCGGCAAAGGATGTTACTGTGCTGTCTCTGGTAACGTCCTCAATTATGTCAGTAAGCATGATTATTAAGAGTAATGGGGGTAATACTGTCCCTTGTGTTACGGAGTTGAGAACGTATGTGTATATATATATGTTATACATGAACAGTCGCCTATCAGTTCAAAGCACTAACGCGAAAACTACCCGACAAACAAGCTATCATTCACTCGCTGTTCACGTGTTTGCCCTTCAACCAGCCCCAAAGGGCTCAGCGTTTCCTCACATCCGCTTAGGAACTCCGCATGGGAACTCAGCTAGCTTGGATACAAAGTGCTTTGACTCTGAGAACTTCGCGCTCTCTTGTGTTTCACACTGTCCAACGCCCTTCTGACACATGTGAGAATGGATTCCTTCGTATATAAGGAGGGGTCCAGCGTTTGAGAAGCAGATTCTAGAACGGTCCGACTTTTGCCTTAGAACAGGGTTTCCACGCGTGATGGGTGCATTTTACCCCGTATGGAAATTGCTTTTTATTGGAATATCGGGTTTGAGGATCTGACTGAAGGAAATGCCAGTTGACTCAAACATTATTTAATTTAACGTAACATTAAATGTCAATTCTAGAATTAAGAATTAAATCATTATAAACCTTATAAACCTGTGTAGAAGAAATATTCTCATTATAAACAAACCGTGTTCTGTGAAGAAATACCTGATTATAATCCGCTTTGCCTAAAATTGATTAAAGTGATTAATATCAGCCAGTGACTTGTCGTAACCATGAAGTTGCAGGCAGAGATCTTTTATAAAATAAGTGAAGGAATGTTATTTTTAAGATTTCTGGTGTACATCTCTGAACGCAGTGTGGTTTGGTTTTTAAACGTTCATGAACGAATAAATCCGAAGTGTTTCAGATTGTTTAAAGTTGTTCTATCTTAGTTCGGATTATCAGAGAAGTAATAAAGCCAAGCCACGTGGGGACAGAGGTTTATCACCGAGACCCGACCCCAGCGAGAAGGGTAATCCAACGGATTTGTAGGTACGTGCAAACGCGTGGTTTCCTCTTTCGCTAGGTCGAAGATTTTAATATCTTTTTTGCATGATGGCGTGACTTTTGTAAGACAGATTCGAAGACGCTGCTAAAGTTGAACCACGAGGGGGTCATAAACTTAGGGCTTCGAATCTGTTAACGGTATTTAAATGTATTTCGTGGGAAGAAGGAGGGGTCTATACTCGGAAATCAGGTCCAGCTCCAATCAGGGGGCCCAGGATCCTGGGAAACGTAGTAAAGATGCCTTCTTTCCCTCTTGTATGGGTAATAGCCTTCTGGAGGGACGATCTTAGGAAAACAAATGATTTGATAGGTTTGCAGAATATTGGAAGGCGGGGTCCTTCAAATATTGTAAAGTAAATTCGAAAATTGAAAAGTTAGTTGTAGTCGTTCCTCCTTGAAGTTAACTGTGGTTAAACAAACACCCTGTAGACTTGTGGCGTAATAAACTTTAAAACGGAAAGTATACCATGTCATTAGCTTACGCGGAAATCGGCGCGTAAAAGTAAGAAAACTTAAAACTGAAAGTATCAATTGTCACTAAAGTAAAAATTAAGAACTTATAGTTCATGAAATTCGTTTACGCGGAAATTTGAGCATAATCCTGTAATTGTTAGCGACCGTAACCGAGAACTTGATTGTATCTTAATTTAGGTTAACCAACGGACCAAGAGTTTTGTGAACTTTCTCTTAATTTAATTTGGCTCCACTTAAATAAGAAATAGGGTACGTCTGGGCCCTAATTTCCGGAATCCGTCAATTTTGGGTACGGAAGAAAGTCCCGTATGGGATATACTGTAGAGTTGCAAGCTTTGTAGCGGGCCGTAAATCTACGGTCCGTACGCCGCACAAGTGGGAGTGATTGTTTCTCCTGCTCGTAGTAAGTAAACTAATTCTTTGAATATCTGGGTCGAATTGCGACCACTTCATTTATTGTTATTTATTTTGTTGCACTAAAATATAAAACCCCTCGAACTATAAATTATTTCATTCAGCTAACTGTTCATCTTTGCTTTAGATTTATCATTGTTGATCAATGCATCGATTTGACTTCATCAAACGGTGAACTTTGTCTTTGAAGTTAAGATTATTGTATTGACTGAAATTTTATATATGTAATCCAGAATAAACTGTTAAATGCATGTACTGAGTCGAGTAACATTTAATAAAATTTATAAGAGGGCGTGTGTTGTTTTAAATACCTTGTGATAGACCCCTCTTGTTAGCTGGGGAAAATTAACGTTCAAAGTAGGCTTGTGGAAAGCCGAAGGAACCTAGCCTATCAATTTAAAGGGTCATCCGTCTTGGGTAGGCCGAATAATCCTGGACGAAAATAAGAGATAAAATTAACGTAATAAGAACGGGCGTTCAATACCATAAATAAATATACGGATTGGGCGCGTACGTCATTTGGTGTCAGAAGTGGGATTCTATTTCAAGGTATTTATCGCAAGAGTGTAACTTTTTGTTAAAATAAATTTGCGTAACAATAAAGCAAGTATATGAAGTAGCTGTAACAGTGATTTTATGAAATAATTGTAACAGCAATTATAGAAATAATTGTAACAGTAATTCTACGAAAGTATTTATAACAATAATTCGGTACAATAATTGAGAACAGTAAGAAGGGTCGTTAACAGTGATTAAAGTTTTAAAGTTTTTTTTAAACAAACAAATAACTTTCGCAATGTCGGTAAAGAGCGTAGAAATAACGAATGAGGAAAGCGTAAGTGACATGAGTGATTCCGAAACAACGAACTTAAACGAAATAAGTACAGAAAGTTTGGAAAATTTAAAAAGCATAAATTTGGCCAAAATTATTCGGTTAATAAAGGAAGACCTTGTAAGGATTATTCCGCGATGGGAGTATTGGGACAACCGAAGATCGGGGGTTCGTCCCCGAAGAATCTCTCTAGTTCCTCCCAGTACAGAAGAACTTGCGAGGCAAGAAAGGATTGGGTGGAGACCAGAGAACCCAGAGGACATCCCAAAGAATCCTTGCAGAAGTGCACACACCACAAGAGACGAGAAACACCGCACCGACGAAGACCGGCAGCAGAATATAAAAACCGTCGTACAGGTATTAAAGAGTACTAGCTTACCTTTGCAACGTGAACAGGCAGTAAGGGGTCCTGAGCAAACGACTTTTGGACACACCTTGGAAGGAAGTTCGCCGAAGTTTGTGGGCGAACGGGCACAAGAGAACCCAGGAACCAGCCCAAACGCCGTCAGGAAGGAAAAGGTGAGACAGTCAACCCAATTGCCACAAGAATATTAAGTGCAGGTAATGCCTTGGTTCAGGCTAATCCCACAAGGAGACATATTAAAGTGGGCATACCTAAGGACGCGTTGAAGACCGTTATGCCGGAGTATGCTTGTAATTGCATCAAAGGAACATCCTTTCGGGACTATTGGATGGAATCAACCCAGTTTTCGGTAAACAACCCAAGCTTAGGACTAAGAGATGAAGAGGTCCTAAGAGAAGAAACGCCACATGACAGAAGCCGAAGACTGCAGAAACTGCAAAATCCTCCCACATCCTGGGACTACAACTCACAAGATTCAGAAGAAAGAACAGCCACAAAAAGGAGGACAACAGCAAGGATGTGGAGGTGAACGAAGGACAAGTCCAGCAAGAGAGGAGAGCCCAGAAGGAAGAACTGTGACACTGGTCACAGGAGGAATAACACAACTCAAGAATGTGACTACAACCCCATCAGAAACCAGAAGAGAAAACAAACCAAGTCAAATGAAGACAGAGACTCCAAAGAGGAAACAATGGAAGAAAGTGGCCGGAGCCAGTGCAAGATTTGTCAGCAAATGCGAAATTGGGAAGAGGCGTGCCCTCGAGCAAACCTTCGACAGGATTGGAAGGAGAAGCCTCCCGAATAGCTTCAGAGGAAGTAGCGGCGAGTCCGTCGGCTAGGACTGATCACCCTACCAGTACTCGTCGCTCAACAAGCTTCCACCGCGCTGAGCGATGGTGGAGCTTCCGTCACATTGACATAAGCTATGCACAAGAACATCGGGAGCCTTCTTTGGACAGTGGCCAACTTCTCAGTTGCACCTGCCCCGCCCATTCATGTAAAGGAGTAGAAGTAAGTTTGACTATGGGAAGGGGGGTTGAAGAATTCTTTTGTGTTTGTATAATTCCAGAGGCTCAGCAAGACTTGACTATAGGCGTATTGTTTCGGAGGACATGAAGACGAAACAAAGGTACGCAAGCCCAGGTAGACCAGAAGAGGACAGTCACTGAATGAAACAGTAACCATCAAGTAAAGGGAGTAGACAGTAAAGTGCGAGGGTGACTCTGGTAGAGGCAATCCCGCACGAAACACTAAAGGTGGCCGCCGTGATTCTGACGAGGGAAGTCAGAGACCCGGGGACGTAGTCCCCTGGGACGTCTATCTACGCTGCACGGAATGTGCAGTGAAGCTCGGGGAAACTTAAAAAATGTTACCGAGCAGGATCCCACAGAGGAAGATGAGGTTACTGATGATCAATCAGGATGACGAAGAATACCTTGGCGAAAAAGAGACGTCGTGGGCATAGTGACGGAGGCAGAGCTAATTGGGAGGGTAGTCGACGCTCACCCCAAATTGGAACGAATGTCACGGTGAAAGGAAGTCAAGCATTGAAGAAGGACTTCGAAGAACGAGTGACAAGCCTCAAGTCCCATGTCCTTGGTTGGAAATCCTTTTCCGACAAAGAAAGGAAAATCGTCGAAGAGTGGCTAAGGGATTATTCAGATGTCTTCTTACTGGGTGGCGAGCCATTGGGTTATAATAACCTGATGCCAATGAAGTTGGAAACCCAGGACCATCCTCCCATCTTTAGGCGACCCTACAGGATACCTATTACACACGAGGAGGAGGTAAAGCGACAAATAGCAGAAATGCTGGATCAAGGAGTGATACAGCATAGCCGTTCCACCTGGTCGTTTCCATTGGTAATCGTGAAAAATGGGGATATGGGTTCCCCTGGACGTCTATTCTCCGCTGCATGGATATGCAGTGAGGCTCGAGGATACTTGGAGAAGTGTCGAGCAGAATTCCAAAGGGAAGTTAAATGATATGGGAATAGACAGTGGAAAATTGGGGATATGAGTTCCCCTGGACGTCTATTCTCCACTGCATGGGATATGCGGTGAGGCTCGAGGATACTTGGACAAGTTGTCGAGCAGAATCCCCAAAGAAAAGTTAAAGGAAAAGGGAATAGACGAAGAAGAAAATTTGGGGTATGGTTTCCCCTGGACGTTTACTCTACGCTGCAATGAATGTGCAGTGAGGCTCAGCGTGGTTTGCAAGTATCACAGAGCGGGAAATCTCAACGGGAAGTTAACACTTTCCAAGGAGGCGGTAAAGTTACTTTTGAGAAATAAAAGTGACGACTAAAGAGTATTACCTTGAAGATAAGATGACATCGGCATGGTGGTTGAGGCAACGAGAACGGGGAGGTTAGTCGGAACAGCCGTGTGATTCCTCGCCCGAAACGAAAAAATGGAACAAGTGTCACGGTGAGAAAGAGTCAAATTTCCACAAGTGACTAAGAAGAGATTGAAAACACCTCAAGACGCATGTTCACCGATGTCCGTCGCTCTCAAAGGGAAGAAGACCGACGAGGGAAAGAAAAGATTAACTACTACCGTCACCGGTAGAGTACCAGGACCACGTGATCACTAGGAACGAAGAGTGACCACAGGAGTCCAAAGGGGAAGCGATTGAAGAAAAGAAGCGTAGGGCCCTGAGGCTTTGTGTAGACTATAGACCTTGGGACGTCAATGGCAGCAAGGACAAATATTAAGTACCCATCATTGAGGAAACCTTGGCCAAGTTGCACGGGACTCATTACTTCTCGAGCAGGGATTTACGCTCGGGAGATGGCAGTTGGCCATTCACGACGATAGCATCTCGAAAACTGCCTTCCCCACGGGAAGCGGTCATTTCGAGTTCAGGGTGGTCCCGTTTGGATTGTCCAAGTCCACCAGTGTTCCAAAGAGTAATGAATTTTATTTTGCCGAAGCAACTGGACAAGGAAGTACAGATTACTTAGATGACCTCATTGTCCTTGGAAGGTTTTAGAAGGACATGACGAGAGGGTACAACGAGCCTTGGATAGCCTACGCACCGCCAACTTAAAGGTAAAGTTGGAAAAATGTCAGTTATTACAGTCCCAGGTGGGGTAATTAGGCCATGTGGTCACCAGGAACGGGGTGAAGCCCAACAATCCAAAGAAGAGGCCAACCAACAGAAAGGAATTGAAGCAATGTTATATTTGGGCAGAGAGTCATCGTCCGTTCGACCATAAGCCGTTGAAGTGGCTTCTGAGGGAAGGACACCGAGAGCCCAAATGGAAGACTAGAGCGTTCGGTTATGACATTGCAAGACTGCGACGTTCTCATCGAGTACGTGAAAGGCAAACTCAACAGAGTGGCCGATTGGTTGTCCCGCCCGCCTGGAGTGACGAAGGAGTTTGTGAACGCAATATCCGAACAAAGCGATCATTGATCGCAAGGTAATCGGCAAACAACAGTAGAAGGACGTTGAAATAGCGGCAATTCGAGCAGCCATCGAAGAAGGAAAGGCTTTCAGCTGGTCCGTAACCAAGCCCATCCAGCCGTCGAGAGTCAAACTAGTGAGGAACCTGCTGGTTTACATCGATGCGAACGGAAGAGAGGTCATCGTAGTTCCTAAAAAGTTGAGAGAGCAGCTCATTTGGAAAGCCCACACTGACGTCAGGAGCATTCATCCGGGAGCTGCCGGACTACAGAAATCCTACGGGACCTTTATTTTGGCCAGGTATGGTTCAACAGGTACGCAGGTAGTCCAAGCGTGCGACACGTGCGCGCGGAACAAATGGACGCGGAAAGTGACTGTGGAAACAATGCCTTGTGTGCGAGGCCACAGTCCTTGGGAACTTCTGCACGTGGACTTAGTTGGTCCCCTTCCTCCGACCGTGGAAGGCAGCCATTATATCCTCACGTGTGTGGATAGTTTCAGCAAATTCACCATACTGGCAGCAATAAAGGACAAGACGGCCCGGGAGGTGGCGGACAAGTGCCATCGTTTGATACGGTGCAAACTGGGCGCCCCTTCAGCAGTAGTATCCGACCAAGGCAAGGAGTTCTGGAACTCTACCTTGCAGGAGCTCTTCAGGGTTTGGGAGTACGACACCAGGACCGCCGCATACCAGCCCCAAAGCAACGGGGAGGTCGAACGTCGGAATAAAGAGTTATGCATCAAACTCTGCATACTTTGTAAAGAAACGGGACGAGACTGGGATAAAATCCTCGACACCGTGGAATTGTCCTTGAACATCAGAGTGCATCGAGCCACGGGGTATTCTCCATTCTTCTTGATGTACGGGCGAGCCCCAACGTACCTTCAAAGCTATTTCGCATGCCACAGGAGGCGTGCGGAGCCCGTACAACCCAGAGGAATACGCCGAAGACCGAAAGAGGAGTCAGAAAATCTACGCCGAGTGGAAGAGTTCATGCGGAGATACGAGAAGGCTAACGGAATCAAGGAATTGAAGCCGTTCGAAGAGAAGGCGCCCCATGGCTTGGTGTACATTGATTACCCGCGACCGGGCAGAGGCAAGTTGGAGCCCCGGTACGAGGGTCCCTACATCATCATCGGAACAGAAGACTCCAGTCACTTATCTCCTGCGTCACATGATCACTGGACATCAGATAGTGATCCATCGAGACCGCATCCGCCGCAGCATCGATGCCCCATGGGACGTTGAGCGACAAGGCGGGGCGGACGACGCAGGGGATGAGATGGGGGAAGGGCCACCCCCTCCTCTCGGGAGCTTCGCCCTCGACACCGGAGAAACATCAACACGGGGAAGTGAACCGGAAGGCGCCTCCCGCCCCCTGGCAGGACCGAGCGGCGGAACGAGGACCGCCGGGCGCTTCCGAACTACTTCCTCACGGAGAGCTTCGCCCAGGACAGGGAGAAACATCGACTAGGGGAGGTGAACCGGAGGGCGCTTCTTGCCCTGGCAGGACCGAGTGGCGGAATGGGATCCGCCGGGCGCCTCCGAGCTACTTCCTCCCCGAGAGCTTCGCCCAGGGAACGGAGGAACATCGACCCGTGGAGGTGAACCGGAGTGCACCTCCTGCCCCCTGGCAGGACCGAGTGGCGAGCAGGAGCCGCCAGGTGCTTCCGAACTACCTCCTCGCGGGGACCTTATGGGAATAGGGTCCCCCGGAGAAAGCAGACAGGCTGCTTTCCCAGGGCCACCGTTTGAGCGTCAGTATGCTCTTAGGCCCCGACCTCGAGTACACTACGAGGAACCCGAGGTGACTAAAATTAAGTGTGTCAGTGTTGGTGTCCCAATAAAGGGGACAAATAAAATCTATCAGTGATAGTGTCCCAATCAAGGGGACAAGTAAATGGAAAGTTTTTGTGAATAAAAGTGATAATACCCGACCCTAGTTAAGAAAGTTTGCATCGGAGTGCAAAATGAAAGGAGGGGAGGGATGTCGTAACCATGAAGTTGCAGGCAGAGATCTTTTATAAAATAAGTGAAGGAATGTTTTTTAAGATTTCGTGGTGTACATCTCTGAACGCAGTGTGGTTTGGTTTTTAAACGTTCATGAACGAATAAATCCGAAGTGTTTCAGATTGTTTAAAGTTGTTCTATCTTAGTTCGGATTATCAGAGAAGTAATAAAGCCAAGCCACGTGGGGACAGAGGTTTATCACCGAGACCCGACCCCAGCGAGAAGGGTAATCCAACGGATTTGGACGTACGTGCAAATGCGTGGTTTCCTCTTTCGCGGTCGAAGATTTTAATATCTCTTTTGCATGATGGGTGACTTTTGTAAGACAGATTCGAAGACGCTGCTAAAGTTGAACCACGAGGGGGTCATAAACTTAGGGCTTCGAATCTGTTAACGGTATTTAAATGTATTTCGTGGGAAGAAGGAGGGGTCTATACTCGGAAATCAGGTCCAGCTCCAATCAGGGGGCCCAGGATCCTGGGAAACGTAGTAAAGACGCCTTCTTTCCCTCTTGTATGGGTAATAGCCTTCTGGAGGGACGATCTTAGGAAAACAAATGATTTGATAGGTTTGCAGAATATTGGAAGGCGGGGTCCTTCAAATTTGTAAAGTAAATTCGAAAATTGTTAAGTCAGTTGTAGTCGTTCCTCCTTGAAGTTAACTGTGGTTAAACAAACACCCTGTAGACTTGTGGCGTAATAAACTTTAAAACGGAAAGTATACCATGTCATTAGCTTACGCGGAAATCGGCGCGTAAAAGTAAGAAAACTTAAAACTGAAAGAATCAATTGTCACTAAAGTAAAAATTAAGAACTTATAGTTCATGAAATTCGTTTACGCGGAAATTTGAGATATCACTGAAGGTTAGCGACCGTAACCGAGAACTTGATTGTATCTTAATTTAGTTAACCAACGGACCAAGAGTTTTGTGAACTTTCTCTTAATTTAATTTGGCTCCACTTAAATAAGAAATAGGGTACGTCTGGGCCCTAATTTCCGAATCCGTCAATTTGGGTAGAAGAAGTCCCGTAGTATATGTAGAGTTGCAAGCTTTGTAGCGGGCCGTAAATCTACGGTCCGTACGCAGCACAAGTGGGAGTAATTGTCTCCTGCTCGTAGTAAGTAAACTAATTCTTTGAATATCTGGGTCGAATTCGACCACTTCATTTATTGTTATTTATTTTGTTGCACTAAAATATAAAACCCCTCGAACTATAAATTATTTCATTCAGCTAACTGTTCATCTTTGCTTTAGATTTATCATTGTTGATCAATGCATCGATTTGACTTCATCAAACTGTGAACTTTGTCTTTGACGTTAAGATTATTGTATTGTCTGAAATTTTATATATGTAATCAGAATAAACTGTTAAATGCATGTACTGAGTCGAGTAACATTTAATAAAATTTATAAGAGGGCGTGTGTTGTTTTAAATACCTTGTGATAGACCCCACTTGTTAGCTGGGGAAAATTAACGTTCAAAGTAGGCTTGTGGAAAGCCGAAGGAACCTAGCCTATCAATTTAAAGGGCCATCCGTCTTGGGTAGGCCGAATAATCCTGGACGAAAATAAGAGATAAAATTAACGTAATAAGAACGGGCGTTCAATACCATAAATAAATATACGGATTGGGCGCGTACGTCAGACTTTCAATTCTTTAATCCACACTTGACTTTGTGGAAATACGCGTCATAAAAATTTAGAGGACTCTTACGCGAAATTTATTTTCGGCGTACTCTGTGGCCACGTCTGTGCACTACATTGAGACGGCTCATTCGATCCAGGAGTACCACATTATACCCTCTTGGAGTAACTCGATTTTACCCGACTCCCCCAAGAAACGTATAATATATGGTGTCAGGTATTGGGTCAAGGTAAATATTTCCTTGCCCCATTTCCTATAGATACCAGTCAAGACACCAGAAGTTGGCTGAAGTGCGTGCATGCAGACCATTTGCACGGAGAAGAAGAAGAAGACGGAAGTTCCACCCAGGATCACGAGATCGAGGGCAGCTGCCCAGGCCCGATTGGAGTCTGCCACGAGGATTGAAGCAACAGGCGAGGACGAGACTTTAGATCCTTCAAAAGAAGAAGAAAAATCCGAGGCAAGCAAACCTATTTGTATTGCAACCGGTTTCAGGGGACAGGAAGATACTTTTCCTGTAGCAGGTTAGGTCAGAGGAATCGATCCCCTTCACCTTACGTAATTCGGAGAAATTATTATCCATATGAAAGATCAAACGGAAGGTGCGGGAAAGAAGAAAGAAGAACGGGTAACTCTTGGAGAGAGAAAGGATACAGGGCTCGAAACGATTCCTCTTATAGAAATGGAAATATCACTCAAGACCGAGACCGAGGACTATCCCCTTCAGGAAGTTAGGAGAGCCGCAGAAGCGACTCCCCAACGCCAAGGAGAGTCGCCACTCCTCAACATAGGGGATAATCTCCCCGAACAGTTTCTTTTAAGGAAGACGAAGAGCGAAAAGCAAATTAAAAAAAACGAGTAACGAGACAAATATCAGGCCGAAACAATCCCATAGAAGAGATAAAAAAGAGGAAATTAAAGTGAGTGAGCCCGAACAAATGAAAAAAGCAAAATTGTATGAATGCGAGACAAAACTATATAAAATGAATGAAAGTGAAGATGACCCTGAGGCAAGAGAGAAAGAGGACGAAAACAAATCGAGAAATCGCACGATCTTGAGAATAGAGTCTGATTTCAGACAGAAAGAAGTACAACAGAAAGAAGTATATGAAAAAATTCTCGCAAATGCCTCAGACAATCACGTGATTAGAGCGTGCGATTCAGTACTGAATCACGAAAGTTTGAATTGATCCCACGAAAAAGAAGCAAATGAAGATATAAATATATACAAAGTGAAAGAAATCGTGTGAACGGTGTTTATGAAACAAGCGTGTGCGAAACGGAGATTAAAAGTACGATCGGTAAGCATGATTCATTGTCGGAATGTGTAAACCGACGTATGAACGAAAATGCAGGTGCTATACAAATTTAAAGTAACCGTGTGAAGGGAGTTTATGACATGGTCACATGTGACACTGATATTAAGAGTGCGAACGGAAGGCATGATTCATTGTCAGATTGTGGGAACGGGAGTACGAATGATTGTATGAGAATACATCACGCGAATGACGTATATGAACTTGTGAGGTTAAATGACATCAGAGTAATGGAAAAAGATGATTTAGTTATGGGGACATGTCACGCGAATAACGTAAATGTGGAGGAAGAGAAATTAAATGTTAAAATGGTGGAAAAGACCTCTCCTCCACAAACCGCCTTAACTGATATTTTTCTGAACGAAGAAAAATCGGAAAGGAAACTTGATATACCTGAAATTCTACTAACCCATCATGAATGTACACACAAGATCAACAACAGAATGAGCCCTATAAATAACCTAAGGAAAAAAGGAAACACGAGGAAATTTCCTCAAGGAATTGAATCTGAAGAATTAAGAAATGAGCCATTGAAGTACAGAAATAGATTTGATGAAACGCAAAGCTTTTTGAGGCACGTCACAAGGCCGCCAGATGACCATGCGAACGAAGAACTTTGTACATAGATAATTATAATTGCGTTTTTGCACTAAAGCAAACAACCTGTATAAAGAAGCTTGGTGTAGAGCTTCGCTTTGGTATAGAATCTCGCTTCATGCTTACATAACTACAATTATATGAAAGGAGTTCAAATAAATGCTTTTAAAATATTAGATTACATGTTAAAATAGATAGTTGGGAAGGATAAAGAATAAATAAATAGATAGAATTAAAACTCCTTTATAAACTCTCTTATAATGATAGACGTATTCTCGGGATAAAATTATATGCACTTTTAAAGATATAGGCGTTCATCGGAAAATAAGTAAGACGATATAGTTCTTGTAAGTACCCTGGATAATAAACTAATATTTTCCCTAATTTCACCTACATTAAAAGATTAATGAAAGATTTGTTCTCCAAACAGTTTAAAGTGAATAAAGTTTTGTTTACCGTGAGAACGAGTGAACTTCTTTTGCACGAACAGGATGAGGTCTGACGTACAAACGTACGAACTCACAACACAAATAAAATGTTTACCGCGACTTTGAGAAGTAGGAAATCGTAAGTCAGTTCGTTTTAGAATTGCTGAGGTGACATAGGAGGGAATTAAGTGTTAAACTGAGTTAACAAGAAATTTAGGAAATTGCTAAAAATTAATTAAATTAAATACAGTATTACCTAATTAATATTCTTCATTTAATATTACCCACTCCCAATTATTGGAAAAATTAAAAATTACCAAGGTTTCCTGCTGAAGGAAATCGTAACCCTGCTCCTGTCACTGTGCGCATTACAAACGGGGGCGCACACCCTTGTCAACAATGGCGTACTGTTTGAACCCTTGGGTCCCCTAATCCCCTACGGATCTGTCTACACGTTTAGTGTCAGACTCCACCTTGGCTCGTATTACAGGAGCTTACATACCTTGGATGCCAAAATGAGAAAACTCATACCTCGATGTGAGACTGAAGAAAGACTACGTGGATTCAACAAGACTAAAACTAATACTGTGGAAGAATTGGAAATATTAGTGACCACCCTGCGAGGAGTGCGTGAGCAAATATTAGAAACCAAACGAGAAATATCTGTGTTCATCACCACCCTAAATCAGGAAGACCCCCTTGAAGGTACACCGCTAGGATGAAAGAAGAAAGGATTGATCGACGCAGTAGGTGGACTTATGAACTTTGCTTTCGGGACAGCTCAACAAAGCTCGGTGTACAACGTCGTCAAGCATGTACAAGCAATCGAGTCCAATGAAAAGGACCTGGCCGACAGTTTAAACTCGTATATTACTGTCCTAAATGCTATAATATACGAATCAGCAGCCTCCAGAAGTACGTGAACCTACTGTCTGAGAACATACACTCTTTCCAAGAGACAGTGGGTGTATGCCTTGCCAGCTTGAAAGAAGAAATAAAAGAAGAAAAATACATCACCTTCTTTTCCATTCTGGCACATAGCCTTTCCACCTACAGTGAAGGACTTCATTTACGATTGAATAGATTAAAAACGGCGTTGGTTAACGCAAACAGAGGTAGACTGTACTCGTTTCTGTTCGATTCAGCATTCTACCTTCAAGTGCTGAAGGAATCGAACCAAAATAGGAGGATTACTGCCGTATATTCTATACAGAGTTACTATCCCCCTTTATTTTAGACTCAGACAAATCCGTTTGCAGAATGTTTCTGAGGACGAGCTTCGTATAATAATTTTCATCCCCTTAAAGGCCATAGAGACTCCCACAACATTTTTCCATATCGACCACCTTCCCATTTGGATTAATAAAGAGGACTCGTTCGCCGAAATTATACCAAAACCCCGATATTTAGGGGTAAGTGAAGTCCGACTAAATTATATATTAATGGATACTCTGGATGGCTGTACTCGCATAGAAGGGACTTTCCATTGTCCCACGCCCACCCATATTCTACATAAAGGATCAGATAACTGTTTGGTCCGATTTTCCAAGCAAATTCCCAAACCAATCTGACGACCTGTCATCGGGTCTTAAAAAGAAACTTTTCCCTGTGTTCCTTCGATATCGACACACTATACTCTATAGTGTACCGAACACCTTAACTTTGCTCCTCCGATGTGGGAGGAAGAAAGGAAACAAACATCAAATGGAAATTTCTGAAACGGGTCCGTTCCCCTTGCCAGAAGGATGCGACGTTTTCACTAATCATAAAATGATTCCCTCGATATCCCTCTTCTCCAGTCCTCGAATTTCACCTTGAAGATGGAGCTACCCCCTCCAATAAATGACATGGAAATAACGTACATAAGAAATTCGTCTCAGACGGCAGGCAGATGCACTGAAACATTTTAATGCCTCTCTTCCAAAGGGAGTAAACCTGAAAGAGATGGCCAGTTACATTAAGAAAGTCACTTTAGAAAAATACGATGAGAAAAAAGCGTCCGTCATCACACACTCCACCCTTGCCCTCTGTCTCCTCCTTGGGGCCGTCATGATGTGAGTCATGATAAATCGCAAGTGCCGCCGATCCCGACGCTATCCAAACCCCGCAGTCGAGACAAAAACGCTTACTGAGTCCCCTACTTTTACCTCTAGTCCGGAACCATCCAGGAGGCAACCCCCTTCAGTGCGATTTTACCGTCGAACGGAAACAACGCAAAATCCAAGGAATGAAGATATGTCTTACGAGCGTCCTCCGAATACCGTTAAAATATAGAATATACCCTTTATACCTACTATTAGACACATACTACTAGTTTTAAATAAAAACGTGAAATCTACGTGCTTAAAATTCAAAGGTTTAAAGGTGAACTTTACGTGCTTAAAATTGGTGAATAAAGTGATGTGGTGTGAGGATAAACAAAAGGAAAGTACCATAGTGTGAAAATAAAATTAGTAATAATTTATTAATCAATCTTCCCAGAATAGAAACCTTGCAAACTTTGAACGATGCATATCGACGACCTTCCAATTGAAATTCTGTGCTACCTATTTAAATTCCTAGCAGACTATAAGTTCGTCCCGAGACTTGTCTCAACAAAATGGCGAGACATACTTTTACTGAATTGAAGAGCAGGCACCTCGCATTTAGAGGACTCCCAACTCACCACCTTTGCTTCATAATAGCCAATTATATCCCTCTACTTTTAGATATATATAGCTTAGAGATTTCTATACCAATAGGTCGCCACATCTTTGAAACAAGAGAGTTAAAGTCGCTGCGAAAATTCCGACAAATAAAGGCCTTGCATTTAAATAAGGTGAAGTTCGTATGTACTTCCGGAAAAACCTATGTTCGATATTTGAAAAGTTTTCCCAAATTAAATAAATTAAGATTGTCAAATGACACGATACCTTGAGAATTTTTACGCAGCCTACTGAAGGTAAAAGATTTCAAATGTTTAATTTTGAATAATGTGAAATTTGTCGGGTACAATACAACCAAAAAATTGATCACGCTCATTCATGATCTTGATCAGTTGCATCGGGTGTATCTAGCACACTTGCCTCTTCACTCGAGAATAATAGCTTTTTTAAAAATTGACTTCGTCGAGAAAGATGCCACGACCAAAATAATACTGTAGATAAGAATGATTATTTCACGGGTCACTACCAACGGAGAGATAGCGTACATACCGCAACCGACATTTATTTTGATAATTTACATTTAAAAAATTGTCCCTATGAAACCATAGACGATGCAAACGATCCGGAATCCGAATAATAACTTTATTACATGAGGTTAATCTCCCTAGAAAATGTTTATAAATCATGTTTACATATTGCTTCTACTGTGCGTTTCCCTTTCTTGTCTACTATTCTATCCTTATATAAATGACATACACAAGTTATCCTAAGAAACCAAATCTTCTATAAACAAACTTAGGATGTGACGTAGGAATTTGTTGTAAACATTATTTTAATAATTAATGTGTTTATAATTGCATTCTGTTCATAACGGCTAAACTCTACGTTCATTATTATCAAATTAATGCTTCTAAATATAACGCATCTTATTGTAAGAAAACATCTTACAATACTCAGCTAAAATTTAAAAATTAGTAGATAATTGCTCCGTGTAGCGTAATGTGCCGCTCTAGTTGCGAAAAGTTTAAGTCACCCATAAAAGTAAACCAACCCATTTTAAGAGAGAAAAATTATTATTAGATGAACCTGTACTAGATAAAATAAGGAATTCCCTTTAAATTTAATTAAAAGGGTCGCTAATTAAATTATAAAAAATTCTCTAAAGCCTTTAGAACCCGGCTTGGTAAGGTCAACATCCAAAGAAGCTGTGTTCGTACTGTTGTATTACTTATATTTTGAAAGGGATCTATGTTTGCATAGAACCCAAGAGAACATTGCATTTTGAACAGAACCATTACTATTTACCCTCTGTTTTTTTCTCTTCTGGATCTTCTTTCCTTAAATACATGTTATATATTGTGGGGCGCTTAATATCTTGTTTCATATTTTATGCTGCGAATCGAAAATGTAAGTACGAATCTTTTATGCAAAAAGTGAGTTATCCCTTTAGAAACCCAATTCCCCTTTAAGGGTTACGAAATAAATTCCCTGAATGATTTCAAAATTTTTAGAGGAATTAGACTTAGCTATAAATTACATTGTACCGAGTGTTTCTCTCGAAGTGGTACTTAAATCACCTGATTTTTGACAAGGGTTCACGCCCTAAAAAAATCGTAGATAAAAACGTTTCCCGTCCGTAAAGCAAAAAATCGAAATTGACCGTCTATATTTTACGGCAAATAGTGTACCCTATATTGCGTTTTCTATGAATGTGATAACCTTAATTCAGTACATCTCAGACCTGATGTTAGTTACCCCTAACCAAATAATGTAACTCATTGAAGATTTATTTCGTCATTAGCTTATTAATAATAAAAGGTAGACTATTAAAGTAGAAATGTATCCCTTAAACAAAATGCATACCAATTCTGTGCGAATAACTCTAAATTTACAAACTAATCTAGTACCTAAAAATTAATTTCAAACCACAGCTATAATGACAACCGGGCAGCTAACAGAACATTGTACTAATTCCGAACCCTGTACCAAACTTCTATCAAAACTGGAGATGTGTGTGGTGAGATCAAAAACTTTTAAACGGGTCCTCGGGCACTAACTATACCCATGAAATCAACTCCAATAAATATTACAAACGAAAGAGATCATTCTAGGAATATGTAACGCATAGAAAGATTCGTAACGATTCGAAAGAACATCAAACGCTTCTTGTTTATGCGTAGCATGTTTATCTTCCATACGTATGTAGTGTACTAAGTTATATTTCATTATCTTATCTTTGCTAAATAACGACCCCTCAAACAATTTAAATTAAATCAAAATGTTTAACCCCTATGATTGTTTCCAAGATCACTGCTAAATGTAAATGTAGGTAGCTAATTACAATCTTGGGAGCATTTCCTGCGTACATATGAACTTTTTAAATGGGTCTAAGGATCCTAATAAATTACGCATTGTTCCTTATAGCAGTTAATCGTACTTTAATGTCCTTAATGTACCTGATTGTCATATACCTTGCTACTATGAATTTATCTTCCTACTCTTCTTCCTTGGTTATAATTATAATAACTTCGAAATTTCCTTATAGATCAAATCATTGTTATTAATAACACTGGCCAACAAAATGAAACTTTTTTCTCATCACAAACATGATCACACATTTCTTAATCCATTTTTCGCGCTGATTCCGAATCTGGTTTTATTTTGTTTCTAGCACGTAGAGTTATATACATACACTGGTTTTGATATTTTTAAGTTTTTGATATTGCTATAAGAAAATTTATGGATGTATAGATCACACTTAGGAATGCTAAACAACAAATACATCATATACTTTATTTAATGTACTTATAAATAAAGAATATATACATTATTTTATTAAAAGCGCTGTGAGTGTGATTTCCTTTTGTAAATTTGGCCTGGATTGTCACGATACAGCATCCAACAATGGTCCGCCATCATGCTTTCATTCCAATATATTGGTAGCGCTTCTCCATCATCTGAATATCTTGATGGAAGCGCTCTCTTTGCTCGTCACTCACTGCACCAAGGTTTTCAGGAAAGAAATCTAAGTGGGAATGCAGGAAGTGGATTTTTAACGACATTCGACACTCCATTTCTTTGAAGGCATCAAGGAGGTTCTTGACTCCATCCTTATACGCAGGTGACTTGTTGCTTCCAAGAAAGTTTTCACATATCCATTTGAACGCCAGCCAAGCCTTCAATTCCAGCGGACTTAGGACTTTTTCAAATTCAGTGTCATTCAAAACCTCCCTTATTTGTGGCCCAACAAATATTCCTTCCTTCAATTTTGCTGCAGTAACCTTCGGAAATTTCCTTGAAAGGTATTGGAACCCTTCAGAATTGACTTTACCCATTGCTTTAACAAAATTCTTCGTTAAACCAAGTTTAATGTGAAGAGGTGGCAGATAGATCTTTTGGGGATCCACTAAAGGGACAGACTGGACATTGCTTATCCCTGGGACATATGTATACCTAAGTGGCCAGTCACTTTTGGTGTAATGTTCTATAGTGGCGCGACTGTCCCACAGGCAAAGGAAACAACAAAATTTTGTGAATCCTGACTGCATACCCTTAAGCATTCCTATAACTTTTAGATCTCCTCAAACATTCCATTGATGACTGTCGTATTTGATTGCCTTCAGTAGTATGTCCATATTGTCATATGTTTCTTTTAGATGGACGGAATGGGCAATGGGGATGGATGGCATTATATTACCATTATGCAAAAAAACTGCTTTCAGGGGTCATTCTTACATTTTCGAGGCATGTTGACTGACCTGAGCAAACTATAAATTAAAAAAAAATGTACACCAACTTGACACAACAAGTTTTTGGACTGGACTGATCTTTTGACACACAAAGCACGGCGTTGTTGCCTGAATCACAATGCTGCTAGACGTAAAAGCTGACACCTGAAATACATAAGATGTATAATTAAGATAATTGAAATCAATAAGATGAATAAACTAAAAAAACACAATAAAATAAACACAATCAAATGTTGAAATATTAGTATTTTGCCTATTTAAAATGGTTAAATCTGTGTAGTTATATATATGTCTTCATCTTGAAAAGTATACGTGCTAGAAAAAATCTGAATGCAGTTTTGGAATCAGCGTGAAAAATGTTATCCAGCCACCACAAATTTTACTCTGATGAAAAATCTTTGTTGACCAGTGTAATTTATTTATGAGAGTATACCCTACAACTCGTTTTCTAAGAATCCAAATATGAAAAGTGCTTTCGGATCCTTTTGCGCTCGAATATTCGTTATTCCTCCAATTAAAAATTAAACTCAGTAAGGTTATATGATACGCAAATAACCCCGTATTCACGAAATGTTGAGAATCCCTCCACGGAGCTGAATTAGATATTCCCCGTAAATCTTTCAAACTTAATCTTTGACCTAATCCCTATCCTATCCTGAAGTCTTAGCTATTTTCAATGTGATCCAAAAAATCCGGTATCTCTGGGGCACTAGAAGGCCGTATCGTCATATTACTTTTTTCAAGGGTCCCTTGGCGCCTGACCCTAAAAAATTTCATCAAATAAAAATTATCACTTAGTGTCTAATACGGGAGAAAAGAATCGGAACACTAAACTGTGGTTCTTTCTTTCATCTGAATTTAATCTCTGTGTCAGTGTTATAGATATATTGAAAGAATTATGAAACCATGAACTGTTTAATGTACTGACATAAATGTTTTACATTTTATTCTTCACTGCAGTTCAAATAACTTTATAATTCTGCAATTTTTCAACATTAGAAAAATCAAAAGGGTCTTATCACATTAATTGATATTATGGAAAGGCGGGCCAGATTGAAAGCATTCACGCAGCAGGAGAATGCATCATATATACTGTATATATATATATATATAAACCTTTAGTATCTGACAAATAGCAAAGGTTTCCTTAACGCCGACCATGGCCTTATGGCAAGATGATCTTCACAAACGAGCCTTGCAATCTGAATATTAGAGATTATTTGGGCTTAAATAAGAAAAACCTTAAAATAAAATTCCATAATATTTAACCAACCTAATTGACCTATCCAAAGACGTGTGTAGAGGTCAATCAAAGAAATTTAATTCTTTTCTTCGCCGTTCGCAGACATCTGGGAATCATCAGGAATCGAAGAATACACGTGGTTTTCAAGGAGAACCAAAAGGACGTTGTGTTTTCCCAAAACGTCCCTCGGAAGGAAAGCTAGCGTCTTACGAGACTATATAAGGCAGAGTTCACTGAAACTCGCTCTCACTCTGCTCTTTACTTCTCCTCGTGAATCTCTTTTCACGTAGCGCCTCTTCGACTTCAGCCGGCCTCGTTCCTTCAAGTTACACTTCAACCATAAAGAAACGAAGCAACATTTGAGGCGACTCTACAATTTCATCCTGCAAGAAATAACATCACTGCTGTAGACGTTTTCCGTAGGCCCCATTTTAACAAGTCTCTACCAGCTTTCAACACTCATCCTCTCGCCGGCAAGAGGCATGTTATGATGTATATATGCAGCTTACTTATATATATATATATATATATATATATATGTATGTGTGTGTGTGTGTGTGTGTGTGTGTGTGTGTACATATACTGTATATAGTGTAGTGTCCCCAAATTAAAGGATCGGCAGGGGATCTATACATCACTGAAGGAAAACAGTTGGTTGTCAGGGAGCCAAGACTTTTTAGCGAGTTTACAAACAACTTCAGAAACGTCACTGCGGTCAAAGTTAAAATCTTCAAAAGAAGACTGGATGCTTGGCCCAGTAAGGTACCAGATGAGCCGGATGTACCTGGCTATGCGTGGCTGAGAATGCAGGAGAACAAATTGCTCATTCACCAGGCCTAGAGGCAAGGCCCCCTAGCATTGTCTGTGTGTGAAGACAGACCAACGCACGGAGCTGCCAGAAGGTTGAGAAGTATATACAGTGTATATATATATATATATATATATATATATATATATTATATATAAAGTAAGTAACATGTATATATATATATATATGTATATATATATATATAAAGTAAGTAACATATATATATATATATATATATATATAAAGTAAGTAACATATATATATATATATATATATATGTATGTTACATACTTTATGTGAATTCGAACGATGGTTCAGGGTCGACCTGGGGACGATCCTCTGCAGCACCCCTACTCATTTATATATATATAGGTTAGAATTTGAATACATAAATATGAGCGTGTAACGGCATATTATGAGCCTTAACAAACAATCGTACGACGCTAGAAAAAATAAAAAAATAGATAAATAAAAATAAAAATGTAGACGGAACGGAACGACTTGAGAATCTCCCGGACAAGACAAACATAGTAATTTGAGTTATACATCTACTAGAGTTTCTGGTGGGATGATAGCTCCATACTCTTTTACAATGTATATTTGAGAATATTTTGAGATACAGATGACATGTTTGTAGAGGCCTAAACCACATGAACAAACAGGAGCCCCAAATAAAAGTTCACATACTTCATGCACGTAGAAACATGTAGTTTTTATAATGCTAATATATGAATGATAATTTAACAGTCTATTTTCGCGATCTTTCTGTTTTTCCCTAAACTCATCCACGTGTATAGCTATATGATGTGATAAAAATTCTCTGACAAACTTTTTAATGCGAACATCCTATCGCCGGATGCATGTAAAACTCAAATTCGCTCACTTTTCACACATCTCTGTTGCATTATTACCCGGCTGTAGCATTTAGGACAGAGTTTTTCATGGACTATTGCGAGAGCACAGTGCATCCCCAAAATCATATTGTCGCAATTTATATATGAACTTAAGAACAAATAAATTCCATATAGGCTACTACTGATCAAAACAATAATGAAAACACTATTAATACATAATTTTGTGTAACTTATAATACAATAATTTTAGAAAATAGCTGCTAATTATAAGACATGAAAATTTCAGTAAAATTAAACTTGTACGAAATACTTCTCAAACTTTGAGTTTTTAAACATTGTGTTTCATGGCCGTAGTATGGGTCAGAAAGGGGGAGTGCAATGTTGCATAATATTGCATAATGGTGCATCATTTTGCAAGAGTGGCACCCCACCCACCCTTTGTTTTGTTGCAAGAGTGGCACCCCACCCCCCTTTGTTGCTAAGCCCCGCCCCCTCGTTGCCAAGGCACCCCCTTTGTTGCCAGCCCCGAAATTGGATTGCAAGGGGTATGCAACCTGGAGTTATCCCCAAGTTGATCCCCCCAAAGTGGAGTGCCAACCTTTGTTGCCAACCCCAAAATGGAATTGCAAGGAGCATGCAACCTGGAGGCGGATTTCTCCCACAAGCTCAAACCCCCCAAAGGGGCATGCCTATCCTAAGGGTGCCTCTTTGGGGAGGAAGGGGTTTCCTCACCCTCCAAAGGAGCAGAAAGAGATAGCAAGAGAGAAAGAGAGAAAGGAAGAGATCCTTCATCCGACAGCTGTCGGACGCATATGACTCCGTCGTCCAACACCCGGCCTCTTATAGTGCCCCTAAACAGCCAGTTGGCTTAGGCCGCCAGTTGGCTTAGGCCGCCAGTGCCAGCCACTGCCTCAAGCTAAATGCCACAGTATGCTAAATGGATCCGGGAACGCGCCAGTGCCAGCCACTGCCTCAAGCTAAGTGCCACAGTATGCTAAATGGATCCGGACACGCACCCCAATCTAGGTCAGCCCTGTAGCTGGGTCGAACACTTCAGACAAGCGCCAGTGCCACCCGGCTGAACCATACAATTATCCAACCAAATAAAATATATTATTGTGTACAAGGAATCAATAAAACGCCGTTACAGCAATCTGATTTAAAACACGAAAAATTATTCAATAAAACGCCGTTACATCAATCTGATTTTAAAGGGAGGTTTTAGCCTTGCACTCTGGCCCTTTTTGCTAACTATGCTTTATATATATATATATATATATAATATATATATATATATATACACATTTTCAACTGCAAAGAACACGCAGTATAATTAACGTAAAGAACGACGCTTGTATAGAAGACAGTCCGCGCAAGATGAGGAGGGAGAACGAACAAATGAAAAAATGAGGTAACCACCCGGGAATCGAACCCGGGATCTTCCGATTTCCGGTCAGATATGATAACCATTACACTATGGGCCTCACTCGATCAGAAGTCGTAATTCTCCTACATACGCGCAGAAACCAATGCCCCGAGGGGGCACCTCCCGCATGCCGCACATATATACATTTTCAACTGCAAAGAACACGCAGTATAATTAACGTAAAGAACGACGCTTGTATAGAAGACATTCCGCGCAAGATGAGGAGGGAGAACGAACAAATGAAAAAATGAGGTAACCACCCGGGAATCGAACCCGGGATCTTCCGATTTCCGGTCAGATATGATAACCATTACACCATGGGCCTCACTCGATCATAAGTCGTAATTCTCCTACATACGCGCAGAAACCAATGCCCCGAGGGGGGCCCCTTCCGCATGCCGCACATATATACATTTTCAACTGCAAAGAACACGCAGTATAATTAACGTAAAGAACGACGCTTGTATAGAAGACATTCAGCGCAAGATGAGGAGGGAGAACGAACAAATGAAAAAATGAGGTAACCACCCGGGAATCGAACCCGGGATTTTCGGATTGCCGGTCAGATATGATGACCATTATACCATGGGCCTCACTCGATCAGAAGTCGTAATTCTCCTACATATGCGCAGAAACCAATGCCCCGAGGGGCAATCGGAAGATCCCGGGTGGTTACCTCATTTTTTCATTTGTTCGTTCTCCCTCATCTTCTTGCGGGGAATGTCTTCTATACAGGCGTCGTTCTTTACGATATATATATATATACATATATAGAAAATGGTATGATGCTCCACCCAGATTTGATAACGGTCTTCCAATCATCGTTCAGGGATACCTGAATGATCTCGTTTTTGAACATCATATGCCTAAACCACGCCTATCTTTCGTGGAACAACCAATGATTGTCTTTGAAAAGGATGCACGCTCTCGGCTGGTCGAAAATGCCCGCCACAAGTCCTAAACAACGCCCCTATTGCAGCAGTGGCCAATAGGAAACAAGGTTCTCCGCTTGTAGGCAGGGGGCGTACCCCTTATAAATGGGGAACTTCAACGCTTAGAGCCAGTTTCTCCAGCTATCGAATCCCGTAACAATGGCGAATCTCTATAACTCTCCCGATCTGTTTTTTGAAAATGATCACAGCAGCCACGCTGCAGTGTATCTTTTCAGTGTCACAGATAGCCGCGAACTTTTCTCGTCTCAGAGCATTGCTGAAAATTGTGACGAACTGCGCGAATCCACAATCAATTCAATTGAGATGTAAGTAGCTTATATATATCTCGTAAACACTGATGAGATGCCGTATTAAAGGCTTTGAAAATTAATGTCTGTGTCCCATATATATATATATATATATATATATATATATATATATATATATACACATAACAGCTCTCGGCAGTTTTTAATTTTTAAACCAAAGTTCATTGTACGTGCTTCTCGTCAAATCTACCGCGAAATATTTTCAATTATAATCTAACTCCCTCATCACTATAACGGTTTTCAATTTATAGAATTTTAAAATCTTAGCGCTGTTCATTGTAATGTTTACGCTTTCAGAATATCCTTAACCTAACCTAGCAGTGTTTTAATTTATAAAGCGCAGTGATAATACGAAGTAGTGTCATAATAAGTGTTTTGAAAAATCGTGTTTAATTAATGTCTGTGTCCCATATATATATATATATATATTAGGGTCTCTTATTGGGTAGTCAAAATTGAAATGTTGAATTATTTTATCTGCGCCCCCTAAAATAGTTCCATTTAGCATAAAAACTAAAACGTGAAAGTTTGACACAAATTCGCTCATATTTAGGGGTCGCCCCCGGCTAATAAAAATAGTGACCATGGCATAATAGCTCCTGACATATGATTATGCTCATTATACACATAATTCCTTCCTTCTTTTTTTAGTTTGATTCGTTTTTATAAGTATAGGCCTTCTTATTTATCATTGATCCTTTTCTAACCTATCCTTGATGTTGTTATAATCCATCCTTTGGTCCTCAATCCTTCTTTATCCCAATCCTTTTTCTCCTATCCAAAATCCTTCCTGGCTCTTTTTTTTTATACAATCAGCAATGAAGCATTGCTACAAAAAAAAACCATTAGTTTATTATATAGAGATAAATTCAAAATGCCAGTGCTATTTACATACTTTAATTACTTTAATTAGCATTATTTCCTTATACAACATTTATTTAATATACAATGATTATACAATATGGTGTATTTTAAGGTGCGACCTCATTGATGGTTATTTTTTTAGAAGAACAGTTTTTGATGGAACTGGGTGACTCTGGCGGTGTTTTGCAACAATTTGGAGCAGGAACTGGAGCTGCTCATCCCCCACTGTCAATTTCTTATTCAGCTCTTGAACTAAAGCTACTGCACGTTCTGCACGTTTTGATGGAACTGGGTGACTCTGGCGGTGTTTTGCAACAATTTGGAGCAGGAACTGGAGCTGCTCTTCCCCCACTGTCAATTTCTTATTCAGCTCTTCAACTAAAGCTACTGCACGTTCTGCCCGGTCATTTACAACAGATATAGCTGCAACAATAGCTCTGGCCCTTAAATATTCACAGTTGGATGTCCAAGTGCTGGGTGCCTTGTTCAGAAATCCTTCTGGCAAATTCAGCTTAGTAAAGAATTCTCTAGTATTTCTTGTAACAAGTTGGTGTAGTCCTTCACCAGAGCAGAAGGTCGATTCAGGAATCCGAGGACGCTTGGGTGGTCTATCAGTGGACTCATCTTCTAATGACTTTACCATGCCTTTCTTTACATCTGTAGTAATTCGCTCATCAAAGAAAGCAAGACCAACTGCTTCTTCAGACAGGTACCATAAGTGGTTAGAGAGCTTTTTTTTAGTTGCATCAGAAATCTTTTTGTTAGGATAATTAATCAATGACCTCATAAGGAGCCAGTCATTAAATGGGGTTTCAATAGGGAGTGAGGATGTTGTCCAAGCCTTCATATAGATGAGAACAGAAAAAAGGGAAAGATCTCGAATTCCTCGTTCTTCAGTCTTAGTCATCTTGAACTGGTTTCGAAAAAGCCACATCTTGATAGAATAGAGCGCTTTGGACATCCAGCGAGCTCGATGCACGGCACCTGGTGCACGAAACTTGATGCCTTTATTGGGGACACCTCCAAGAAAGATGATGGACAGATCCAAAAGTTCTTGATAGTCATCCCGTAGCATAGGTGCCTGGGATCTAGCAAACTGAATTAGTTCAGTTTTAGACTGGATAATTGCTCCTTTAGTAATCGTGTCTGTCTCACCTGTTTGGAACTGGCTTTGATCAACAGAAGTCCAATTGTCACGAAAACGCTTAAAGATCAATATCTCTGGACCAGTTGATGTAGATCCCAATGTTGCTTCAAATGCAGCTCCTAACAATAAATCTAAAACATGGTGTCTACAAGGCAAGTACAAAACATCATGTCCCAATTATGCTTCGATGAGAGCATAGGCTCCACTATATTGACCCGTGTTTGAAGCTGTTGTATCGAAACAAATTGCTTTTACTCTCTCTGTAATTCCCCATTCATTCAGGCAGTTAAAGAGGGCTTCAGCTTGTGCTTCTCCAGTTGAGTTTGGGATTTTGGGGACACCAAGCAGCTGTTCAACACCAGGTCCTGACACAAGTACTGGGAGACGATCAATGTGCTTGTGCGAGGTGAGGTCCTCCATCATCTTGCCATCCCAGTGGACTGTATCAGAACATTCTCCATGGAAATGCTCCTTAAGTTCTTTAGCATGACGAGCTCGGTTCTTATTTCGAAGGCGATGGATAGAATGTTGGTTTATGTTGTAATCTGAAGCGTCCAAACCAAAGCTTTTAGCTGCCTCTGCGAGGATAAATGTTGCCTTTCTAGAGGAAATTTGTGTACGATCCAGGGCAGCAGACATCTGAATAGTCATGATGTTTTTCAGCCTCGTTTTTGCTTAGATTTTGGTAAAGCACAAGCTCATTTGGGCTCCTCCTCCTCATTCTCACTTTCATCAGTGTTGCTGGAAGATGTGGAAGAAGCCAGTACAACTTGACTAGTAGACGCCTCCATCAAAGATTCTGACTTTCTTTTTCTCTCTGCCTCAGCTTCCAACCGTTTGACTGCATTTTTGTGCGGTGAAGATGTACAGTGTCCACACCACCGATTGAGCCAGGACGACCTTTTTGTCTTTGCAGTTGAAGGAACTCCCAGTCCTCACGATTCTTGATCAGCTTCTCAGCGTCTCATGGGCGATGTCAAGAGATCTTCCAATCGCTCTACAAAATCAGCCTCCTTGGTTTTATGGCTCTGGCTTGTTCTGGAAGCATGCTTCTTTAAGCAAGTCCATTCGTTAAAGAAATTCTCTAACTTCTTCATGGCACGAGGTTCCTGCTGAGTAGGAATATTGGCCTTATCCCAGAAACTATTGTGGCTCGAATAGATTGACGCAGAGCATCGCGGATTGTCATGTTTTTCTCTCTGTGGAGGTGCATAAAATAACCAAAAGCTTGCCTATATGGGGGCAGCTTTGAGCCTTTAATATCATCTACTGTAGATCCGAGCAAATAGAATGGTCTTCTTGTATTCATCTGCAAAATAAGAAAACAAAATATTAATGTAGTGTTATGGTTTTGTAGAGCAGGGCTAAATCACTGTTTTGACTTTTTTAAATTACAGAAAAAAAAAAAAATTTGGTAGACAAAGTTAATTTGGTCTATTTTATAAATCTAACGTATTTTTCTCAATTATTATTCCTATTATTTTTTAATCTAAGAAACAAGGAATAAATATTTTTGTAGTAGAAATTTATATTTTGCTATTTTATTGGAAATAGAAACAGTGGCGTCACAATGGTTGGTATCACCCAGTGCGGTAACTCATGGTGTCACGCCCCCCACCCATGGACCTCCTCCCGTACCAGACCATACAGAATCCTTAGTAATGTTTTTTGTACTAATGTTACTCGTAAATCGTAATTCCCGTATATCACTGAATGTAATGGAAATAGTAGTGACATAAACAACTAGCAAAATTAAAATTACTCCTTTAAATTACAATATCATACGCACAGCCTAAATGTATTTACATTTACATAGTTTCATGTGGTTAAAGTGAAAATTCGGTAAGAAAACAATAGAATTCGAAGTAAAAACGTTTAAGAACTACATCAAAATTATGTTCATTTTAACGTTAAACTTTACCGTTACATGAGATACATTAATGGATTAGGTTTGCATAATCAATAACGGCCCAAATAATGTACAAGTTGTAGACAAATGCATATGGAAATATACTCATAAATTTGAGGCTGCAACATCATAAAGACAGAGGCTGCAACAACTGAGCGGAAACCTTTTTTATTTTTCTCCTTCTTTTCCTTTAATTACTACTTCATTCTCAAAAACGTTATTGATATAGGTTCACAAATACTAATTACCACAATATTGTAGCTAAAACAACAGAAAAATTTGACAAAATCAGCGACTATAAAACAGCAGCAACGAAACAACAGCGCGTGCTTGTAGAGCGTGCAGACGAAACCACGTGATTCGAAGCGTCATTGTAATTGGGTAATAATGACAGCTCTGACCGGAGCGCATTAGAAGGTTCAAAAAGTAAATTAGCATAGAGTTTTAGCCTTGTAGGTATATTGATACATGTAAGCTGGGCTTACGAAAAATGTTTTTGTTGTTATAACTAACTACAGGGATATTTTTATAAAAAATAATAAATTTCTGCTCAAACACTGCACAAACACCCCCCGCACCCCTCTAGTGACGCCACTGACAGAAACACAGATCATGAAACACATGTCAGGTAAAATTTCCATTGAACTAAATTAAATTCTTTGTGACAAATAGCAACATTGTTTAAAACTTCATATGTGTATAAGAGCATAAATTCTAATTTTTTCATTAAATTCATTACATTTTTTTCAAACACTAATAAAAAAATCAGTATAAATAATTGTGCAAAATATAAATAACAGTTTATTATCTGATAATAGCAAAAAAGAAGTATAGTGATACACAGTTACACCTTTTACTTATGACAGCAGAACACTGAATGATGACAAATAAACAATTGCAACATAATCTGGAGCATTCTTGATGAAACATGTTTAAACAGGTTGATCTTGTCTTATCAAGCAATATTTTCAGCTACAAACTTGACAATTATCTCTAATATATTCATTTAATTGAATTCATCATAAATATGATGATTAATTAATTAAAAACATATGTTTAGTATACTTGAGAACTGCTAGTAATTTCAAATATTAATTGCATAAATAATAGCTATATTTTATGAACTTTAATAAGCGGGGACGACCTCTAAAAATTGTTCAATCCAAATCAATTTTATATGTGATGTTCTTTCAACCAATGGAACAGGTTGAGGGGGCGCAACCTAAACAATCAACACTTCGAAAATAAGATACCCTAATATATATATATATATATATATATATATACATAACAGCTCTCGGCATTTTTAAATTTTTAAACCAAAGTTCATTGTACGTGCTTCTCGTCAAATTAAAGATGAAATTGTTTCACACAACTACCGCGAAATATTTTCAATCATAATCTAACTCCCTCATCACTATAACGGTTTTCAATTTATAGAATTTTAAAATCTTAGCGCTGTTCATTATAATGTTTAAGCTTTCAGAATATCGTCAACCTAACCTAGCAATGTTTTAATTTATAAAGCGCAGTGATAATGCGAAGTAGTGTCATAATAAGTGTTTTGAAAAATCGTCTTTAATTAATGGCTGTGTCCGATATATATATATATATATATATATATATATATATATATATATATATAACAGCTCTCGGCAGTTTTTAATTTTTAAACCAAAGTTCATTGTACGTGCTTCTCGACAAATTAAAGATGAAAATTACCCGTTTCCCCATACAAATTAGAGACACTCACACACATATATACAGGGTGTACATAAAGTCAGGATCTATTTTTGTGAAGTACTTGGAAATTATATGGAATTCAATCATAAAATGATAAAGTGGTAACATTTATTAAATAATTAAGAGTAGGATTCGACGTGACGCCCATCAGTATCCCTGCACAGCTCAAATCGTTCCGCAGCATTTCTAAACACATTCTCGAGCATTTGCGGGGTTATGTTATCTGCAGCAGTTCGTATACGTGTACGTAAGTTTTCAAGACTCGTAATCTTCGTCTGATAGACGTGCGATTTGATAAAGCCCCATGCAAAGAAATCTAAAGGGGTTAAATCCGGTGATCTCGCTGGCCAAGGTCTGTTGCTTCCGCGTCCAATCCAGCGATTTGGAAAACGTCCATTTAGATAATCCTGAACAATTTTGGCATAGTGACAAGGAGCACCATCATGTTGATAGACGACGGTACTAACAATCCTATCCCCGTCGTCTATCAACATGATGGTGCTCCTTGTCACTATGCCAAAATTGTTCAGGATTATCTAAATGAACGTTTCCAAATCGCTGGATCGGACGCGGAAGCAACAGATCTTGGCCAGCGAGATCACCAGATTTAACCCCTTTAGATTTCTTTGCATGGGGCTTTATCAAATCGCACGTCTATCAGACGAAGATTACGAGTCTTGAAAACTTACGTACACGTATACGAACTGCTGCAGATAACATAACCCCGCAAATGCTCCAGAATGTTTAGAAATGCTGCGGAACGATTTGAGCTGTGCAGGGATACTGATGGGCGTCACGTCGAATCATACTCTTAATTATTTAATAAATGTTACCACTTTATCATTTTATGATTGAATTCCATATAATTTCCAAGTGCTTCACAAAAATAGATCCTGACTTTATGTACACCCTGTATATATATATATATATATATATAAGAGAAGGGACAGGACAGTAATGATTCCCCTGCTAAAAATACTGATTGTACCAAAACTTGAATACTGCTCAGTTTTGACGTCCCCATATAAAAAGGAAGAAACTAATAAACTAAGAAACGCAAAGGCATTTCACAGCCAAGATTGATGGCTGCAAAGAACTCAACTACTGGGAAAGACTACGTAAACTAAATCTGTACTCACTGGAAAGAAGAAGAGAGAGGTACATCATAATCTACATATGGAAAATGATCGAAAAACTGGTACCAAACCAAAAACTAAACCCAATTACCATTCAAACAACACTGGAAAATAGGAAAGGCAGAATGTGTAGTGTTCCCAAATTAAAGGCACGACAAGGGACCTCCTCAACCCTGAAGGAAAATAGCTTGGTTGTCAGGGGGCCAAGACTTTTCAACCAGCTTCCTAAGGACCTCAGAAACGTAACGGGGGTCAAAGTTGAAGTCTTCAAGAAAAGACTGGATGCCTGGCTCAGGACAGTACCAGATGAGCCAGGCGTGCCTGGCTATGTACGGTGGAGAGCGCAAGAAAGCAACTCGCTCCTCCACCAGGCCAGACCTAGAGGCGGGGCCACCAGGTTGACCTCCGTGTGAAGAGAGACCAACGCACGAAACAACATAAGGTTCATAAGGTAAGGTGTATATATATATACGGTAGCCATCACTTTTAGTTGCCTCAATTTCATGACAATTATTTTAATTACAGGACCGGGACGGAGTTAGACCGTGTTAGAAACACTTTCGACGAAAGGAGAGCGAGTGCTTCGACGAACACTCCACCCAGCGGTGCAGAGGTTACAGTATTGAATCACAGTCTCCAAGCGAGCCCGAATTTGCAGACGAGTTAATGTAAGTGTTTTGACCCCGTATAGTATTTTTAAAGTAAATTTTTCTACAACGTAAATTACGCACATTGATTTAACCTGCTCTTTTCTCGTTTATAATATAACCTGGCAGTCACTCACTATTAATTAGATTTATAAGACCCACTACAACCGCGTTTTGAAAGTAGTTTAGGCCTTATTCTCGGTCTATATACTGTATATACGTTTCAATCGGAATTATCTTATAAAGAACCCATAAATGCAAAACATTTTCAATTATTCTCTACATCCTTCATCGTTATTTCCGTATATATATATATATATATATATATATATATATATATATATATATATACATATATATATATATATATATATATATATATGGTATATATGGTATGTTTATATTTCTTTTACAGCTAGGTTTTTAGAAATATTAAACTTTTAAGAAGTGCATTCGTTTTTCAAAATAATTTTCTCTTTATTTTACAGGAACGAAACGGAGTTAGAGGAAATTATAAAAACTTTTGGAGAAAGGGTGGAAAATGAGGTGGTATCCACACCATGCTGCGAATCAGATGTCGTGGTATTGGCACACAACCGCTCAACCGAATGCGCTGTCGTCATAGAGATTATGTAAGTATTTTTTAGGATATTAACAAAACACAACATTATTCTCATTTATTAAACATGTACAAAAAGGGGCAGCGCCCAATTCTTAATTGTTACAAATGTATATAGAGATTTACATAATATAGAGCTTACAAATTACAGGGGGCTGCAACATGTGGGAATTTTTTTTTATCTGTCTGCATACATATTTGTCGTTCATACTTGTGTCCCATGTGTAAGAGAAACAATATACAATATAGCCCACATGTTTCGGTGTCAAAGCTTTGAAATTGATATGAGGCCCAAATTATCTCAGGCACACATAATTGCGCGTTAAAATTTACGATTGTCGAGTCATGCCATGGGGGGAATCCGAGTGAATCGAAATAATACATTCTTTCCTTAGTTTTAAAATAAATCGCAAACCAGTGAATTCCCTCGCCACCCACAATGTCGGTGTTAACGATTGCCCCGTGCCAGTTTCTCGTGCTAGGCGGCTTCATTATTTCATTCTTTGCAAAAACCCCGATAAATTTGGAACGCGCGAAACAGTCACTTTTCATCGCTCTCTGGAGTGTATTTGCATCCATTTTAAAAATCTGTGCTTATGTTCCTAAATCTGTCTACTTCTATTAGGGACTGTGTTTCTAGATACATTAGTACACTAATAGGCGCGTCTGTAGGCTTGGCGAAATCCAAACGCACTGAAATCGCACCGGTCTGCTGCGGGTTTAAATGGGTGCTTACGCCAGCAGTCAAGTCAGGCGTAACGTCAAATGAGTAAATATTAAACTGTTCCACAAATTCTTTCTGTGTTAGGCCGATTCCAAGTTCGTCACACACCTGTGTTATGGGCTAAACTGCTGTATGCTCTCGCGCAGAGCGGGAACACAGCATCTGACGAGTAGTCCATATTCATTGTCCCACCCAATGCGACGCCATTGATATATAAAGTAATATTTTTAAGCCCAAAATTTTCAAACTTCAAGGCACTCTTTTTATAATCCCCATTCGTCGAAGCGTGGTCTTGCATTCCAATTAAAATCCTTTTAGGCAGTACTCCAAGAGCGATGTTTTCTATCTGTTTCGATGCCAATCCTGTGGGGATCGTGTACAGTTTGATCTGTACCCTGTTAATTGGGTATTTCACTGTGGTGTGTACAGTTCTTTCTCAATTTCTATATGTTTCGCGGAACTTAGTTTCACTCGGCGTATACGCAAATATGCCTCCATGATATGGATCACAACAGGTTTCGCGCCTTCTTCTTGGTCAGCGCCCAGATTTATACAGATCTCAGGGCTCGTGCGGGTAAGCTTCAATTTCATATCTACCCCGTTCATAAGCAACTTCTCCTGGAATGTAAAGTCCGTGTGCAGGCGTCCAAAACATTCATATATCTTTTTTTAGAATTTTTAAATTTATCCTTTATACTACCCTCATCTTTAGTGTGGTAATACCCCTCGGCAGATAAAAAGGTATCCTTCGCTTCTTTTGAAAAGTTGAGGACATTTTCCAGATACTCGTAGGTGGTAGTACCCCGTGCCTGCGAGATGTTAGTCTGATTTAAATATACGTCACACTGGCTGAATATGGTGTGCAGAAAGTTTGTTTCGGGTATGCAGCATAATTATCATCGCAATCCGTTCCATCAGAATGAGCTATGCGTAGTTTAGTGTACATGTCCATACACTCGGGATCAAAAAAGTAAGGGCCTGAGCTGGGTATCACGAACTCTATAGGGGCACTGGGTGAACTAATCGTGTTTAAAGGGTTAATTGTAATAAAGTCACTGTGCTCAATAGAAACTTGAGTTGGAGGCAGCTCAAAGAGGGATAGCTCCGATTTACAGCACTGTGAACTGCAAGGATGAATGAAACGTGCCATGGTGAGTTAGAAACAGTGCCACCTCCCCCGACGAGTATCAGTCAATCTATGATTCGTGAGAGTAGCGTCCGCAGTTTATATCAGTTAAAAAAATGATCGGTCATAGTTCTCATACGCTTAGAACACTTCTTTTTTGGCGCCCTTTTACGTTTAATACCACGGGACCCCTTCTTCTTCCTAACAGTTCTCTTCTTTACACCACGTGTTGGTACCCCCTTCTTCCTATCAATTCTCTTCTTTCCTCCGCCACGCATTTTTCTCTTAGCATCTTTGATGATTTCATCCCGTGTACGTTTTAAATGTTTTTTTAGAGCTTCTTTAGGTTTAGTTCCCGCGAGCATTTCCTCTGCTGCGTTAAAACCTGTTTGTAACGCCTTCCTCCCAAGGTACCTAGCCCCCTCTTCAGTAGTGGTACAGCTGTGCGCAGTATGGATGAAAAAATGGACCCAAGTCCACTACCACGCTGGTATCTCACCCCTCGGTATACCGTGAATGGTTTTCCTGACATTATAACTCAGTGCGTCGAAAGTGTAGCTTCACTGTTAAGCTCCCGTCACCGAATGGGAAATTTTTACCCTCAATCGTTCTTATATATATTGAGATATTAGTTATTAGATTAGTTGAGACAATCACATAATGGGGTCTGTCATATGTAATACTCAACTCCTCCTCTATGGTTGGGAATGTGCGCTACGCGCAGCAGTCGTGCCTGGGTATCCCCAACAAACTGGTGTTCCGCTATATTGCTGTAAATATAGCACATGTCTGGAGGCTGAGAGCTTACATCCAATTTCTCCATCTTCAGCTGATACACTAAGTTGGACAAGTCATCCGGTGCCTCGTGAAAGGTGTCTCTTTGGAAGGCTGCTCGATAACGCCCCTCGGTTATAATTTTGAACACTCTTCCGTCTTTAAGATTTCTGTTAGCCTTTGATTTTAGCATTAGAGTATGTGCAGTGCCTCCTCTGTTTACGATTTCGTATATTAAATCATTCGTAAGGTGTGAGTTTTTTAAACATATGTTTAAGTCTCTCACAACATCCTCAACCGAACCATAGCGGCCCGGTCCTAGTGTCACAGTTGTACTGAAAAACTGTGCGACCTTAGTCCGGGCGATACGTATAGTTTCATCCCGAGTTACCCCGGCTTTTGCACACTCATCACAGTTTCTAAGAATTGTAAAAACGGCATCTTTATAATCAATATTTAAAAAGACGGTATCCAGCTGAATTTCACATATCCCCACCTCATACGAATCACGCCCAATTCAATGGGACCATGGAGTTCTGTTACAAAATTGGCTAGTGTGTTGTTAGGGTGTACAGACAGGGACGATGAGGACGGGAGCGTGACGTAGAAATGGTTGGGGCCATGCTGCATACTAATTAAGCTTCATGACTGCATCAGCTTTTATATAGGTATTGAAGCTTTCTGGGTAACCTAGCCACTTCACCAGGTACATTTTTCTCTTTCCTGTACCTTTGGTTGCTAAAATTTTCTCAATTTTAAACACATTTTTTCCTAAATTAAATGCCACTTTCTGAAGTTCCTCGCGGTAAAAACCCCCGAGATTTCTTCCCCATTCAAATCTTCAACGTAATACATCATTATCTCGCCTTTAGGCCTCATAGCCCTAACTTTAAAAATCTCGCGTGTCCATCCTTGCTCAAAACCCTTCGCGAATTTATTTCCCGAACGTGACAACCTTACATAATCATTGATTTTGAAACGCACAGATTGTGTGGTGGTGGTGGTGGTCCATCACTTCTCGGACGCTGCCTCTTTCTAAAACATCGTTAGGCGTTGTACCGATCGTGGTGGTGAGCGGTTGTAGGATGAAGCCAGTGAATCGAGAACGTTTATATATCTGAGCGTGCTTTTATGTGTAAAATAACGGTGCATGCGTTCCTTTATGGTACGTTGAACTCTTTCAGCTAAAGATGCTTTATGTATAGAGTTGGAAGTGTAATAGCTGATATTAAACTCTGACAACATGTTCTGAAAAGCTCGCCCTATAAATTCTTTCCCCATGTCCGTACAAAAATAGCCTGGAATCCTGTTTTCTTTCAACATCAGTGTTTTGGTCGCTTTAGCGACTGTTTCAGGCGATTTTTCAGGGGAACTAGCCACAGGTATCTAGAGAATACATCTATTATGAATAGGATGTAACGGTAACCATCGTTGTACACCGAATATCTTTGCATGTCTGTTAAATCTGCCTGCCAAATAGAGTCAATCGAAGCGGATGTTGTCTTTGCTGTTTTAAACCTTTTTCTCACCGGTTTATGAAGTGTGTAAGCATCCTGGTCACGCAAAAATCTCTCAACATCCTTTTTCCTTACACTATAAGTACCTCTGTACAGTCTATTAATGCCACCATAGGATGCAGGGCTAGAAATGTCATAATAGTGCTTACTTAATACGTTAGCCATTTGCGTAATTTAGAGGCACGTGGATAAGGTTGGCCTTCTACTCTCTTCTTTCTTCTCTTCAGAGACACTGCAGCTGTTGTGGGTGAAGGCGTACTCAGTTGTGACACATGCGATTCTATCAATGTTTTGGGGACATTTATTTGCTGTAGTCTTGCCTTAATATGCCTCCATCCTGTTGGTGATGGCCTGTCCCACTTTCTCATCAGATCATGAACAATATCAACGATATTGGACCCTTGCATCCTTGATCCATCAACAATGACCTCGCCTGTGTCTGCCCACTGTATGACGGGGTCCTCACTCAATAGATTATAAGGACTTAACCCTTTATTCCTCAATGTATGGGGGAGGCTGTTTTTTAGCACATGTTCGATGTGCTGTGTTCCGCTACTCTTTGGTTGATCAGGCCCTGTGTCACTTTGCTCAGCGTTACTCGAGCTGTGCCTCACGGTGAGCTCTGTAGGATGTTTATAATCTTTGTACTCATGAAGAAATTTCTGCAAAGCCTCTTGATACAAAACCCTTTTCTCATCAGGCGTTTAATAGGGATAGTAACTCACTCTCCATTCTTTTAAGACTACCTTTACGGGGCTCTAGAGCCGCGTCTAGGGCCCTTTGTAATGAAGCATACATCTCGTGCGGGATCACAACCACCTTCTTCATTATATTAATCTAGTCAGTAAAGGCCCCAAAATTGAAAATAAGATGGGAAGGAACGAACCGCCTCTTTGTACAATAATACGCTTTTTCTTACCCACAGTCTGACTTTTATGGGCGAGCGTCCGTATTATGTTCTTGTAACGACGTAAGCGAGCCTTCTGACAGGATTTCATTGGAACATTACATTTTATAACATTGAGGCAGATTTCGCAGATGCATTTTAAAAAGTCAGAGTCGATATTTTTAACAAGCATCTGCTGCAACGACCGAGGCAGTCGTTGATAGATTTTTATTAATTCACGGTATTTCTTTAGCCTATTCATCATTCTGGAATGTACACGGTTTCAGGCTCGTTTGGAAATATATTCGTTCTTAGAAGCACCCTAAACGTGTTTCGCGGGTGAAGGTCACAAAGCAAATATCCATAACGTTGCTTTGTGACCTCTTTATAAACCTCCAAAAACTCCTTACGCTGACTCGGGAACATTTGACTGGCTAATACCCCAATTTGTGACACATCTCTACGTTGAGCGAATAAGACTAGATATTGCGTATTTAACGATACATCGCGCATGTATCTATTTTTGAAAAATAGATTCTGATTGATGAAGAACACGCTTATGTTAAGGTGGTGGGAGAATACTGTAAATGTCTCGGCAAACGTTTTATCCATCTCCAACATGAGGTCATCAATTACGATGACTGTATGTTCATTTCCCTTTAGTGAATTAACGTCATAGACCCCCTTATGGAACAAAACATCGTCCTGGTACTCGTTGAACACTGATTGGTATGTCGAATAGCACCATATAACTTTATGCACAAATTTTGAGAACATTTCACCCTTTTCTTTAATAATTTTAAGCATAAACACCGTTTTACCACATCCTGTAGGTCCAGATATAATACATGTGGATGGGCTCGTGAATCTGAATTTTTCTACAGCATCCATTTCTAACACGTCACACCCCTAAGTGACTCATTTACAGAATATCACAAATAACGAGTTCTGCCTTATATTTTGTTTTCTTCTTCCACAGAACCGTGAATGACGACGATGTACAGCCCACCATCATCGACATCACGGGTGAATCCATTGCCGTGCATCTACAGGGCCCATACCCTCAACGGCGGCACGCTCAAAGCGGCGACACGCTGAAGAGTCCTCCACGTCAGGTATAAAGCGCGCGAAATACGCGCCGGTTGATGGACAATCCGCGGTACAACCCCAGCCCTCAACGTCTTACGCTACCAACCCTACATCAGCTTCTCAGCCCCTTGTACATCCTCCACAGCCCCCACCCGTTCTGTAGAGTCTGCTGTAATAGACCCCAGCCCTCAACGTCTTACGCGCAACCCCACATCGTCCAATATAGGCGCTCGTCCATCCTCCTCAGCGGTGACTCGTTCTGTTGAGGATGATATAACGTTTGAGTTGGTGCGCTCCGCAACCCCGACCCCAGCCTTGACTAGAAATCGGTATATAGTCAGGGTTGACCCTAGATCCCTGTATAGCAATGGAATTGAGGGCTACGTCGCGTTGTAGAGCGCATTGTAGAGTTTGCCCTTCAGAACCGCGACGAGCGTGAAGTCAGGACGAGTCTGTCCTTCGGTTTCGGCTCAGATGATGGTGATGTAGATGATTTTTGGGTGGTAGTGCCATTTAGACGTTTGGCTGCTGAGGATATAGATTATATATTAGGCGTATAAAGCAACTGCCCAAAGTAGTATAGCATTCAATATGGACAACTTCACGGTAAATATTGACCGTGTATTCCGTGTTGCGGGTCATAGTACCACTCCGTATACTCTTAACTTCAATTCCAGGCTATTTATAGAAGGCATATAAACGTCGATCGTGGTTGCGGCTTTATAGCAGTAGTCCTAGCACGTATGTTTACTGTACAAAATACGAAAAAAAATTTGGTTGCCTACGATCGTGGAGCGTGCCCGTAAACTAGCTGTAGACTGTGAACTTGAATTTGACTGTAATATGGGTCCTGAAGAACTGAGAAGGGTATAACAGGAAATGAATGTCCGTATAGGGTATTTGGCCTGGATGAACGTCGTAGGACTGTGTATGTTTTTAAAAGCAGTGTGAGAGATCGTACAAGACCCCTACTTATTTTAGGACTGTCAGGTACAACGTATCTCCCCATCCGTAATATAAGGTTTACGCGAGTTATGATAAAAGTCGAAAATATGGGCGACATCATGATTTGTGTAAGGGGTGTCTCGAGTTTGCAGATGATATAGTGAAACATTGTAAAGATTGCCACATGGTATGTGACAGTGTAAAAGCCCCAAATGTGAAAGCCGTGTAGTTGAAGCTGAGAAGAGGGATTGTAATGTGTGTAGACGCACATTTTTCAACAATAACTGTTTTGAGCTCCATAAATCAATTGGCACGTGCAGGAAAATGAGAATCTGTGAATGTGGCATGTTTCACACCTTGAATGGTAGCGGAAATTTCCAGCACAAGTGTGACGAAATTCACTGTTCTACATGTCATGAGAAATATAAGGCAAGTGGCGTAAAGCATGTATGTTATATGAAAGACGCAAAGCCTAAAAACAGCCCTTGTATAACTGTATACTACGATATAGAAACATATACGAATGCCGAAACCAAAGAGGTAGTTCCACATTTACTTGTGAGACAGACTATCTGCGACGAGTGTATGTCACAAATGTGGTAAACGGACAAACGTTTTTAAAACGAATGTTCACGATAGCCCTGTGAAATTATTTGTGTCCTATATTGTCAAGTTAGCCGACAAGCTAAAAAAAAATGACTGTGTATATTCTTGCCCATAACGGGGCAAAATTTGACGAGATATTTACAGGTGATCCCTTGGAAAGAGGAAACAAACTTATACAGATGCAAATAAGAGGTAATGTGCAATTTAAAGATACTTTATTATTCACGCCTTGTAAATTAGCAAAGCTACCCAAGGTGATGGGGGTAGCAGCTGAAGTATCAAAAGGCTACTTCCCTTACACTTTCCTCACTAGCGAGACTTTAAATTACGTGGGGCTAACTCCACCCAAACATTATTTTAACTATGGTTGTATGAGTGCAGATGAACGACAAGACTTTGATCGATAATACAGCAGTTTTAATGAGTGTAATCCTTATAATATAGCTGATGAATGTGTGCGTTATTGCGTGAATGATGTGCGCGTGCTTAGAGTATGTTTCCAAGCCTTTAGAAGGATGTACATAGGCCGTTTCAAATGCGATCCGCTGCAAGTCGCAACCACCCTCGCGTCATTATGCTTTACGGTGTTCAAGAACAACTTCATGCCTCAAGCCACCTTAACCATTATTCACAGAAACAACCTCCGCAGTTACGGCCACAAGGCTATTTAATGGCTCATACACCTATATCAGCAGACAGGTGTATACATAAAGCACGCCCGCAACACGGGTGAAGTACCCATTTAGATTAATGTCGTGTTTTTTGGGTTGATGGAATAAGTGAAAACCGTGTCACTGGTGTGAAGACTGTGTACTCCTTTAACGGAAGCTGGTGGCATGGATGCCCCCGTCCTGAGTGCGGAATCGCCGGAGATATCCATGGTAGATCTCCTGCCGACTGTCTTGCATGGACCCGCACCCGCGATCAACTTATAGGGTCCCAGTTCACTCACAAAGTCTTGTGGGAGAATAAATATAATGCACGGATGGAGACAGACGAGGTGTACCGTGTGGAAATAAACACGATGAAGCGTTCAATGATACTGGATCCTCTCAAATGCGGTGATAGCTTGTTCGGTGGGCGTACAAATCCCTTCAAGCTATACTTTCCTCCTGCGGAGGGTGTGAAACTTCACTACTACGACTTCTGTTCTTTATACCCATACGTGATGAAGAACAACCCGTACCCCGTGGGTGCTCCTGAGAAATTGGTGAGTCCTAGCATGCCCTCCATCAATGAATTTTCAAAAATTTGAATGATCGCTACTTTAGGCTCTCTTTCGTAGACGTGCTCCCCCCTCGCGATTTATGGATGCCGATGTTACCCGTCGTCATTGAACACAAGCTCATGTTTCCCCTGTGCGTGAAGTGTGCGGAAGAGAATAACGGTAATTGTAACCATACACCCCACCAGCGTAAGATCAGAGGCGTATATACAAGTCCTGAGCTGGCCGTAGCCGTACGCCATGGGTATAGAATACTGAAGATACATGAGGTTTGGAGGTCTCAGAAGCTACCCAACCTTTTCACACCGTATATAAACGTATTTTTGAAGGATAAGGTTGAGGCATCAGGGTATCCGCAAGGAGTTGACACCGAAGATGAAAAGTCTGCCTATATTCAACGTTACCGCGACCACGAAGGTATACAACTTGATCGCGCCCAAATTGCAAAGAATCCTGGCAAGCGCTTTAGTGCAAAGTTGTGTCTAAACAGTCTATGGGGAAAATTTGCACAGAATACTGGCAAGGGAAACGTTCATTTGGCACAAAGCTATAGCGAAGTCTGGGATTATGCCAACGCACCCGATAAAGAAGTCATGGAAATCGTGAATGTGGGTAATACTTACATAATAAAGTACAACACTGAATTGGTCATAGATACCTGAAGGGCTACAAACATTCCTGTAGCCAGCTTCACAACAGCCTACGCCCGCATCAAACTTTGGGGTCTATTGCATTCTCTTGGGCAGGGAGTCTTGTATGCCGATACAGATAGCGTGATATTCACGGCGAGGGAGGGTGAATACATGCTTGCAATTGGTGAATTCCTCGGCGAGCTCACTGATGAGATCAAGGATGAGTATGGGGACAATGCATACGCCGACTCCTTTGTCTCAACAGGACCTAAAACTTACGGGGTACGGGTGAGGATAGGGAATGAAACGAAATATGTCGTGAACGCAAAGGGTATCACGCTTAACCAAGCGAATCGGCGGGTCGTTAACTTTGAATTGCTGAAGGATCTTGTGTGTTTGGACGATGATGAGGGCGAACGGCCTCCCCAACTAGTTATAGGCACCCACAATTTTCGGGCGCAGAAGCTGGGGGGCGTGAAGGAACTTAGGGGTACAAAGGTGTGCCGTAACACCTATAGGAAACGTTACCAGTTACCTGGTACCTATGATACCGTACCCTTTGGTTACCATAAACTTTGATGGGTCTATTGCTAACTTATTCATCACACATATTTGTAAATATATATGTATTGAGAACAATCTTTGATTTGCCTATTGTTAACTTATTTATTGCACGTATTTCTAAATATATACATGCTGATTATTTCGTTTATTAAATAAATCATGCATCGACTTGTGTTTCACTTTGCGTGTGTGCGTGTGTACAGTAAAGTTAAGCCCGGCCCACTGTAAGACCGGGGACGTGATTCATCACGTAGCCTGAGCAGACCTCTGTCCCGGCGTTCTCAGTTGACCTCTGTATACCATTGAGCTCAGACGTGTATTCTCTCCCGCGTAGAAGAAAATGGCCATCTTTAATATCGCGTGTTCAACATTTATGAAGTGGTATTCAGTAAAGGGCGTAGATGTAGTGGATACTGAGAAACTCCCTATCCCAGCCTCCTTTGACTCTTTTAAGGATGTATTGAATCGTGCGGAGTGTCAGGCTATTCAATACTCTACGGATATTCTGGCGAGGGGGTTGTAGGATTTCCAGCACAGACGATGTACTGAAGTATGTTGTAGAACTAAGCTTTATAAAGGCAAACGTGCACCGCGTGGTAGAAGAAGCGGCACGCTCAGAATCTAAACAACAGTTATGGGTAGTGAGCCTTGTGGATGAGTGGTGTGATAAACGGTATTATATCATGCTACACCATGTCGATTACTCATACCCTACGACTGAAAATGTGAATCTCGTTATCATGGACAATCTTAAGTATTTTTACCACTACATTAATATATATCATGATGAGGTTTGTAGTGAGGTTGTGGCTAAAGGGTTATGTGAGTTTTTAACAGATTTCAGAGATGAGTATCGCCTGTCAAATAAAAAGCCTAAATATGAACATATGTTTCTCTCTAACAGCGCCCCGCAGTGTGAAGATTTTTAGGAGAGATAAAACATTAAAAAATGTGGCTAGTTCATGAAATTTATCCCGAGGGAAACTGTCTGGTGCGTATTCGGGGGAGTGGTAGTGATAAAACGTTAAAACCGAAATTAGCTCTTGTACCAGAAAATTTCTCAAAACGCCTACCCAGTATAATGGGGTACAACAATTCATGTTGGGCCAGCTCCGCACAGGTTTCATTGGATTATGGTGCGACTCGCACCTCACAGATCATACGGGTTCGAACAAACCCATTCACGTATCATCAGAGTGAATCAACCGCCCACCGAACCGTTCCTGCCTGCCTGCGTGCCTCACACTGCTCATAGTCTTCTCAGAGCTTGCTCCGAGTGGATGTGCCATAGTCATCTCGATGAATACGATGGAACTCCCTTTGAGAAGCATTCTCAACGCCTCTTACGACGTCTCCGTGACGAAGTCGTTGTGTGTGTTCAGGCGGGAAACCGGCACCATTAACTGTGTGCGTGAAACGAACAGTAGACCTGCGAGCAAGCGCAACGTTATTTATTTAAATCTTGAGGAGATGCATAAAACCTTCGCGGTAGTTGAGACGTGGGCTGAGGACCGCTATAAAATACCAGCTGACGTAGTTATAATAAGAGAGGTGATTACTGAAGCCTCCTCATTAGGGTGGAGCGAAAAATACTTTTTTTCTAGTAAGAAGTTCTAATAGTGATTAAAAGTTGCATTTAGTGGACGAAATATGTCTGCCAAAATATGAGTTCATTTGTTTAAAATTTTCAGCTGCCACCAGGGGGCTAAAGTTAACACAATTTTGTGTAAAAAGGAAAAAAATGCTTCTATTTTAGGTTTGTCAAACTATTATAAAATTTTATCTTAGAATTATCTAATAGTTTGATTAAGATTCTTAAATGATAGGAATTCGTTTTGTAAAAATGCCTTTTCATATGCTTAATATCTTTAGCTGCCACAAGAGAGCTGAATTTAACACAATTTAGAGTAACTGAGTCATGTTGAGACTACACTGAATGTTGTGGGGGAAGGTTTGGGGAGGGTTGTGGGGGAGGGTTTTGGTGTGAAGGAATTTCTTTCTGTGAGTCATTAGAACAGTGTGTTAACACTTGTCTTCTTAGGTAGTAGGCCTAGTCGCTCAGTTGATCGGAGAGTTTTTTAATATGATCGGAATATTATAAAACTTTATTTTAAAGTGATTTATATAGAGATAATATTTTTATTATAAAATGCTTGTTATAATGTATTATATAATTTTAGTTTATTTATATAATATATTATATATTTATATAATATATTACATATACTTATAAAATATATATTATATATTAATTATATAATGTTTTGATGTTACAGGATATTTTGTGATTGTGAATTTTTCTTAAAATATTATGGCATCAAATACTAAATATAAACATTTCACTAGAGAACATATAAAGTGTGCCATATTTGAAGTACCTTGTGAGATGAGTGATATGCAACTACCAACTTATAACTGCATTATGAAAGATTACCTGTTCACAAAACATTTAGTGAAGGAGCAGATGAATAACAAGGAGCCTTCATTTTCTGAAATAGCAGAGGCAGTTTCCAAAAAGGTAGAAAATATTTGATAGAAGGCCTCTTTGCCAATAGTTTCACATACACGCGTTTTACAGATGATGCGAGTGTACCATGATAAATACAGGTCCTTATTAAAGCCATACAAGTCACGCAAGGATCAGCCTAAGTACAAAAATCAGCTTGAAGAATTTGAAAACTCTTCAAAATGCACTTTGTTTGACATCTGCACCTGCAAATGTAAGGAGTTTAGGAGATGCTCATGTGAAAAGAGTAAGAAAGTCCCTCCAAAAGAGCAGGATTTTTTAAATGACCAACGAACACGCAGAATAATGGTGACAGGAAGCATTGACATAGCACACACAAGACGATAACAAGCAAGAGAACATCGAAAGGAAATGGAAAAAGCACGTCTGGAATCCTCACAAACAACTAGTGCTGCTATAACCAATACATCCAACTTACAAATCGAAACAGAGACAAGTGAACTTCAACAACTAGAAGAGATATCTGAAGATAATGAGGAAGATACAACCTCGACTCAATATGTAATATCAGAACAACAGATGCGTGAGCCACTGCCTTCATTAGCAATTACTTGTGATAGATTTAAAATGTCGGACAGAGCTGGGGCTGCTATTGCTTCTGCAGTATTGGCAGATCTTAAATTGTTACTCCCGAAGACAAAGGGAATATTATAGACAGAAGTAAGCTAAGACGTGAAAGACAAAAACAGAGAAAGGAACTACAACAGATAGGAGAGCCAAAAACCATGCGGGGATTATACTTTGATGGCAGAAAGGATAAAACAATGATTCAAGTCCAGGAGAGTGATGGCTCTAACCACCAAATAACCAAACGCGAAGAGCATATCAACATAATATCTGAACCACACTCTCTGTACTTTGCACATGTGACACCTTCCAGTGGCAAAGCTAAATACATTTGCACAGCGCTAGTGAATTGCTTGAAAGAAAGGAATGTTGATATAGGGAACATCGTTGCAGTTGGCTGTGATTCGACAGTGGTTAACACTGGTAGTATTGGAGGCACAATAAGATTACTGGAAGAAGCCTTTAATAAGCCATTGCAGTGGCTGATATGCCTTTTACACCTTAATGAACTTCCATTGCGCCATCTGTTTCATCACTTGGATGGTACCACTACTGGACCAAGAGCATTTTCAGGAGAAATTGGCCGAGCACTTTCAGACTGTGAAAAGCTTCCCATAGTTAACTTCAAACCCATTGAAATTCAAGAGGACATGTGTGAAGTTGATGTAGATAACATAAGTACTGACCAGAAATACCTTCTTGAAATTCACAAGGCTATATCAAGTGGAACATTCTCAAAGAGTCTTAGTCATAAGAGTCCAGGCAATATATCACATTCAAGGTGGCTCACCACAGCAAACAGGACTCTGCGGTTATATGCAAGCACAGAGAATCCTTCAGGCAATTTACAAGAATTAGCTACTTTCATTGTTAGGGTATACGCACCAATGTGGTTTCAGATAAAGCGTAAACCATTATGCCAATATGGTGCTAAACATATGTGGCATATGATTGCAAGAAGCCGGTATCTCCGTGAAGAGCTTAGGAGAGTACATGACTCAGTCATTCAGCGAAATGCATATTACGCAAATCAAGAAAACATTCTCATTGCAATGATAGCTGATGAAAGGGAGCATGTGCGTCAGTTGGGATTTAGGCGTATCATAAAAGCAAGGGCATGCATTCAAGAAACAGATGTTATCAGGTATTTTAAGGTGCCAGAAATAAATTTTTATGCCAAAGACTATACAGATCTCATTATGTGGCAAGATTTTCAGATAGCAGAACCACCGATAACCAAAGGAGTTTCTCTTGATGATATTGAATCATGCATGAAACATGGTACTACTCTTCATTCAGAATTATTTCAGTTTCCATGTCATACACAAGCCGTAGAGAGATGCGTCAAGCTCGTTACAGACGCTGCTGGATCAGTCTGCGGACCTACAAACAGAGACGGTTGGATTCGTGCTACATTAGAATCAAGGAAAAAACAGCCAAAATTTGACACAAAAGCAAATTACTAAATAGTCTTCAGCAAGAACCCTTTCTAGAGGGAGGTTGGTTGGGGAAAGGGTGGTAACTCCGCTAAGGCACGAAATAACGTTTCTTAACTGTCTCAAGCCAGTATAAAGGAGGAGAGACATCCTAATTTATTACTGTTCCCTTTTTCAAGTAAATACAGAATCATACTTAATTGTCATTTTTAAGTTAACTTCAGCCCTCTTGTGGCAGCTGAAGATATTAAGCATATGAAAAGGCATTTTTACAAAACGAACTTTTGTCATTTAAGAATCTTAATCAAACTATTAGATAATTCTAAGATAAACTTTTATAATAGTTTGATAAACCTAAAATAGAAGCATTTTTTCCTTTTTACCCAAAATTGTGTTAACTTTAGCCCCCTGGTGGCAGCTGAAAATATTAAACAAATGAACCCATATTTTGGCAGGTATATATCGTCCACTAAATGCAACTTTTAATCACTATTAGAACTTCATACTAGAAAAAAAGTATTTTTCGCTCCACCCTACTCCTCATATACCGTTGTTTGTGCACTGAGTGTAAATAACAATTAACCATTGCGTTGATATACGACTGATGTGGAAGAACACAACTGATAATGGCGTTCTTGTTCCTACACGAAACCGTTTCATCCTCGACAGAATGTTTGAGATCGTTGGATTCCGTAAGCTGAAGCCTATATTAGACACACGTATCTCATACATGATTTACTTTGACACAATACTTGAATACGCTTACACCGCTCTGCTCAACGGATTTGTTGAATGTAGGAATGTGCAGGGAGAGAACGGGCTAGCTCTGGATGCGTATTTAAAAGGCTTAGACTCTTCGGAATATCCCGAGCCTTGGTACAAAACGCTTGAGAGGTACAGAGCTGAGCTCGCCTACACTGTTCACCCTGAAGAACTGTACCTCTATATAGTAGATAGCTGCCATTACGACTTGGAAGATTATTTCAATTGCTGCTATGCCAAGTGAAGAAGATTTCACGATTGAAAAGTTCGGTACGTTAAGAAAAAAACCCTCGATTGGAAAGGCATGATTATAAACTTGTATTTAATGACATAGTTAACGATGACGTTTTTGCGCGTGCTTTTGATTGCGTTCTAGTGGCGTTTAAAGACAACTTACCTGCCGAGTGTAAAGTGGGTACAAAAATAGTGTTGAATGATATGAAAGCCTTTTACATCGAATATAAACCACCGTATCAGTTAAGCGGCGAGTTGATGCTTGAGCGGTTTTCCCACATCATGCAGAGTAATGCCGATGTTGATGTATCATCAATCAGCATTGAATTTACCATTTTGTACCCTAGAACGTAAAGACAATATATATATTTTTACTGTAATATTTTGCTAATACTACGTTTTGTACGATTATATATAATTAATATAAATATATATTTTTCTAATATTTGGCTAATACTATGTTTTGTACAATTATATATAATTAATATAACTATTTTTCCTGTACTAATATTTGATAATATAACTTTTTATAATATAACTATATTTTTCTAATATTTGATTAATACTGTGCTTTGTATGATTATATATTTTCCACGTTTTGTACGACTATATATAATTAATATAAATATATATTTTTCTAATATTTAGTTAATACTATGATTTGCATGATTATATATTCCCCGTTCTATTATTTGATCATATATATATATCCTATTGTGTATCCATTAATTAATAAACAGAACGTTGTAATGGTGTTTTATTTATTCCTTGAACACGTTTATATCATTTTCTAAAACAGAGTAATTGAATAGATAAGTAACGAGGCTGACAGCTCAGCCAACTGTAACATAAGCTTATTTAAAATAAATAACGAATCTGGCAACTCAGCAGCCAGCTGACTGAATAATAATTATATATATATATATGGCGTTGTCTGGCAACTCAGCAGCCGACTGACTGAATAATATATGGAAGAAATAAATATTTAATGCTATCTGGCAACTCTGCCAACTGGCTGATTAAGCCAACTGGCTGAATAGGGGCACTATAAGAGGCCGGGTGCTGGACGACGGAGTCATATGAGCTCGGCTTCCAGGCGTTTAAGGATCTCCTCTTCCTTTCTCTCTTCCTCACTTGCTATCTCTTTCTGCTCCTTTAGGGGGTGAGGAAACCCCTTCCTCCCCAAAGAGGCGCCTTTAGGATAGGCATGCCCCTTTCGGGGGTTCAGCTTGGGTGAGAACTCCACCTCCAAGTTGCATACCCCTTGGAGTCCCATTTCGCGGTTGGCAACAAAGTTGGCACTCCCCTTTGGGGGGATCAGCCTGGGGATAACTCCAGGTTGCATACCCCTTGCAGTGCCATTTCAGGGCTGGCAACAAAGGGGGTGCCTTGGCAACGAGGGGGCGTGGCTTAGCAACAAAGGGGGTTGTGGGGTTAGCACCAAATGGGGGTGGGGGTGGCACTCTTGCAACAAAAGGCGGTGTGGTGGTACTCTTGCAACATTATGCAATATTATGTAACATTGCAATGCAATATTGCACTCTCCCTTTTTGACACCATACTACTCATGGTAAAATACATTTTCTACAACACACACACACACGCGCACACACGCACACACACACACACACACACACGCGCACACACGCACACACACACACACACACACACACACACACATTAGCTTTCTGAGTTTGATTCGAGGTCTGTAAATCTCACCAAAGGTACACCTTTCTTATGCACGAATGTGATATTCATACTGGATACACCCTGGTGTAGGGTCTATATTATTATTATTATTATTATTATATTATTATTATTATTAATATTATTATTATTATTATTATTATGAAATGCCTAACTACGGTCTAAAGCTATCCCCTCAAATTATATTTTATTTTCTTACATTCGGTCTTAGAATTAGATAAATGTTCTCAGAAGCAGCTAGGTGCCAGCAGCTAGTTAAGTTATTTATATACTGATGAACTTCCTGATTAGATATTCTGTATTGTATATTTTGTACCAAAATATAAATTTTCACTATCTCATCTATCTGAACCTAGCCTATAGCAGAGATTGATAAGACCTTTATATCAGATTTTTGTTCGCGATTCGAAGTGAATTTATAATACTCGTGGCTAAAAGTAAAAAAATCTGAAACATATTTGTGAAGGAATGTTCATAGGAAAATTCGATATTGTAAAGCCAAACGTAAACTCATTCAACCTGAAGATGAAACTGACAGTTGTAGCTGTAGTTCCTCTTCTCTCTCTCTCTCTCTCTCTCTCTCTCTCTCTCTCTCTCTCTCTCTCTCTCTCTCTCTCTCTATATATATATATATATATATATAATATATATATATATATATATATATATATATATATATATCTTCCCTTTCATCCTTTCAAACATTCTGTGCGATGATTCCGCATTTCACGAAGATCAAGCTTGTCGCCCCTCCTCTCAAGATGGACTGGTAAAGTATAGAGTTTGCTTCTAATACTCTCCACCTCACATATCCAGGTACGCCCAGCTCATTACTTGGGCAGCTGCTTATCAGTCTTGGTCCTCTCGCAACAAAACTATTTTCCTTCAGGATTGAGGATGTTCCATGACTACCCTTTAATTTGGGAAACAACACAGTCTTCCTTTTGGACTTTCCACTGTTGTTTCTCCATTATTTTCCAAGTGTAAATAATGATGTATCTCTATCTTCTTCTTTCTAGTGAATATAGGCTTAATTCTTTTCCAGTAATATAGTTCTTTGCACCCATTGATCTTGGCTGTGAAGCTTCTCTGAACCCCTTCTAGCTGACTATCTTCCTTTTTTATATGGGGTTGTTAGAACCGAACAGCATCCCATCTTGGGTGTGATCAGCGTATTCAATAGAGTAATCGCAGTATTCCTATTCCTCCGGTTAAAGACTCAAAGTGACTACCCAGTTATTTTTTTTGCTCTGTTTGCAATCTTATTTTGTGTTTCAAAATTTGTATATGTGTATATATAATTATATATATATATATATGTTCACCGACACCTTTGGCATTCCTCTCATTTCACTGACATCGCTGGTGAACTAGCTTACAACTTTTCTATCCTAAATTACTTAGAGTGGATTCTACAGCACCCTACGAGTATCCCCGATCGGCTTCATGAGAGGCCCAACATTGTAAATTTATTTCTTACCTCTCATCCTTCTTACCAGTGGCGGCTCGTCGGTAGGCACTGCGGAACTGCAGCACCTCTAAATTTTTTATTTACAATTGAAATAATCAAGAACAATATAAGGATGAGCTCACTGAATAACTTTTTCAATAACTTTTGAAACTTTTATTCATTGCTCAATGCTCATCCTTTTATTTCAGTAATTATTTCAACCCATTCTTAGAGACAGCACCCCTAGAATTTTTAGTCACGAGCCGCCACTGCTTCTTACTCTGTGAAACTTCTCTCTCCCTTGGGCACCTCCGATCCCAATCTTATACCTGTTTCCTCTCCAAGCGCTTCAATACGGCTTTTGGATCTCCCAAAGAGGATGCGCCTTTGGTACTTCACTGATTGGGAGAATCTTAGGCTGTATTTCTGTGATTTCCCATGGAATGATTACTGCTTCCTTGGCCATGGCCCTTCTGAGTATGCTGAGCGCATCAGAGAGGTGATTCGCTCGGGCATGGTGGCGTACATTCCATATTCTATTCCTACTACTGATGCAAAAAAACATTGTTTAAACTTTACCTGTTCTAACGCTATCTGTAACAGAGAGGAGAGTTTCAGAGGGTACCCTAACCATCCAACTCCTGACTCTCACTCATCTTATATTTCTCCCAGGAATCGTGCAAAATCTGTTCTTCGACTCGCTAAAAATTCGTTCAACCGACAAAAATGTGAGAATCTATCAAATTCTAATTCTTCTCGCTCTTTCTGGCATCTAGCTGAGAACCTCTTCAACAACTTTACGTCCTCTTCTTTCCCTTCACTTTTCAATGCCGACGGCCCACATGCCATCTCTTCTCCTGCCAACGCTGAACTCGTCGCTCAAACTTTCGCTTACAATTCAAATTTGGACGATTCCGGTGCTGCTCCTTCATCTCCTACCTTCTCTGACGTTATTATGACTGAAATTAGAATCGCTTCTGAAGATGTTTTTCTGTCCTATCTGGAGTCAACTCTCGGAAGGCGTATGGTCCTGATGTTCTTCTTAAGCACTGTGCTTCTGTGCTGACACCCTGATCTTTCGTCTTTGTCTCTCATCTAGTACTTTTCCTTCCTGCGGGAATTTCGCTTTCATTCAGCCTGCCCCAAAGAAGGGTGACCGCTCTCAACGCTACAACTATCGTCCATGTGCTTTGATTTCTTGCCTTTCCAAAGCTTCTGAATCTAGCCTTAATAAGAAGATTCTTAAACACCTTTATTCTTACAGTCTTCTTTCACATCGTCAGTATGGAATCCTGAAGTGTCGCCCTACTGGCGATCCTCTTACATTGTAGTGCCTTGCACCACAGGATTATCTTTTTTTCAATGAAAAATGCCACAAATTGGCAGGAATGAAATATTTTAAATCTAAATAAATAAATACAAATTAAATGTCCAGTTAAACATGTCCAGTGATTAATTTTAATTCTTAAGCATTCAATGAATAGAAAGTTAATTAAAAATTAAAGTGCAATTATTAAAGAAGTTCAAAGCAAATATAAAAATATATTTTGTGCCTTTTAAACAATGTAAATTTTGGGGCATGGTGTGACTAGACCTGAGTTTGCTTTTAGGGATTCTTTTGGCTTGTTGGTAAAATTGTGGAGTAAAAACAAACGTATTTGCAACGACAACACAAGGGACGCCAAGTTTCCACATTTTATATAGAATTTAAAATCACGGCGCCAGCAAGCAAAATTTTCTTCGTGGTATGTTTCTTGTTCATAATGTTTATTTCTTTAACTATTGCATATCTGTATGCAATACCGCATACTATCAACATTAACAAGCTTTATACTGTTTGTGATTAGTACTGAAAGATTCATACTGTAAATTATCTTAGACTAAGTTAGGTCTATCTATGCAAAAGCCAAATTGTAAATTACTCTAGTGTAGGTGAGGCCTACCGTAGCCTTTGTTTTAGATAATTAACCTCAGCCTACTATATTGAAGAGGCATAGGCCTGCCCATTAATTTTCTTAGTATACTTTACTTTATAAGCCTATTATGTTTCATGTTATTTTCTTAGCAGATTTCTTGGTTATTATTCGTTTTTTGACCCAGTCACACCCAGCTATAACAGCAATATATATTGAATAACCAGTCAAAACTGAATAAGAAAATATATATATTATCTTGTGCAAATTTGTATAAAATGTGTTTTTTTCAATATATATATATCGACTATTTGGTGAATATTTCTTATTTTTGGTGATTCTGGCTGCTACTGCGTAATTCAATTTGTCCTGTTTTACAAATAAATCATTTTTAGCAATTTTTCGTATCTTCAGTTCGGTCTTTTTGTGACTAGAAGTATGACGTGTCAGTTATGCATATTTGATTTTGAAGACGTGATCCGCCATATTGCCCTCGATGAAGACAAGAGTTTAGACCTTTTTTTCAATCACGGAATAATTAAGACGTCCGTTACCTGCCCTAAATGCAATAGTGCTTGTATTTTAAGAAAAGACCAGGTCTTTAGATGCCGTAAAAAAAATCCTAAAAATAAACGTATCATTTCAGTTTAAGGGCAGGCGAAATTTAGCGGACTACCCATGCAAGGTTGGCACATGTTATTACATTATCATTTGTATAATTTAGGTCTCGGGGGTACGGGGGCTCCGCCCCCGTAAAGATCACGCATCACAAATTGATCGGTCCTAATGTTTTGCAGACAGTTCAGTACGTGACACCGGTTAGGTCAACTGTACGCCCTAGATGATTGGTTAGGTTAAGTCATGATAGTTTCGTTTAAATTCGTTAGTTTAAACGAAAATGACGAGTGCAAACTTTTCTGGTTAATTTTGAGGTGTTTTGTACGAAACTGCCATCCGTTTCCTGTGCAAATGCGTAGTTTTCAAGATGACGATATCTCGAAAACTAAGCATTTGCACAGGAAACGGATGGCAGATTCGTGCAGAGCACCTCAAAATTGACCAGAAAAGTTTGCTCTCATTATAAAGAGAAACTGGGTCAAAAAAACGAATAATTACAGATTTCTTAGTAAACTTTACTTTATAAGCCTATTATGTTTCATGTTATCATCTTAGCAGATGGCCTACTAATCATTTGTGGCCTACATACTTTCTTAGATAGTTTTCCTGTTCAACTTAGCACAATCCCATAATGAGGATCAACTGTAATTTATCATCCACAGGTTACTGGGCCTATATAGCATATATATTTTAATTAACAATTTTGTCATTTTTATTATGTATCACTTTTTTTCTGGAATATCACTTACAGTATTCTTGTCTGTCTCTTTGCAGACAAGGTTGTCATTGTGGCTGCTAGTTACATATTGGTATTAGTTACATATTGGTATTGGTTACATATTGGTATTGGTTACATATTAGTATTGGTTACATATTAGTATTGGTTACATATTATTATTATTATTAGTTACAGCTATTAGTATCAGTATTAGTTGCAGATTGTTATATATTAGCTAAACGGTGCCATTATTTAATTTCGCATTTATATATCAATCAAAGTTGTTACGGGTAAAAATCCTCTTTGCATTTACAAATAATTGTTGACAATTTTTATAATCCATCCTTCCTTTTTCATTAAAATTATTTTTGCGCCGTAGTGCCAGATGCCAATCCAGTATTTGGGCGCTGGTGACCTTGGCATTTAATTAATTATCTACGTAAAGGTCTATAATAAATTAGACCCTTACAACATATCTCTGACTCTTGGTCATCCTCCTTCCGGGATTTTAGAAAAACTTTTGCTATTGCGTTAGACATATCAAGAGCTTTTGATAGAGTGTGGCACAAATCTTTAATTTCGAAACTGCCCTTCTTCGGTTTCCATCCTTCTATTTGTTCCTTCACCTCTAATTTCCTTTCTAGCCGATATATAGCTTCGGTTGTAGATGGCTACTATCCTTCTCCTAAAGCTATCAGCAGTGGTGTTCCTCAGGGTTCTGTCCTCACCCACTCTTCTCCTTTTATTTATTATAGATCTTTTAATTTGCACTTCCTGTCCTATTCACTCCTATGCCGATGATTCCATTCTTCACTTCTCCACCAGCTTCCCAAAGCGTCCCTCTCAGCAGCAACTCCATGATTCGCGTTGTACGGCTATGGAGCACCTGCCCTCTGATCTTTCTGCAATCTCTGAATGGGGCAGAGAAAACCATGTGACTTTCAATGCCTCGAAACTCAGTTCTTCCATCTGTATACTTGTCACAATCTTCCACACGTTTTCCTCTTACCTTCAACAATACACAACTCAATCCTTCCTCTTCTTTTAACATTCTGGCGTTACCTTTTCACGTGATCTTTCCTGGAAAGAACACATGCACACTCTTTCTGACAGCTTCTAAGAGGATAGGTGAGCTGAACCGCCTCCGCAGTTTCTTCAGCCTACTCAGTTGCTGTCTCTGTACAGGGGTCATGTTCGCCCCTGTATGGAGTATTCTTCTCATGTGTGGGGTGGTTCAACCACACAGCCGTGCTTAACCAGGTGGAATCAAAGCCTTTTCGTCTCATCAATTCCTCGTCTCTTTCTGATTATCTTCAATCTTTCTCTCTTCGCTGCAATGATGCCTCACTCTCTCTTTACTATCGTCAACGTAAGGGACATTGCTCTTCTAAACTCTCAAACTGCATGCCTCCTCCTTTAAGAAGAACATGTAGTACCAGACTTTCTATACTTTCTCATTCCTTTTCTATTCAACAATCTAATGCAAGAGTTAATCGGTATTTTCAGCCTTTCATTTACTCAGCCGATCAACTCTGGAACAATCTTCCTCAATCCACCTTTCCTCCTGTCTATGACCTCCCATCTTTCAAACGTAGTGTCTAGGCATCTCTAAAACCCCGGACCTTGATTTTGGTTCTCTTCTTCTATGGGAGGGGCGCTTTTGCTGGCATATGCCCTTCGCCCATCCTTCCTGCATAATATATATATATACACATGTGTATATATATATATATGTATATATATAAAAACGTGTATGTATATGTATATATAGAGAGAGAGTTTTTTTTTTTACAACATCGAAATTTCCTATGAACATTCCTTCACAAATATTTTTCCGGATTATTTACTTTTAGCTACGAGTATTATAACTTCACTTCTAATCACGAACAAAAATCTGCTAAAGTTTTTATCAAACCCTGTTATCTAATCATCAGGAAGTTCATCAATATAAAAATAACTTGACTAGCACCTAGCTGCTGCTGAGAACATTTATATAACTCTAAGACCGAATGTCAGTAAATAAAATATAATTTGAGGGGGTATATTTAGACCGTAGTTAGGAATTTCATAATAATAATAATAATAATAATATAAATCCTACACCAGGGTGTATCCAGTATGAATATGGCATTCGTGCATTAAGAAAGGTGTACCTTTGGTGAGATTCACAGACCTCGAACCAAACTCAGAAAGCTAATGTGTGTGTGTGTGAGTGTGTTGTAGAAGATATATTTTGACATGAAACACAATGTTTAAAAACTCAAAGTTTGAGAAGTATTTCGTACAAGTTTAATTTTACTGAAATTTTCATGTCTTATAATTAGCAGCTATTTTATAAAATTATTTTATTGTAAGTTACACAAAATTATGTATTAATAGTGTTTTGATTATTATTTTGATCAATAGTAGCCTATATGGAATTTATTTGTTCTTAAGTTCATATATAAATTGCGACAATATGATTTTGGGGATGCACTGTACTCTCGCACTAGTCCATGAAAAACTCTGTCCTAAATACTACAGCTGGGTAATAATGCAACAGAGATGTGTGAAAAGTGAGCGAATTTGAGATTTACATGCATCCGGCGATAGGATGTCCGCATTGAAAAATTTGTCAAAGAATTTTTATCATATCATATAGATATACACGTGGATTTGTTTAGGGAAAAACAAACAGAAAGATCGTGAAAATAGGCTGTTAAAATTTATCATTCATATATTAGCATTATAAAAACTACATCGTTCTACGAGCATGAAGTATATGAACTTTTATTTGGGGGCTCCTGTGCTTTAGGCCTCTACAAACATGTCATCTGTTTCTCAAAATATTCTCAAATATACATTGTAAAAGAGTATAGAGCCATCATCCCACCAGAAACTCTAGTAGATGTATAACTCAAATTACTATGTTTGTCTTGTCCGGGAGATTCTCAAGTTTCCGTCTACATTTTTATTTTTATTTATCTATTTTTTATTTTTTCTAGCGTCATACGATTGTTTCTTAAGGCTCATACTATGCCTTTACACGCTCATATTTATGTATTCAAATTCAATTCTAATATATATATATATTATATATATATATATATTATATATATATATATATATATATAGTCCCATAAGTCCGGCATCATAGGAGAAATTCATATTTTTCTATTTCTACAAACCATAATTCATATGCTCGGTATGCCAATTTCCC